>CM050918.1:29372598-29687464 GCA_027742785.1 Vigna reflexopilosa
TCACACCTAGACCTTGAAGTACCTGAAAAACACTAGAAGGGGGAGGGGGGTGAAACGTTTTCACAACCTTTCTGATATAGCACGCTATCGAGCTCTTGAAATATTCTTTTGATAGCTTAGACGCTCGACTTGAGATATAAGTATAAGCGTTGATAAGTTTGGCATGCTAATTAGAATATATCTACTGCATTATTTTGTAAGAACTTCCTTAAAGAAAATAATCGTGTAGCTTGGAAATTCCTGTATTTAAAATATAAAGCTCAACTATAGGTTTTTTAAGAGGATCATTTAGTTCAGAGAAGAGAAAATAACACAAGAGATTTTATTCTAGTTTGCTCCAACTGAGCAACGTCCAGTCTCCTCCACAGAGGGCTCCCCTATAATCTTCACATGATTACAAATGAGTATTAGCACCATTCTTGGTACTCAACCACCTCATCAAGATTTCATGTGAGTATTAGCACCACTCCTGGTACTCAGCACCATGCCGAGATTTCCTTTGAGTATTTGCACCACTTTTGGTACTCAGCAACCCACCGAGATTTCCTTGAGTATTCGCACAACTCTTGATACTAGACTATTATGCCTAGATTCCTCAACTCAAACAGAGTTCAACTGTGAGTGTTTTAATTCTCTTCAAAATTGCAATCAACGATTACTTGCAAGTAGTTCTGACTATATCTCTCAACGAGAGGATTTGAATAGAATACAATGCAGTCTAAACACTCACAAGTGTTTCTCTTTCACTCTTAAAGTAGAAACCAATTTGACAACGAAGCTCAAGAGTATCTCTTTCTCTTTTTCTCGTCTCTTCTCTTTTCTTCAGCTCATATGTAATTTTTTCTTGAGCTCTTTCTCTTTTTCTCTTCAGGATAAATATATAGTTGTAAGTAAGCTCTTCTTTATTAAGATTTTCTCTTAAGCTATCATCTTGATTTTCTTCTTGAGAGATCTTCTATTTATAGGCTTCATGAATATATGTCCGTTAGACTGAGTTTGTAGTTTATAACCTTGATACTTGTGTTTTCTCTTTCTTCTTTTCACAGTAGTCATTGTGTAAGTCAACTTTGTCAGAGTAAGCATGCTTTTCCAGTCCCTTTCTTGAAGTAGGTTGTACGATCTTTTTAGACTTTGCTTCAAGTGAGGAACATTCCGTGAATATCTCTTTTGTCTCTAACGTCCACATTTTGATATTTGAACTGTAGCATTGTAGATGCATGTAGAATATCTTATGTGCAAAATTACAGTAAACTGTGCATGCAAAAAATATGACCTTTCTTATCATTTTTGTTATTTTTGAATGTTTGAGTATTTAATGTCTTTTAATGCTTTCTTAGAACAACAAAGTGCTTTTGATTTCCTACCGTTACGTAGCATTTTACAATTAAGTTCTTTTCTTTGAAGATACCAAGTGTAGATATATACTTCATCAAAATATGAGGTAGTTGTTGAGCTCATGGTATCGTTTAGTAATGTAAAGGCTTCTTTAGCTTTTTGTCTCTTTTTACTAGGTACAACAAGTAGAATAATCTTTCATGCATCATGCTCATTAACCACACACACTCTTGTTCATTCCATCTTTCACTCATGCTTCATCACCAATTCAAAAGTCAATCAGGACCTTAAACATAGCCACTGAACTCATCTTTGATTATCATCACATTCTACATCTCCTCAAGCCACGTTCGCATCCATTCTTCATCAAAACGCACTGTTTCCAGTAAAAATACACTAGGATAATCGATTATCATAATTGATAATCAATTATTCCCAAAACATACACATGTACAAAAAATACCCTGTGATAATCGATTATCACTTAAGATAATTGATTATCTCAGTGGTTCTACACAAGAAATCACCAAAATTCATCATGCATGAAGGGATAATCGATTATCATCCAGATAATCGATTATTCCCGAGAATAATCACGTTCCTAGACCAAAACCTAAGGTCCATCCCCTATGTATCAATCCCAAATCACGTGAAAATATACTAAAGACATCATACATGTTTTCCGTCATCACAAACCATTGTAAACACACTCAAACACATACTTTACATCCTTTGATTCATCCAATCTCATCACTACACATATTATATCTCCAACAAAATCCAAAAACACTGCACATGTTTATCATGCTATCTTTACATCATGGGCTGACATGGTAAAACCTTAATACCATAATTGTGTTCCACCTTAGCATTAACCCTATTATGGGATAACCGAACAAAACCATACATACATCCATAAGGAAAACCCATCACAATATGACATAAACCCTATCCCCATGCATACATAAAGTCTTTCCCAACAACAACCATAGATAATCATATCCATAATTATGCACACATGCATCAAAACTAGAATTAACCAATCAAAATAATGAAAATTACATGACATACAACAAACAACAAACATAGGTAAGCTTCCCTATACATTGGCCAATATTAGGGCTTTATCTACAACCTTAAAAACACCATCAATCTTCCCTTTGCTCTAAGGTTTTTTGTTGTTCTTTCTCTTCTCTCCCAAACGTTTCTCTCTCCTTTGCTTCTCTCTTTAATTTAAAGTTTATAGGGTTTCTAAAACAAAAATGTAACCCCTCTCTATATATCTTAATATTTATAAAACAACTCAACTCTATCTCTAATATCTCCTCATTTATAATAATATATTTTAACAACCAAATCTATCTAAATATCTATTCTCCTTCTATCTCAGGTCCACCATCTATCTTTTATTTTATTTTATTTAAACACTTTTACTTTCTACATCCCCTTATTTAATTTCTTCACCAATTAAATAAAGGTAAAAGACCATTTTCCCCTTGAGCAAAAATACAAATAAAACAAAGGTTTCCCTTAATTCCTTATCTCTCTAGAATTGAACTCACACCATTCAATCTAAACCATCCTTCCATTAAAAGGCCAACACATCACACACACATACACATACACACATCAATCATCTAATTATCAACATATCAATCATGTGTTGCACTTTATTAATAATAACATCAAAGAATTAACATAATTATGTTTTAAAAAAGATATACACATAGAACACCTTATTAGACATATCAATTCTTAAAAGAAAACACAAGTCTTAAGAAAACTTTATTTCCAAGACCCTTATTTTCTCAGGTCTTACGTACTGCATGTATGATATATGAATCATGATAGAATCAATTGCATCTTGTTGTTGTTGGAAGTCGAAATAAGTTGGGTTAATTGGTGTTGTTGTTTCTTTCTATGGTTGTTGAGGTGTATTTTGCATAGCTTTTGCTATAGCTTGAGGGGGGTTTTTGCGGGATGGAGATGTTACAACTCTTCTTCCTATTGTTGCTTCCTATGAATTGTTCAGTGGATTTACATAATTTTTGGGTTTCCATGAAACAACCCAAGTATACCGACAAGTATTGTGGGTAGTTTGTAGTATAACAAGTGTCGTATCCACAAGGAGTTGGCAGAAAACACTATGTTTTAGCTATCTTGATTGTTTAATGTAAAGTAGCAATGAAAAAGTGAAGAAATTTGGGTAAGCCAAGAAGAGGGAACAAGCAACAAAAATTGGATCTTGCAGTTTTCTCTATTTTTTTTATAAAAAGGGTTTCGATAATTGATAAATGTTTATGATAAAAGATAATTTGACGAAAATATATCTTAAGATATTTTATTTGATATTATTAAATAATTACCTTATTTAAGTATATAAGTAAATATCAAAATATAATATTTGTCAAATCTTTTTGAATCTGGTACACAATCAAACATCACATACCCATGGAGAAATATGCAGATACATACATTATACTACATGAATCATCCAAAACCCACCAATTATCCAGATTATACCCAACCTTACCAAATATATTGCATATGATCATCATACATCCCTTTTCAACTCCCATCTATATATTAAAAACCCTCAATCATATATACCTTCATCCCTTCTTTGCAACAATACATACTATCATGAGAAAAACCCAACAACATTCATGAAATACACTCAATCATGATGCATAAACATTCATTATACATACACATCCATCAAATGCATAAACACAATTTAAACACAACACAAAACACAAAATTTGACAGAATCAAATTTAATATGCAATTAAGTGCAGCATAATACTAGGAAGTGACTCCTAGATCGTCTCTCAAGGACCAAATGTGATTCAGGAATTAGATCGAACATGTGGTGAGGGGTGTTTTTGTGGATAGTTTGTGACTAAAAGGTACCAAATTAAAGCACGAATTCAAACACGGATTAAAAATGATTGGCATCTAGATCAATTGCAATGCTTCCAATTACGGATTAACACAATTAAACACTACTCTCGCCTCTAATCCAACACAAATTAACCAACTAAGCGAATGTTAATCCGATCTTCAAAAATGTGAATTAAGCAAACAGATTACACGAACCCAATCAAATCTGCACCCACAGTCCAATTAACTAAACGAAAATCAAACACCAATTAGGCAACTAAGCGTATACCTAATTGCAAGCACAAACTTGAGTTGACATCATGCAAGGCAAGAACAACACTATCAATTACCACTAGTGGAAAAACGCTGCTTAACGTCGGTTATTTTGGGCTTTTAACGTCTTCTTCACAACCGACGTCTATACCGGTGACGTTAACGGGACGTCGAACATCCACATAACAGACGTTAGTTAGTGCTATGTCCGACGTTCGTAAACGTCAGTGCAGGTGTGTAAACCGACGGCTAAAAGCAATATATAGATGTCGGAGCAAGCAATACCCAACATCTAAGAGCACATAAAGACATCGAACATGTCACTAACCGCCGTCTAATGTCACTATAGACGTCGGTGTACGCATTAACCGACGTCTAATATAGTGGTTGTGTTTTAGTGCAGTTTTGTTCCTGTCTTTGGATAGCCCACTAGCACACTCTTTCTTTGCTAGTTTCCCCCAAAAAAAAGCTTGTGTCTTTTGAATTTCTCATGACATTTGAAACGATAACTAGGCAACAACCCAGGGTCGTTTTTGAGTCAAAACGCCACGAGAAATCCAAAAGACGCCACTTTTTCTGGGAGGCAGCTAGCAAAGGAATAATGTGGTACTGCGTTACCCCAAGAGAGGAACAAAACTGCACTAAAACACAACAAAAGGAAAACAAATTTTAATCAGTTGAACCAGAATGCTGATATAATCGGTCTAAACAAAGTTTAAACGGTTTAAATAAGAAAACACTCACCTGGAATGCAATGCCTCAAGAGAGAAAAAGGAGAGGAGGAAGACGATGATGTTATCAGAAACTAGAATACAATGGCACAAGAGAGAAAAACGAGAGGAGGAAGACGATTAAATGAGGCGAGTCTGCAAGGCGAAAATGCAATGCCGCAAATTCCTCCGAGTATTTAACATGAAATTAGGCGTCGGTTGCTACAGAAACTGTCAACACCCAATTTCGTCCAGGTGACTAAATAATATATGTTTTGTTTTTAATTTTATTTTACTTTATTTTATCTTATGTTTCTAACCATTTTAATTTTGTTTTTATTATTTTATTTTGGTTTATATTATTTAATTTGTTTTTCATTTTTTATATTATTATTTTTCTTTATTTTTATTTTTATTTTTTTATTTTTATTATTTAGAGTTATTTCATTTTTATTCTTTTTTACGTTAGTTACTTTTTGTTATTTATTTTTATTTTTTATCTAATGTTACTTTAATTTTTTATGTTAAAAGGTGTAGAAAACAAAACAAAAAATAAAAAAAAAGGTTTTAGGAATCGGTGCTTCTCCTCATTCTCAGTCAGGCAAAAACGAATTAAGCTTTCTTGTGCAGCTTTCCTGTAATATATCACTGCTTAACATATTTAACATACAAGACTGACCGGTGTTCACAGTAAACAAGCAAAAAGCCAAAATGAATAGTGTACAAGCAAAAAAGTTTTATACAGACCAACAGTTATGCAAGAGAAAAGATGTCTGAGCATGGCTTTAACCAAGAAAAACACGAAAAAAGGAAAAAGACAAGAGGGTCTTGCTGATCTTCCAAAAAGAGGACAATCCAGTTTCATTACAATTCAGCTTGATGACAATCCAGCTACATTACAATCCAGCAGGGGCAGTCACAGGAACAGACGGACCACGCCCTAGAGACACTACCCTCAACTCCATTCCCTCAACAGAGAACTTCTCAACAACTTCCTCATCAGAAAAATAAAACCATCCCCACATCCCAACCTCTACCGCGTTTTTTGTTATCATCACCTCCAACATCAACCATTATCTGGCATCAATTCTTCACTGCAATTATTGACCCTGCAACAATTTTTCACTTGCAAAATAGAGAAAGCGCAAAGTCAGATAACTAAGAGGAAAAAAGAGTGTACCATATATTACAAAGAGGAGAAAACATAAACGCGAGAGGTAAGTTCCTCTTCTTGGAGTTTCATTGCTATAAATGTCTGCATTCTTGGATGGTAAATATTTGTTCTATGTTTCTGTTGGGTGATATATGCTTCTATGTGTTTCTATTTGATGATGATTTGGCTTCGCATATTGTTCATGTTGCGTGATATATGCTCCTATTTGTTGCCATTTGATTTGATGATGATATGGCTTCGCATACTGTTTGCCACCCATCCTAAGCCTCACCACAAACCTACAAACTAATGTCTCCCACACACAATCCTATTATCATCTTCAACATTGACTTATTCTACTGAAATCCCCAATGCCGTTTTCTCGCAATAAGAAAGAACCAATCCAAACACCCTGAATCAATCACGACAACGACAACCAAATCAGATAATGAAACTAGGTCCCCTTACCTCTAATCACCTCATATCACCAAAACTCCAAGTCTATTTACATGCAAAAACCCAGCACAAAGTAGGCTTTTACCCACACTCACACTCGTACGCACACAACACACCCTCACTGTTTCCAATCCCAGCAGAATAAACATCGATCAATAGAGGAACCAATCAGCAAGTGGCGTTCAAAAAAGAATGAGAAGAAGAGAAGGAAAAACGCTTTCGTCCTTGACGCGGTGACCGGCAGCGTTTCGGCTTGTAGCCCGCTGGCGGCTGGATTCGCTCAAGCGGTGGCCGGTGTCGTTCTCGGACAGGAGGTTCCTCCCTCACACGCGAAGAAGAAATGGAGAAAACCTGGCGGCCAATGACGAGCAGCGTCACCGGCACGGCCTTGGCTCGTGGCTTCTGGATGTTGGTTTCGTCGATGGCGGCGAGAGTGGTGATATATCGGAGTTGGGGCCGGTTTCGCGCGAAGAAGAGAGGTCGAGATGGTGCACCAGCGTGAAGGGCGGTGGATCTTCCAGCGAAGGCACTGGTGACGCCGCGGATGGTGGCTCTCGGTGGTCGTTCAGATTGAGGTCTAACAACGGAGGTGAGCGCCTCTGGGTTTTCTTGCCCAGAGAAGGAGACCCTAGGTCTCATTTGAGTGAAATGGAGGAATGAGGAGATCTGGACAAACCCCTAATGTTGCTGCTGAAGGACTCTTGGGCCCGGGTCCCAGTTCCTTTTCTTTTTATAAAAAAATTAAAAAACTTTGCCCCTTTTGCACCCCTATTTCTCGTCTTCGCACCCCACTCCATTTTTGCAAACAAGAAAAAAAGCCTTGGGCCTAAGCTTCTAATCCTGTTTTTTTTTTTAAAATAATAATAATAATAAAACCCTATTCTCATCCGCACCCCCATTTCTCATCTTAACAACCCCGTATTCTTTTTGTGTGTGTTTTGGGCTTAAGCCCTTTTCCATTTCTGCAAACTTTTTTTATTTGCTTTAACTACTTGGTGCACCCCTGTTTTTATTATATGTTTATATGCTTGCCTAACTTTCTCTTGTGCGCCCCATAGTTACTTAGTTCTACCCTCACGTTTTGTATTTTAGACTGTTATCTACTTATTCACTTAAATATTATTATATTTTTATATTGAGAAAAAGTAATAAAAAATTCAAAAATATTTTTAAAATAAAAATATGTTTTAAAAGGTTAAAGCACACGTGCGACCATTCGCGTAGGCCTTGTGCTAAAAGCCTTTCCCCTTCTTTTACAAAAATAATAAAAATATGTTTTAAAAGTTTAAAGCACACATGCGACCGTTCGTGTAGGCCTTGTGCTAAAAGCCTTTTTCCCTTTTTTTACAAAAATAATAAAAATATGTTTTAAAAGGTTAAAGCACACATGCAACCGTTCACGTAGGCCTTGTGCTAAAAGTCTTTTCCCCTTCTTTTTACAAAAATTAATAAAAATATGTTTTTAAAGGTTAAAGTACACGTGCGATCGTTCGCGTAGGCCTTGTGCTAAAAGCCTTTTCCCCTTTCTTTCACAAAAATAATCAAAATATGTTTTAAAAGGTCAAAGCACACGTGTGACCGTTCGCGTCGGCCTTGTGTTAAAAACCTTTCCCTTTTTTTATATAAAAATATACCAAATTATAAGTATTTTCAAACAAACAAACAATATTTCAGCTAGAACTACGTTACCCTGATTTCTCACTTTGAGAATACGTAGGAGCAAGGTCAATCCTTGTTGGGCCCAAAAAACTAAAAAATATATTTTCTTTCTTTGTAGTGTATTTTTAGGGGTAGTTAAACATTTCGAAAAACCACATCAAATTTGCGTATTTAATTAAAGGTATTGCCTTCTCGCACGTAACCGACTCCCGAACCTAATCTTTGGTTTTCGTGGACCGTGCCTTATCATTTTATGGTTTTTCTGTAGTTTTCCAAAATAAACTATGGTGGCGACTCCAAAACTTTTTCAAAACTCGTTTTCTTTTTGGATCGTCGTCCCGTCGTGATTCCAGTTGCGACAGAAACTGACGTATATAGTCACATAGACGTCGGTTATATTACTAATGTGACGTCGAATAAAACTTTTAATCTGCCTATTAGACGTCAGACACAAGGGATGCCGACATCTACGGCGCTGATCAAATTGACGTTTCATTTCCTGTCAGGGAAGTAGACGACAATTGTCCTGGGGCTCCGACGTCTATAACATTTTATACGTCGGTGCCACTTTATCAGACGTCGAATTGCCTGCGAGTTTGGTGAATAACATTAATTACAGTCACATACACGTCGCCTCCCCAGAAGTCCGACGTCTAAGTTGTAGAATTTGATTGTCTCCCCGCCTTCCGGACATTATAGACGTTGGTTTTTTACTACATGACGTCTAAGCGCCTGGGAATAAGGTGAAGAGAATTAATTGTAGCCAGGTAGACGTCAGACCCCCGTCACAACCGACGTCAATGGGGCAGGAAAGACTGTCTTCTCGCCTACCTCAGGCCCTTGGACGTCGGTTTCGGGCATAGTAGACGTCGAATATATAATAGACGTCGTTTGCTATAAAAACCGACGTTCGGTTTACCAACTTATTTACGGTAATGCCACCATCCGCTAGTATACGTCGGGCTACCGCCCAACCGACATCTAGTGGGTGACGTTAAACAACGTTTTTCCACTAGTGTACAATCCAGAAATCTCAAGCAAACAATGAAATATCCCCAATTACCAACTACACAGATTTAAAATTCCATTAAAACAGAATTCAAACAACAAAATGAAATGGAATTAGAGCACATAAAACATAACAGTAAGAACAAACAAAGACCCATAAGATAAAATGTTATATGATGCGGAAGTTCATGCTTAGAGAGAAGCTAAACTAATGACATTTAAAGAATGGAAGGAAATAAAAACGAATAAGAGAGAAGAGAGGGAAAACTTATGTGTTGTAGACACGCCACTTGAAAAGGATTCCAAGATAAGTGCCGAAGATTGGACCGCCATGATTTGCTCAAGATAAGATCCTTAAAATTGACTAAGAGACAAATCACTCTCTCTAATAAGAAAATCAAGATTGCAATTCACTCTTAAAATTTCATTCATTTAAAGGTAAGTACAAAGGAGACCACCTAGGTTGCTTATATAGCTTTTGGAATGACTTTGGTGAAGAGTTTTAAGAGATGTGGGACTTGAATGCCCAAGGTCTGACCAGCAGCGTCCCTAGGTGTTTCTTAGTCCCACATTGAAAAAATTCTCTCATTCCAAAACGGTTTATAAGCTTCCTAACACTCCTAGAGTTCAAAAATGAAACTAGCTAAGACTACTTGCACTACAAGCTATGGAAATCTATTTACTCTTCTTATTTTTTAAATCCAAGCTATGTGAAGTCCCACATTGCTTGTACTAAAAGAAAATGAATAGTTTATAAACGTTTCTTCACTAGAAATAACGAAAAGAAAGCAAAAGAGGCAAATACAAGCCTATGAAACCTATACTACTTTTTTTGTACAAACGTGTAAAGAAGACAAGAAGTAAAATAATTTCCTTTAGCCATGCTTCTTGTCATCCTTTTATTCTCTTCATCACTTGCCCTATCTATGATTACATCAACATATATAACACTTTCTCCAATCTGTGATGAAAGAGTCTTAATGATCCAAGAAAGCACCATCATGTTGCTCCTCTCCCAGGAATCAAAAAGAGGGTCATCTCTCTGGGGTTTTTGATCCCTCCATTAATGAAATTTAACTTGTTCTTGGAGAGAAGAGCTCTTCTCATGTTTCTACTCCAAGAAGCATAACTGGTATAATTAAGGACCTAAGAAATGAGAGTGAGGCCAGGAAGCTGAAAGGATTGTTGGTCTGGTTTGTGTGTTCCATTACTCAATAATTGCAAAGAGAATAGGATAAAACCTAGGAACAAGGCGCAGTAGAGACAGAGCAGGTACTAGACCTACTCTGATACCATATTAGAAGTGGTACTTAGGGCAAATGAAGAGAGAGGCTCGTGCATAAACTGTGAAGAGTCTAGAGACTT
The DNA here is from genome assembly GCA_027742785.1 of Vigna reflexopilosa. Classification (NCBI taxonomy): domain Eukaryota; kingdom Viridiplantae; phylum Streptophyta; class Magnoliopsida; order Fabales; family Fabaceae; genus Vigna; species Vigna reflexopilosa. The sequence goes on from CM050918.1 coordinate 29,383,441, forward strand.
CCTTGGCAAAGTTGAAGCGATGGAGAAGTAGAGGGAAAACTAGAGAAAGAGATCGAGAGAAAGAAGAAGAAGAAACGAGAAAAAGGTAAGAGCTTTATTATTGTGTATTGTTTCAATCTGTACAAAGGGAAAGAAGAGTAACCCTAAATATATAGGGTTCCTGAAATATAACAGAAAGAAGAGGGATTTTGGTAAAAAATTCCTAACCCATAAAAAAAAACAAACCATAACAACCAAATGGTGCTATAAAAGAACAATAAACTAAAAAGAGAACGTTAATAAATGTTGAGTGGAGAACCCATTTGTGAGAAATCCTTTGGTTTGCACAGTCTATCCCTTACTTATAGTATAGCACATTTGTATATTGTATACCTTGAATTCAATACCTGATTTCTCACAATGAGGTATCGTAAAATTAAAATTTAAAACTTGTCAATCCACCTCTCTTTGTGCAAAAGCCATAACTTTCCATTCAAATCACTCACTCCACTACATTTCTCATTAATTCTTTTGATCACACTTAGCGACAAAGCAACCTCGAGAAACTGAAAGCAAAGGTTTTCTGTTTCATGCTCGACTTCTCCATTTCGTGGATGACATTGATGCTAGCCAAACACATTTCTCAATTGCAATGGACATCTTTCTTGCCAAGAGGAAAGTATAAGTTGTTGTTACCTTTATCTTCTTCCCATGAGTTGGATTTTAATTTTGATCCCACAAACACAATTCCCATGGCTATTTTAGTGATTTTATCGGAATTTTAACCGTGGATGTCAAAATTTATACTTTCAATTGTATTTGAATTTCAATGTTGATTTATTTTTAATTATGATTATATAAATTAATTTTATAAAAAGTTCTTTTATTAGTAAATCACAATTCACTCTTCATATAAACAATGATACGAAGTGCTGTAAAATTAAAACTATACAAATTGGTTGAAATAATGTTACAAGTACTCAAACAAAAGCTTGAGCTAGTGTGTTTAAAAGAAATTCCAGACAAATAACATTTGGAATGGATGTAACTGGAAGTTTATACCATTAAGATTAAAATAAGGATATCCAAAGTTAAAAAATTTATTAAAATAAAAAACTAAGTATTAATTCAGATAAGATATTAGTTAATAAATGTTTATGTAAAACAAATAATTTAATAATAATAATAATAGTAATTAATACATAAATTATTACACGCACACACTTATATAACAAAATATATATAATATTAATAAGTTGTACAAAACATAACTATAAAATCTAGCATAATTTGAAATTTGACATTTTAATCAATAACAAAATCTAACTATATGAGACTAGAGGACTTAGGTACAACACTGTGCAATACAAAAGAATACTCACCTAAAATAAACAAAGCAAAACATCTGTAAGTTGTGAAATATAATACCCCTTAGTGAATACATACAACATGTGGAAGAAAATAAATAAATCTATATCATGCTAAAAATTATGCATTTAATCAATTTTAATAAAAATAGTTTATATTAGTTCTCTTATTATGTATATTAATTAGATTATTTAGACTATTGTATATATATGTAATTCAATAATAAGTCAATTTTAAAGCATATACTACATGTTAAAACAAAGAGATTTAACAAAAAAAAAACATTATTAAAGTTGTATAAGGTTTTATAATATATGATAAAACACACAAGAAAATGTGAGCCACAATCAACTTTGTTACTTTGTAATAGAGAACATTGTGTTATATCTTTGGATGAGTTTCATCTAATTGATCTCTTCTCACAAACGTTTGAATTATCACATTAAGCATCAGGACTGAGATCAGTGCATTGGAAAACAAAAAAAGAACAATGAAGAGAAAACGACTTTTCTCATTGATTTGATAAAAAACAACTTTTTCATTGATTCGATCAAGTGAGGACCATGTATTTTGTTAGCTTTTGCAAGCAAGACATAAACATTGATAAGGGTCCACAAAACAAGCACGTGACACCCTTAATTAATTTGTCCACACACATTGTGTTCATTTATTACAAACTGGTCAGTTCGGTAGAATACTGAGTGTCTCTTCCTTCCCTGCACAAATGTTTTTGTCTCTATTTTCTCTCTTTTAAAGTGCGAATTGGGATGCATGAAGCCCAGTCTCGAGACAAACATAGCCAGCTATTCATGTTCTGTGAGATTCCTGTTACTTCTCATGATAATTCTTAGTTTGTTTCTTAGTAAGTTAATTTATTTGTGAGTTCATCTCTGATTTATTTGTTTTAAAAGCACTAACATTTTCTATATAGGAATTGGTATTCATTCATACATGCTTAATAAAATCAAATCAAATTCTTGATGAAAATTTTTAAATAAAATGGACACTACTTTGATTTCAGAGGTAAGTGAAAAGTAAATTGAAAAGAGAGAAAACTTAGATATGATTCTCATGTGATTTTTTTAATTGAAATATAAGTTTATTTTTCAAATGTGTGACTACAAACATTTATATTTTGTGGATGAATATGAATTATATATATGTGTGCACCAGCGTGCGCTCTCTTTGAATGTTTGGTGAGCTTCAACTAAATGAGAATGATTGGGGAAACATGTTTTAATCCACAGCCTTAATAAATGGAAGACCTCATTGTAATTTGGATTTCTCTCATAGAGAATATATTATTTAAACCAAAAAGAAAAAGAGAGAAATTTAGAAAGTGTTATGCTAATGGATTATATCAAATTATTAAAAAGAATATTTGATGCAAAAAAGAATCAAACTTGTTCTAATTTTAGATTTTAATATTTGATGACTCGTACTCTACATTGGCCATAGACACTATATTCCCATCAAAGCACAAAGACAGCTCTCAAATCAAAAATCATGATGAAATTAAGATGTATCAGAGATTGAATCTTGAAAATAACAGTGAAACTCAAGATTTGAGTCATCCTATGATCTGATACATGTTGACAGACATGATTAACCTACATGGCAATCCTGTTGACAATTTTGTTTTAGTTTATAGTATTATCTTATTTTCTGTAATAAAGTAAAATCATTTATCTAAAATTCACATTATATAATATTATTCGTTGTGGATTGAATATCATATGTTAAATCAATCATTAAAATAGGAGACAGAGATAGAGTTGGTTAGGTAGCTGAGGTGAAGAAAGAGTTGTTAGGTGGTTGGAGTAATAGAGAGAGATGGTCCAAAAGGAAGTGAAGGATCCAAATGCATGTTAAGGAGAGCCAGAAAAAGCACTGTTTTTGTAGGTACTTTTCCATGTTGATATTTAGATTCGCGAATTGCAAAGCAAACTGCAGAGAAATAATGACACTACATGACATCGGGCTAAAGGCGGACACACATTTTAATAGTACACTTTTTCTAATCTAAACTAAGTACTTCTAATTTTTTAAATAATAATTATTTTCTCTTTTTTAATCACTTTTTATACTTTTACTTATAATTTTAAATAAAATGATACAAAATTAAAATATTTTTATAAAAGTTTGTATTTCTTGAATATCTTTTACTTAAGTTAAAAATAATAGGTGGTAAATGTGTAGGAATATAAATTATAAAGGATTTAATATAATATAGTATATTTAGTCAGGTAAATATTAAACAGGTGTGTGCTTTTTTTTTATAAATTAAGAAAATTGTTATAAAAAATATTGGGAGACATCAAAGACTTCTTTAATCTGAGGTAAGTTACATAAATTATATTTATTTTTCATTCAGATTTGAAGTATTATTACCATTGGATATTATTACCATAGGTCAATTTCAATGAATTTATATAAATCAATATGCTTCATGAAAAAAGAAATGGAAAGTAGCAAATCAGTTTTAGTTTATCTAATATTTAAATATTCACCTTTCTGAATCCCTTAATGGCTTTATTTTTTAAATTAATTATATATTATATTTAAAGATATGTGAGGTTTATAAAATTATAAATATGATAATTACTTGTTATATTATATTTTTCTATTTTTTTATTTATACTTGTACAATGAACTTAATTTTACGAGTTATTATATTATAATAGTTAAAATCATTTATATTCATAATTATGTTATTATTCGTTTTTTCTATTGTTTTATATAAATAGAAACATAAAAACTTAGAATAAGAAATCAATTAGTGGGAAGTCTTTTTCAGTAAAGAGTTTACTCAATCAGTACCTGAAAAGATAATTAAAATTTTTGAATTTACTCAATGAGATCATGATATCGCATAATGAAATCTTTGAAAACTCCAAACCAATCATGTAACTTTCTTATCAACAAGATATAAATTTGTTGAAAAAGAAGATTTAACAAGATGATGATGTCACATAATAAAACCTTTCAAAACTCCTTGTGATGTAATTTTTTGCCAATTAGGTGTCAAATTTGTTAAAAGAACAATTATGTATGTACATAAAACAAAATAAATATTACTTCTATGAGAAGAAATGTTACAGGTTATAGGGTTGATAATGGCAAGCATTGAAATTTTTTTTAAACTTCTAAGTTTTACCTTATTGAATTTTTGTGTTCCAAATGATTTGGAGTACTTAATCTTCGTGCTCCATGTAGTTTCTTTGCATTTTAATTTATAATTTATTTTTATGCTTTTATTTTTTACACTTTCTTTTGTTTTGGTTGAATTGATCATCCATTTTTTATTTTTGCATAAGTTTTCTTTCAGCAAATCTTTTGTTAAAAAAAAATGATAGAATTAGACATTTTTCAAGGTTTAGGATATAATCACAAAGGAATTAGGATTTGAGTAAAGAAAGCTTTTGAATGGAAGATTGTGAAATAAACTCTATTGAAATTTTTAATGGTTATTAAGTTGACTTTATGAAATGCAACCTCAATTATCTCTTTATTTTATCATCAACAACTTTGTATATTAACAAATTCTTTGAAAAAGTTAAGAAAATGTGCTTACCTTGTTTGTGTTAATGTTAGGATTCTAGTTAGTTTATTCATATCAATCTTTTAGTCAAAGATCATTAGTCTTTACTAGTAGATGTTCAAACTGTCTGAATCAATGCAAAATGTAGATGTGACTTGATTTATCAACGATATTACATCAATTGGTACACTTTCCAAGTTTTTAACGAGTTTTATGGTGTCATTGCCATGCATTTGACCCTAGTTTAAGCACTTTGTTCAACATTTACCATATTAGACTTTATTTTTTCTATTCGTTTCTTAAATAATTTTATTGCACTCTAATTCTTGTAAATAACATTTTTTTTACTTGTTTTTCTAATGTATTCTTATATTTGGAGAGGTTCCAACACTATGTGGTGAGGAGAGACTCGCGGTGAGGGTTTTGTGACACAAAGTGGAGAGCTTTGCGGAGGAGCTCTTGGAACATTATCTAGAGATTTATGAAAGAGCCTCACGGTGTGGGTTTTACTACATAATGCGGCGAAGACTTGTGGTGCGTAACAAGATCGACACTTCTTCACAACTAGTATAGGTTTGCATAGAACGATTTACAATTGGTTCAAAGCTTTACGACTGAGGAGCGATTTTTGATTGGTGGAGCAGTTCACGACTAGCAGCAGATTGCAGAGGTTCATCACTAACTATGGTGGTGACTATGAAAATGCATAGGAAGAGAAAAAAAATGTGTAAGAGGAAAAAATGCTCAAATGGAATTTAAGAAAGAAAATAAGCTCCTGCTTCTTTTTTTTTTCTAAAAGTACTACACTTTTAACAACATTTTTCTATATAATCAACATTAATTCTCATTTATCTCACTTTTAATGATGGTTATTTAAACAATCAGTGTTAAAATGTTCACAAAAATTGCCAAAAATACCACCATTTTTTTTATGACGTTAGTTTTTTAATCGTCGTTTTTTGACGTTGTGGATATTCCTTTTTGTACTAATGAATTTTCTTTTCTCATTTAGTATGTTTACCTATAGTAGAAGGTCTTTTAGACTTTATATTTTTCTTGCAACTTGGAGGAGATTCATTATTTTTCATATGGAGTTGTGGATTTTAGAGTATAACAACATACTTCTTAGGTTATGTGTAACTTGAATGGTATCATTGATTTCTAAGACTTATACTAACATTCCACCACACTAAACCTAATAAGTTCAGATGAAAATATTATTTGAGAGTTTTGAAAGGTGTGATCACTTTTACCTATAATAAATATCATATGAATATGTCTTTCCCTTTTTAGTTTATTTTTTGTTTTTTGTTTCTACTCATTTTCAACTTCTACTCACTGTAGTTAACTTTTTTCAACATTTGTAGGGTTTTTTCATCTTTTAGTGTTTTTTTGGAGAACTTTCACTAAAAAATACTATTTCAAAGAAGTTTTTATTTCAATTTGTGGAATTTTTACCTTTGCAAATAATTTGCTAAGAATTTTTAAACCTCCACAAATACATTCACCACAAACCTTTAGGCAGAGAGGTTTACAACAACATTTGATATCTTATTTATATTGTAGAGGATTTTAACTCTCCTTTTGGTGTTATTACTTTTTGGAGGTTTGAAACCTCTTTTATATACAACTATTTTATGCATGGATTTATAACTTGAGTTAGGTATTTGATATTTTTTTTATCAAATTTGAAAGGAATCGATCATATTATAATAAGTAATGGCTTTTTTTGTGTTATGAACCAAGTCGAACAATGCATTGGAAGAAGGTATATGTGAGGGAAAATGGCTCAGATTGAAGTGTTTAGTGTGGGGTGAGTGTGTTTCGATGCAAGCCTAGCTAAGGAAAGAGGCTAAAGGAGGTTCAAATCTCTCTCTGGCTGGTGACTAAGAACAAAAGGAAAGAGTGAATTTACAAAAGGGGATGAGTGAATTTATAGGCGCATTCAGCCCTCTCCCATCAACTGAAGTTGCCCTTAATGATCAGACATGTTACATGGATCAAGTGACATGTATAGAGTCATGTTATACATGCATTAAGCATGTGAAAAAAAAGTTTGAAGGTGTGGGTGCAATGCTAGCCACAAGCATTGGGCATAGGGGGGTTTAGGCTAGGCGTGGATGCGCTAAGCGAGCTTAATGGTCCGTAGGGCGAGCCCATTTTCTTTCAAGTGAAGAAATTCATTTTATCACCTTGTTTTGATGTATCTTCCATCACTTCTTGGATTCTTCTCATCATGTTGTGTGTGATAGGTCCTTGACTTGGTTCTTGGCTTGGATCTAAGTCATCATTTCCTCCTCCTTAAAAAGGATTTGACCTTAAATCTGGAAGGTCTTCCTTATAATCAGAATCTTTTGAAAGAGGATGAAGATCCATAATATTATAGGTAGCATGAACTCCATAATCTTCGCGAAGGTCTAACTGATAGGGATTATTGTTGACCTTCCTAAAATTTTGGAAAAGGCTATATCCTCTAGGGCTAAGTTTAGTATTTCTTTGTTTGGAAAATCTACCTTTTCTTAAATGAAGCCGAAATAAATCCCCTTCGTTGAACATTATCTCTCTCTTCCCCTTATTGTTTTATTTTGTATATCTCTCTGTTTGTTGCTGAATTTGTGTTTTAATCTTCTCATTGAGATCTTTAATGAATTGTGATTTGGATAACACTTTTTTATGGATGAAATCAAAAGAGGTAGGAAGAGGCATTAAATCCAAAGGTGTGAGTGAATTAAAACCATATGTATCCTCAAAAAGAGATATCTTAATAGTCCTATGAACTACTCTATTGTAAGCAAACTCAATATAAGACGAGATATCTTAATAGTCCTATGAACTACTCTCTTGTAAGAAAACTCAATATAGGGAAGATACTCATCCAAAGATTTAAGATTACCCTTCAAAGTTGTCCTTAATAAAGTGTGTTGAAAATGATATGGCTCGATTTCTCACATCAAGAGGTGGGGTGAATTGGGGAATTGTAAAATCAGAGTCTTTTAAAAAAAATTTCGTAAAGGGATGGGCTTTCAAAAGTTTCTTAAATCGCAAGGAAAAAGATTTTTCAAAAGCAACGGAAAATAGTTGACTACGTGAAAAGTAAATTCGACTTTGAAAATAAAAGTGTAGGGATAGAGAATTCAAACGCAGGTTTTTATACTGGTTCGACCAAACTGCCTACATCTAGTGTCCTTCTTGTACCGAAAGCAAATGCACTATAATGATCAAGATTTTTATAACAAGGTTTCTATAGCGACCTCTACATCAAAATATAAAACACCTCTCTAACACTCTAACCAAAATATAACCATATACAAAACAAAGACAGCAGCAAGATGTCCCCTCTCCTGCAGTTCTCACTACTTTGAATAATCCTCAAAGTCTAGAACGACGCACATTCTCTTCCTGTAGTCTCAACAGGGTAGCCACAATCTTCACAAGATTGAGAGAAGAAGTTGATCACATATCAAACACCTCAATGTGCATGTTGATCAATCAGTCATGTACGCACAAATCCTTGCTCGTCAAGCAACCCTCAAAGAATGATCACCTCAGTCTTCTTGATGAGTTCTTGGAGCTTTGGCATGTTCTACAAAGAGATCAAAAATCTGAAAAAACCAATTAACTCGTTAGAATCACGAAAGTCTTTGCAGAAATCAAATTTGCGTCTATATATAATTCTTTACAAAACTGACGCTCCTAAGTCGACTATGCTACTAATGCAGTCGATTATACTCGGACAGTTATAACACTTAGCAGTAGTCAGACAACCTTAATTGATTACGCATTTAATACAGTTGACTCACAATCAATGCTAGGTCAGCCACCGAAATGGGCCTAATAATAAATGGTCAAAAATGGCCCAAAACCTAAATTTGTCCAAAAATACCTAAAAACGAAATTACATTTTACTTTAAACTACAATGCTGATGTGGATGAACGAAAATGATGTGGCAAATGACGTGTCCTCCCTCTAATGTCCCAAAATAATATTCCAAAAATTTCCCAGCAATTAATAATGAAAATAATTAGCCTCAAAATTTTCAAATTAATTAAAATAAGAATTTATGGTCAAATTAAGCACAATTAGCAAAAATGTGGAAATAATGAACATTCAACCATAATTCCCTAATTAAATTTAGTACAATAAGCCAAGTGAAGTCGATAAAATATTGACTCATCACCTGATATGATTGCAGTTCATCTACCAACTATAGACAAGTGGCCACTGAAGATGAAAAAGATTGAAGCCATTAAGGATGAAGTACCTGAAAAACACCAAAAGGAAGAAGGGAAGGGGGGGAGGAGAGGGGTTGAATAATGTTAATGGAAAAATTCTTCTCGTAACCCTTCTGATATAGCATGTTTGTCAAGTTTTGGATTTATTAAATAAGTGCTTAGACACTCGACTTAATAAATGATAATAAAAGATGGTTGCACTTGACATGATATTCAGAACGTACACTGTAGTATTTGTAAGAACTTCCATAGTTGAATAATAAACTGTTGGAAATAGAATGACTTAGTTTCAACACCAAGAGGGGGGTGAATTGGTGAAAATAAAAAATTTGAGACTTTTCAAAATCTTTTTTCGCAGAGTATAAAACTTTCAAAAGTTTCTTGAAACTCAAGGAAAAAGATAAATCAAGTGCAACGGAAAGTAGTTGACTATGCAGAATATAAAGTTGACTTGAAAATTAAAGAGTTAAGGGTTAGAAGATTCAAACGCAGTTTTTATACTCGTTCAGCCAAACTGCCTACATCAAGTGTCCTTCCTATACCTAGAAGCAAATGCACTATAATGGTCAAGGTTTTTACAAAAAGGTTTCTATAGAGACCTTCACGTCAAAATATAAAACACCTCTCTAACCCTCTAACCAAAATATAGACATACAACACCCAAAAAACAGCAGCAAGATATCCCCTCTCCTGCAATCTTTATAACCTTTGAAAAATCCTCATATTTTCCCAGAACGCAGCACGTTCTCTTTCTGTAATCACAATAGGGTAGCCACAATCTTCACAAGATTGAGAGAAGTATCTAATCACGTATGTACACCTTCTGTGCAGAATGATCAAGCAGTCTTAAGCGCACATCAATACTTGCTCTTCAAGCAATTCTTCAAAAAATGATCACCACGGTCTCCTTGATGAGTTCTTGGAGCTTCTCACTTTCTAGTAGAGATCAAGATCTGAAACAATTCAATAAAAATGTTAGAATTACCAAAAGTCTCTGTAGAATACAAAATCACGTCTATATATAGTTTTCTGTAAAATAGACACTCCCAAAGTTGACTACACTACTAATACAGTCGACTTTAGTTCGACAGTTATGACAGTTATAACAATCAGTAGCACTCAGACCAACTAAATTGATTGCACATTTAATTCAGTTGACTAACAATTAATGCTTGGTCAAAGAAACAAAATATAATCATTATAGTTCACAAGCATCAACAGAAATTCAAAACATAACTAAGTCGAGTAGTTTGCGCATACAGTCGACTTTGTCACTTCAATGCAGTTTTGAAAATCTTTCTTTGCAAAAATACACACAACACTATTTTTGAAAATCTGTGCAAAGTCACGAGTTTTAATCGACTTGCTTCATAATGAAGTCGACATAAAACTTGCAGTTTTTCCACACAATAAAAGTTCAACCAAAGTGCATGTGGTTTTCTTTTCCAAAACATATGCCATTGATAGACGTCTTGTACTTTTTTAACCCAGTGTTTTAACCCTCTTGCGTTGTACAGAGCTTGAAGCCATTGATAGAGAGAAGTATCGAGTACGATGACAAAGTGTGAGAGAGAATGATGATTCAGAAAATGCTTAGGAGCCTTAGTGAGTGATTCTAGCTAATTAGATTTTAATCAAAATAAGAAACAATTTTGGAGGGAATATTTTCGCACCAAAAAAATTTAAAAGATAATTAATTTGAATGAAAGTTAAAAATTCAATAGTACAGTAGAGACTGAATCGATTTCAATAACTGCAAAATCAACTTTTGTATGTCAGAAGATTTTCAAAAAAAACAGCAACATATAGTCGATTGTGCTCATGATCCAGTCGACTAAAAGTCATAAAAATTGATTTTCACATCCAACACAAACACAATCAATCACGCAATCATACAGATAAACAAGCAATCAAACAATCATTCATATTCTACATGATGCAAACATAGAATGAATGTTACCACTTTGTAGATCCTTAAGAAATTTGATATGACCATTGTTAGTACATCCTTGAGTTCTCACAGCATCTACTGATATCCTGCAAAACAATTTAAATTTTTGATGCAGGTGCCCATTTGAATTTGGGTCGTTAGGAATCCATCTGTATAAGCCTTTAGGAACACCAACCTTTCTATAAAAACAATTTCTAACAGTATGACCAATGTTATTGTAGTAAAAGCAAACATGTTTAACAGGTTTACTCAATTCAGTAAACTTCTTTGTATTGGTCTTATTTGATTAAGCTTTATATCCAATTGCTTGCTTATATATAGCTCTACCTGAAGACTTTAAAACAAAATTCAAATTATCTCTACCCTGAGTGAACTTTGCTAGCGTGCTAGTCAAGTAATCTATTTGTTCAACATGAGTTGGACATTTTTCACATTTCTTTTTGATAAGCTGTCGTTGGAGCTATCAAATTAATACTACTTTTCAAGGCAACTTCAGTATTGCCAAGTAGTATTCAAGAAAATAGATAGGGCTAAAGTAACCCTGAGTCGTCTCCCAACGAACACGGAATTGCTTTCGAATATTTGACTCTTATGAATGCTATGCAATGCTTATGAATAAAAGTGAGAATGTTTAAAGAATTTTGTAGAACAAAGAAGAAACTTAAAATCAATTATGAAGAAACAGGCTATTTCCACTACTTTTCCAAAATAGATTCATCATTGGTTATTCACAGATCATTGTTCAATTGATTATTGTTTAAGTTTCAAATTAATTAAAGTACATTCTTAATTAATTTGAGGGCAGTTATGCAGTTAATCAAAGTACATTCTCAATCAAATGCAAGACCTTTCTAGATTATTCACAATAAATTCAACCAAAGTACATTCTCAATCAATTTTATTGTGTTTAATCATGTCTATTCTTAAATCTCTTAACCAAATTAAAAGCTAATCAATCAATGTAAATTCTCAATTGATTATAGTTGAAATTATTACTACCAACCAAAGTACATTCTCAATTGATAGTAAAAACCATTTAATCATATGAAAGTTCCTAAATTCAATCAAAGTAGATTCTCAATTAAACCTAGAAACCCTAAAACTCATATAATTAATATGCATGTAGATTCAAACACATTATGATGCAAAAATCTTTGCTTTTAATATGGTAGAGAGATGAAAGACATAGAGAGAGAGCAACTTAAATCAATAATCAAAATAAACAATTGCATTAATTCACTTAACCTCAGAATCCATAATGAAATTACAGCAGAATAGCCCTAAATGCTTAGCTCTCCATCAATGGAGTTGAATACATGATGAAATAAGAGAGAGAGGAGTGGTGAATGAATGAATGAAGATCCCCTTTCTGTCTCCCCTAGGTCTCTTTATATAGGGCTTGATTGGGCTTGGACTTTGAATCTTCTGTTGATAAAATCTTTTATCTTATATCTAATATCTTTCAAATATTCAATAGATTTAATCAGTTTTGAGAATATTTGATAATATCTTTCCTAGATCAAAAAGATTTGGCAAATATTATCTTTTGATATTTATTGATATAGTTAAATAAGATAATTATTTAACAATATCAAGTAAAATATCTTAAGATATATTTTCTCCAAAATATCTTTTAAAATATCTAACAGATTTAAACTTGTCCAAAATTACATTTCAACCCTTTTTATTTTATTTACACATAAGTCTAAAATTTTCCTCTAATTGCACTTTAGCCATCTCTGTCTTTTCAAAATTGCATAAGAGTTCTGAGTTGACCAGATTGGACCATCTTTGACCATTCAATTTCATGCTTTAAATGAATAAAATTTTAACTTCAGCTGCACAAATAAACATTAGAACATCCAAAATAATTTATGCAACTAAGAATCACATTTTAAGCATCTTTAATTCCCAAACCCAATAAATCCAATTGTCACAAATTCACTTTAAATCAATAATTTAAGCACAAAAATCTCATTAAAAATTTGAATTCTAAAACATAAATGTGGGCATAAATATGCACTCATCACACCCCCACACTTATCCTTTTGCACTCCTGGGCAAAATTGATTAATTTCAAAACTTTGTTCTGAGTCATTTTATTCCATATTTGCATTTGGATCAAGAGAATGAACATCACCGGACATAGATCAAACATCTAAACATCACTTTGTCATGGACATGCAAATGAAATCACTTTATTCTTCACACATGAGTTAAACTTTTTGAATTCCCAAGAAAATCAAATATGAAAGATAACACTCAAGTCAAAATGTACCTATTTCTCTCCAAATTTCTCAAGTGTTTTTGGCTTGTGTTTACACTCAAAATACCCATGTAAGTAGACATCCTTGGTATTTAGCAAGACTCTGACATTCACACACTTCAGAAAACATGCAATTATTGATCATGAGGGCTTTTTAAAGGTTATATTGGGGCCAAGGCAGAGGTAGGAAATTTTCTTTGGAATTTCTAGGTTTTTGAAATTGATATAGAAAGAGTAATGACACTTTATTTCAAAAACAACCTTATTTCTTGCTCTTTTTTAGGAAGATTTTTTTTCTTTCTTTTTCTCTCTTTATTTTTTTTTCAAAACTCTGAACTTTCATCTTCCTTTTTGCCTTCTCTTTTTTTATGTTGTGGTGAGACACTCACCCACACACTTATTCATCACTTACTTATAACACAATCCATTACTCCTTCTTTCATATGATTTTCCTTCTTCTTTTTCATTTGGCAATTACTAGAAACAAGAAAAATAGTCTTAAGGCTCAAAGAGGTTTCCAATGGATTAATGTTAAGGTAAGTTTATTTGGCCAAGTAGCTTAAAACAAGAAATGCCTCAATCATATCAAATCATGCATATTCACCTCAGTTGCACTCCACAGAATCAAGCTAAATATTAGGTTATCATCAAAACATGGATAAATCACTCAAGAAAAATAGGTATGGCACATGATGGTCCATCCTTATCATTAGGCTCAAAACACACATGGTTCAATTTCTTTCACAAATGATTTAATTAGGAAATTCTCAAGTCAACTCAATCAGCAAATCATAAAAGCAATCCATTCATATCAACATGACTCTTTTTTTTTTTCTATATATGATCATCCCAGTTACTGATTCAAACTCTCAAATCCATTGCAAATGTTTATTAAAGAAAGAAATAAGAAAAGAAAATGAAACAGGGAACAAATCAAATTGTTTCCCCACACCCCCACACTTAAACTATGCATATTGCTCAATGTATGCCTTAAATATAGAATGCACAGAAAAAGTATGAGGGAACTTACCTCCTTCATGGTGGAAGGAATGCTAGCAAGACTTCATCGGAAAAGTCATCCTGGATCGGAATGTTAACTTTTCCCTTTTCAATCCTACTAAGATGGTCAACTACCAAATTCTGTGCCCCACTTCTATCATGAATAGGAGACAACTTGTCCTTTTCGTCCTTGACCATTGTGATTCCACCTTCCTTGGGAACCACATGTATAGGGCCCACCCAAATGTTGTCAGAATTGTGGTATATAATACCTATTTGTAGTAGCTTGGTGTCCCTTTTCTTTACAACCCCCATCAGTTGAGAATTCAATCTTCCTTGAGGTTGTCTCACTGGTTTAGCATCCTCCTCCAAAAGTATTCTATACATGCAAAAAGAAGGGCTAATGCCAGGAATATCTTCTAAAATCCAGCCTATCGCTTCCTTGTGGTCTCTGATAACCTGTAATAGCACCTGTAATAACTGTTTTTCCTGCTCATCAGTAAGCAATGCAGATATAATAACAGGGAGTTTCCCATCCCTCTCAAGATAAACATATTTCAAATAGGATGGTAAAGGTTTCAACTCCAAAACGGGTGGTTGTACCACAGATGGCAATATCTTACTGCCTAAGGTAATTTCAGCCACCTCAACATCACACTCGGACATCACAGAGGTATCACCTATTGACATTGCGTCCTCAATATCACCTGTTTTACAGTTTCCTTTGTCGTCCAAAATAAGGCACGACATATTTGAAAAAGAAAAGTCCCAAGTTGAAAAAATGTTTGAGAAACTAAAAGAATCATTGTTTACAACATCACTTGATAAGTCAATACAAAACAAAGAATGATCTTTAATCGGATGTTTCCCAGATTCCAACACATTGAAACGCACTTTCTCGTCTCCTATCTCCATTGATAGTGTTCCTGCATGCACATCTATCTTGGTTCGTGCAGTCATCATGAAAGGTCTTCCCAAGATAATAGTTGTTGGACTGATTCCTTCTTCATCCTTCATGTCCAAGATATAGAAATCTGCAGGAAAAATTAACTTGTCTACTCGGACAAGCACGTCCTCAAGCACACCTGCAGGGTTAACTGTGCTACGGTTGGCCAGTTGAATGACCACACCAGTAGTCTTAAGAGGTCCCAGAGATAGAGATGTAAACAATGATAAAGGCATTACATTAATGGAAGCCCCTAAATCTAGCATGGCATTGTCAAACTTTGAATTTCCAATAACACAAGGAATAGAAAACATACCTGGATCCTTGCATTTTCGCGGTATTTCAATATGTTTCTTAATCAAGCTTGACACATTTCTTCCCAAATTCACAACCTCATTATCCCTAAAACGCCTTCTATTTGTGCAAATTTCTTTTAAAAACTTAGCGTATTTAGGGATTTGCTTAACAGCATCAAGCAAGGGAATGTTGATCTCCACCTTTTTGAAAGTATTCAAGATCTCTTGGTCTAATTCCTCCATTTTTTTGTTTCTCGGCTTCAACCGATTGGGATATGGAGGTGGTGGAGAATAAGATGAAGAAGAATTTTTAGAAGAAGAAGAGTTAGAGGATACTGACCTGGATTTCTCAGTGGTGGTCTCAGGTGATGGTTCACTTGGTCCTCTATTTTCATTGATATGTTTTTCTTCATTCTCCTTACCTTCATGCTCTTGGGTTCCTTCGGAGCCTTGTACTTGCTTACCCGTTCTTAAAGTAATAACACTTACATTTTGTGGGTTGATCACTGTCTGTGCAGGCAGCTTATTTGACTCCTTAGCCTCTAACTTTTCCACCCTCTGAGTCAAATCTACAATTGATTTCTTGATTTCTAAATTTTGCTCAAGCATCGTCTTCATGAAATCTTGCAGTGACATTTCGGGTTGAGGTTGATGCCTTTGTTGAGGTGAAACATGAGGTTGCCAGTTCTGCTGATACCTATTTGAGGATGAATCATGATAATTCTGGTATGGTCTGTTTCCTCCAAACATGTTTGCAGCAAAAGCTTGAGATGGGTTTTCCACAGTAGTTTCCATCAAGCTAGGACATTCATCAGTGTAGTGATCAGTTGAAATGCAAATCCCACACTTCTTAACAATTTGTGGAGTGGAGGTTTTAAACAAACTTGCAATCTTGTCGAGTTTGCTTTCTAAATTATTCAATCTTTCATCTATCCTCCTTCCATCAACTACACCGTTTTCAATTTCATGTACTCCTTTCAACAAAGTCACTGAATTTTCTCTTGTTCCATATTGTTGATTGTCTACTGCCTTCCGTTCTATTAGATCTATCCCATCTTCTGGTGACCTGTCTAAGAAAGATCCTCCGCTTGCAGCATCTGCCCATGACCTATCAGTTGGACTTAAGCCTTCATAAAAGCTTAGAATGAAGTCTTCCATTTTGAGCTGAGGGCATGAAGCACAAAGTTTCTTGAATCTTTCCCAATATTCACTAAGATTCTCTTTATCTCTCTGTCTTATATCTTGTATTTCTCTACGGATGGCAGATAATCTGGATGCAGGAAAATACTTTTCAAGGAATAGTCTTTCAATGGTTTCCCAATTTGTAATCCGTGCAGAGAGATAATACCACCAATCTTGAGCTGCTCCTTGAAGAGTAAAAGGAAAAGCTCTCATCTTTAGGCTTTCTATTGTGATCCTGGGAGATCTGAAATTTTCGCACAACATGTGGAATTGTCTCAAGTGCTTGTGTGGATTCTCCTTTGATAACCCATTGAACTTTGGTAAGGCATTTAGCAGGTCAGGTCTCAACTCCCATTCTTCATCAGGGTATTGAATGTTACTTTGGGTAACTGTATTGTGGGAGGTGGCTAGTTGTCTAATGGTTCTCTGTGCCATTCTGTTTGGGTTAGGATCAGGTAAGGGATCAGGTGGTATGTTTGTGACTGGGGATATTGAAGGTGGTATGACTTCAGATGTAGGCAGTGTTCCCTCAGTAGAACACACAAGTTTCAAATTTCTCCGCACCTCACGCAAACTCCTTTCAACTTCCGGGTTTATTTGATAGAATTCTCCCGGGTTAGCTCTGGTCATGCACTAAGTAGTCTGCTTGAAACTTTTTCTCTGTTTTTTTTTTCTTTTGTCCTTGCTTTAGAGAAAGACTTCAAATGAGAGAATAGAGAGATTTGTTTGGGTCCACTCCCAGGAAAGAGAGGTGTGTCACAATGGACAACTTAAGTACCAAGTCTTTCCTAGCCAGAGTATATTCAAACTAGCCTCAAGTATTTCTCAAGAGAAATTCTTAATTTAAGCAAGAACAAAGACTTTGCTAACAAAAAGAATAACTAAAAGCTACAAAATAACTCAAACTAAATTAAATGCATATGCGTTAGAAAAAAAAATAAAAACAAATGAAAATAAAAAAAATAAAAATGAGAATCAAAATATTCAAAATACTTACCGTAGTTCCCCGGCAACGGCGCCAAATTTGATAAGCTGTCGTTGGAGCTATCAAATTAATACTACTTTTCAAGGCAACTTCAGTATTGCCAAGTAGTATTCAAGAAAATAGATAGGGCTAAAGTAACCCTGAGTCGTCTCCCAACGAACACGGAATTGCTTTCGAATATTTGACTCTTATGAATGCTATGCAATGCTTATGAATAAAAGTGAGAATGTTTAAAGAATTTTGTAGAACAAAGAAGAAACTTAAAAACAATTATGAAGAAACAGGCTATTTCCACTACTTTTCCAAAATAGATTCATCATTGGTTATTCACAGATCATTGTTCAATTGATTATTGTTTAAGTTTCAAATTAATTAAAGTACATTCTTAATTAATTTGAGGGCAGTTATGCAGTTAATCAAAGTACATTCTCAATCAAATGCAAGACCTTTCTAGATTATTCACAATAAATTCAACCAAAGTACATTCTCAATCAATTTTATTGTGTTTAATCATGTCTATTCTTAAATCTCTTAACCAAATTAAAAGCTAATCAATCAATGTAAATTCTCAATTGATTATAGTTGAAATTATTACTACCAACCAAAGTACATTCTCAATTGATAGTAAAAACCATTTAATCATATGAAAGTTCCTAAATTCAATCAAAGTAGATTCTCAATTAAACCTAGAAACCCTAAAACTCATATAATTAATATGCATGTAGATTCAAACACATTATGATGCAAAAATCTTTGCTTTTAATATGGTAGAGAGATGAAAGACATAGAGAGAGAGCAACTTAAATCAATAATCAAAATAAACAATTGCATTAATTCACTTAACCTCAGAATCCATAATGAAATTACAGCAGAATAGCCCTAAATGCTTAGCTCTCCATCAATGGAGTTGAATACATGATGAAATAAGAGAGAGAGGAGTGGTGAATGAATGAATGAAGATCCCCTTTCTGTCTCCCCTAGGTCTCTTTATATAGGGCTTGATTGGGCTTGGACTTTGAATCTTCTGTTGATAAAATCTTTTATCTTATATCTAATATCTTTCAAATATTCAATAGATTTAATCAGTTGTTGAGAATATTTGATAATATCTTTCCTAGATCAAAAAGATTTGGCAAATATTATCTTTTGATATTTATTGATATAGTTAAATAAGATAATTATTTAACAATATCAAGTAAATATCTTAAGATATATTTTCTCCAAAATATCTTTTAAAATATCTAACAGATTTAAACTTGTCCAAAATTACATTTCAACCCTTTTTATTTTATTTACACATAAGTCTAAAATTTTCCTCTAATTGCACTTTAGCCATCTCTGTCTTTTCAAAATTGCATAAGAGTTCTGAGTTGACCAGATTGGACCATCTTTGACCATTCAATTTCATGCTTTAAATGAATAAAATTTTAACTTCAGCTGCACAAATAAACATTAGAACATCCAAAATAATTTATGCAACTAAGAATCACATTTTAAGCATCTTTAATTCCCAAACCCAATAAATCCAATTGTCACAAATTCACTTTAAATCAATAATTTAAGCACAAAAATCTCATTAAAAATTTGAATTCTAAAACATAAATGTGGGCATAAATTTGCACTCATCACTTTTCAACTGTAATAGTCTTAGTAACAACAATTTTAGCAGATAATAAGGCTTCATTTAATTCCTTTTGCAATTTCTCATTATCATTGACAAGATTGTTAATTCTATACTCATAATCCTTTCTCTCATAATTATGTCGATTAATCTTATATTGCAGTCACATGGCCTTAGCGTGTATTTCTTGAAATGCATCCAACAACAAGTCGTACTTCACTTCAATAGGTTCTTTCTCAACCTCTGTATCACTTTCATAATCTGGTAGTGATGTTCCAGCCATGAAGCATATGTTTGATTCCTCCTCTCGATCAAGATCTTCATCGGTTGAAGATTCTGAATCACTATTTTCCAAGGCAACATAAGCATTTTTCTCCTTTCTGATTTTGTCCTTGGGGAACTTCCTGTTTCCTTCTGCTTCAACTTCAGATCTGGACAATCAACCTTGATGTGTCCTTCTTTGCCGCATTCATAACATTGAATAACATTTGATCTGGTAGCTCATTTTCCTTTGCCATTTCCTGCATGGTCAATAAGTTGACTAGAATTTTTCATAAACCGATTAAATTTTCTTACCACCATGGACATCAATTCATTGTTGTCCAATTATGCATCAGAATCATCCTCAGATAAAACGATCTTTGAGGCTTTCTTGTTGGTAGCTTTCAGCGCTATGGACTTATTTTCTTCAATATCTTCCTCTTCTTTCAATCTTCCAAGTTCAAGTTCATGTTCTCTTAACTTGCCGAACAAGGTAGTCATGTTCATGCTAGTAAGATCCTTGGATTCAGACGTTGCAGTGACTTTTGTTTGCCAGCTTCTATTCAGGCTTTTGAGAATCTTGATGTTGATCTTCACTTTATCAAACACTTTTCTAAGAGCCATTAAATGGTTGACAATGTGAGTGAACCTTTTCTGAACTTCATATATTGTTTCACCACTCTTCATTCTGAAAAGTTCATACTCTTGTACTAAAGAATTCTTTCTGGCTCTCTGGACCTCATCCGTGCCTTCATGCGTGACTTCCAAGACATCCCACATCTCTTTAGCAGTTTTAGATTGAGATATCCTTAAAATTTCATCAACAGTTAGTGCAGAGGCAATAATATTTCGTCCTTTAACATCATACTGTGCTCTATGATTTTCATCTTGAGACCACTGAGAAAATTTTTTCAAAACACTTTTTCCACTGTTGCATCCCAAATACCTCTATCCTTGGATTCAAGAAAAATTTGCATTCTGATTTGCCAAAAAATGGTAGTTTTCACCCGCAAACAGTGATGGTCTGTTTGTAGATGCACCTTCACCAAAGGTTTGAAAACTAGAGGCCATTCCCAAGAATATAGTTGATTCAAAGAAAAAAATAGTCGACTAGTTTTTCAAATATCTTATGAAAACCAGCTCTGGTGCCAATTGTTGGAAATAGAATGGCTTAGTGTCAACACCGAGAGGGCGAGGGGGGTGAATTGGTGAAAATAAAAAATTATAGTCTTTTCAAAATCTTTTTTGCAAAGTATAAAACTTTCAAAATTTTCTTGAAACTTAAGGAAAAAGATAAATCAAGTGTAGCAAAAAATAGTTGACTATGCAGAATATAAAGTCGAATTGAAAATTAAAGAGTTAAGGGATAGAAGATTCAAACACAATTTTTATATTGGTTCGGCCAAACTCCCTACATCCAGGGTCCTTCCTGTACCCGGAAGCAAATGCACTATAATGGTCAAGATTTTTACAACAAGGTTTGTATAGAGACCTCCACGTCAAAATATAAAACACCTTTCTAACCCTCTAACCAAAATATAGGCATACAACACCCAAAGAACAGCAACAAGATATCCCCTCTCCTGGAGTCTTTGTCAACTTTGAACAATCCTAAAAGTTCCCAGAACACAGCACGTCCTCTTCCTGTAATCACAATAGGGTAGCCACAATCTTCACAAGATGGAGAGAAGTATCTGATCACGTATGAACTCCTTACGTGCAGAATGATCAATCATTCTTAAGCGCACACCAATACTTGTTCTTCAAGAAACTCTTCAAAGAACGATCAACACGGTCTTCTTGATGATTTCTTGGAGCTTCTCACTTTTTGGCAGAGATCAAGATCACGTCCAGATGCTCCCAAAGTTGATTACGCTACTAATATAGTCAACTTTAGTTCGGCAGTTATGACAGTTATAACAATTAGTAGCATTCAGACCAACTAAGTTGATTGCACAATTAACTCAGTTGACTAACATTCAATGCTTGGTCAAAGAAACAAAATGTAGCCATTATTGTTCACAAGCATCAACAAAAATTCAAAACATAACTAACTAAGTCGAGTAGCTTGCACATACAGTGGACTGTGTCACTTCAATGCAGTTTTGAAAATCTTTCTTTGCAAAAAATACACACAACACTATTTTTGAAAGTCTGTGCAAAGTCACGAGTTTGAATCGACTTGCTTCATAATGAAGTTGACTTAAAACTTGCAGTTTTGCCACATAATAAAAGTTCAACCAAAGTGCATGTGGTTTTCTTTTCCAAAACATATGTTATGCAATCACATATGATATCTCATGTAGAAAGCAGTGAGTATGCACACATAGAAAGAATTAACACAAACTTGTTCTTCAAGAATTCATACACATGAAGGTAATGAACATGTAACACATATCAATACTTGTGTTATTAATAATGTGTTGTCATCATCAAAAACCAGAAGTACTGTGAGATTGTAAGGTTTAGCTAAACTAGTGATCCCCTTATCAACAATCTCAACATAAACGTTTAGTGCGGAAGGTTCTTGTATGTAGAAATAAAAATGCAGTTGTATGTTTTATATGAGAAACCTTTACACAAAAGAGAAATAACTGTTGATAGGGGGAGAAAATGTGAAAGTTGAACCCAATCCCTGTATGTTGTTTTTGATGATGACAACACATTAATAGCAAAAACACATGAATGTTGTCATGTCACAATAGAAAGTGTTTTTGTGTTGTGTTATACATATGTGAAATGTATAAATTCTTACTGTGTAATAAGCACACACTGTGATAGTCACATTTGTTGGACAAACTGTGTTGGTTATACATACTGTTGTGATTATGAAGAAATTATATCTGTGTATACTCATTATATGTTTTTGTGAAAAGAAAATCAATGCACAAAAGCATATATGCATGACTTAATCGATTACAGTGTTGTGATAATCAATTAAGGTAATCAAACAACTTAGTTTTTGAACTGTGGAAAAAAAAACTAGATTTGAATCGATTATGTTAAAATAAAATGGCTCAATTTCTCACACCAAGAGGGGGGGTGAATTAGAGAAATGTAAAAACAAAATCTTTTTCACCAAAGGTGATGCCTTTAAACTTTTCTTGAATCACAAGGTAAAAGATTAGCGGAAACTTAATCAAATAAGTACAGAAAGTAATCGATTATAAAAGAGAGTAGGGATCAGAAAATGCAAACACTACGTTTTTATACTGGTTCAGCCAACTTGCCTACATCCAGTGTCCTTCCAACCACAAGAAGCGAGTGCACTATAATGATCAAGGTTTTTAAACAAGGTTTCTACAAAAGACCTCACGTCAAAAATGTAAAACACCTCTTTAACCCTCTAATCAAAATATAGGCAATACACAACTAGACCAGCAGCAAGAATCCCCTATCCTACCGTCTAAACCCTTTGAGACACTCTCAAACTCAAGAACACACTTGTTCTTCTTCCTGTAATCACAACAGGGAACCTCAAACCAATCTTCAAAAGATTGCAGAATCTGATCGCGCAATTACACCCAAATGTATAGATTGATCAGCCTTTGAAAACACAACAGTCTTGGTCTTCAAGAAATCACAAGATGTTGATCACCACGGTCAATCTTGATTCTTGGAGCTTTTTCTCTCTTTCTGTAAGATCACAAGTTTTTGCAAAGGATATGAAAATGTTAGAATCACAAAAGTTCTTACAAATTTATAGAATAACACATCTTAGATGCATTTTAATCGATTTAATTACTAATGTAATCGAATATAACAATTATGTTATAACAATTAGTAGTAAACACAGCAATTAATTGAATGTGCAATTAATGCAGTCGACTATCATTTAATGTTGGGTCAATACAATTAAAAATATGACCGTTATTTCCATCTTGTAAACAAACATTTGCAAACTAGGAGTGGCTAGAATACTTGGATGCAAGAAGTGGCGAATAATGCTCAACCAGTAGTGGGGTAAACTCGTTCTAGATAGTTGTCTAGGGATAGATCCTTGAGAGGCTAAAATCATACTAGACACATTGTTTAGGAAACCAGGAGCAGTGTAAGAATACTCAAACTAGTCATGCTGACTAGGGGAACCAACAGTGGTTTATAATACTCGGACTAATCATGTTGACTACGGGAATCAATAGTGATTTATAATACTCGGACTCGTCGTGTTGACTAGGGGACCATGAGTGGTATGGTAATACTTGTAACCAACAACAAATTAAACTCGTTGTAATCTTCAAAAGATTAATGGAATCCCTTGAGAGTTCCTAAGGGAGAACTCGAGATTGAGTTAATCAGTATAAAAACTTTTTCTTATTACCTTATTCCTTTAAAAACTATTGTTAAGTTTCCTATGTCATCGTCTTGAAGAATTTTAGTTACTTATCATATAAATTCAACATTTAAACATAGTTCACTTTGGTACAAAAATATTTTGAAAATACAATTCATCCCCCCTCTCTCCCTTTTAGTGTTTTCTTATGTACTTCACATGACCAATAATATGCATTGCTTTCTAAGATTTGTATCAATAATAAACTCTTAACTAATGATAACCTTAATATATATCAAAGTAGATATAGTAAAGTAAAAAACAAGAAACATTAGCATAAATATTGAAGGTAAAGAAACAATTGAGGGCAACTTTTATAAATGTGGTTATAACTAGATTCAATACTTGATGGGAAAAACGTGTTATGAAGAACAACATTATCTTTTATCTCCAAGAAATACCCTACTAGCAACCACTTTGCAACACCATTAGATATCGCACATCAGAATCCACATAATAGTTTCATCAAGCTAGTTGCGCGAACTTCCCTCCACTGTTAGCCTTTGCTGGAATCCACACTCTTTACCACTCGCATCATCCGAGTAGCACCAGACATCGTTAATCCCCGTGCATCAATATTGTGCGCTCCTCATTAGAAAAATCCACACACACTTCGTTGAAAACCCAGAGAGAACACACTCCACCACACAGATCGACCTCTAATCATCACTAAGGTAGCCCTTCCACATAATAGTTGAAGATCACACTACTAGCATTAGCTCTCACGATCACCATGCGAGCAATTAAAGATCTATTGCGTATAGGAAAATGAACAACACTAACATTCTTCGTCACATAAGCTTTGTGGCTCACCACATAAGAACCAGATCAACATAATCATGCATAGATCAGACTTCTTGCATCTCGCCAAAAAAATAAAAAGTGCATATCTAAAAATGTGCCAACACAATGCGGTCCATCGCGAGCTCTCACTTGAAAATGAAAGCTCCAATTGTGACCTCCTTTGATGATCCAATGCGACTCACCATCTCCTCATCGGACCTCCACAAACCCAACTGCAAATTCAACATGTCGCACTAGTGGAAAAACGTTGTTTAATGTCGGTTATTTTGAGCTTTTAACGTCACATATGGAACCGACGTCTATTCGGGTGACGTTAATTACACATCGGTCAGGATATGACCGACGTCTATGTAGACGTCGGTCTATATGGGTCAGACATCTATATAGACGTCGGACTCTATAGGTCAAACGTCTAAAATGTCGCCGTATTTGATAAGATTTTTCTCCGCTTGAAGCCTCTTGAGTTGCTTCTAGCTTATGGTGATTCGAGTTTACAACTTTCTATTTTAGTTGAAGAGAATGGATTGTACGTTTTTTTTTTTTTTGTATTGGACGATTTTAATAATGTAGGGCAGGGAATTAGAGGAGTGCAAAACGCAAGAAATCGCCGTCCAAGAACGCTGCCGAAGGACACGAGCAAAACTGGACAAAACTCAACGAAAACACCTTTTAATCGGTTGAAATGAAAGATAATTCATCAAAGAGTAATGTAATCGGAGTAAAATTAATTTTAAACGGTGCAAAACTGAGAAAACGAACCTGAAAAACGTAGCCCGTGGAGAGAAAATGCGAGGACGCTGATGAACAATGAGTGCGTGTAATTGTTGCCTCGCGTTCGTAGTGCTTTAATGCAGACATTTAGAGGTCGGTACCCCCATAACAGACGTCTACAGACGTCGGTTCCCCCCACAACAGACGTCTAAAAGGCTTTAGAAGTGGAGTGACGGGATCAGACGTCTAAATGAAGTCAAAAAGTGACTTTTTAAATTTTTGGATTTAGGGTTTAGACGTTGGTTCCTCCAATAACTGACGTCTAAAGTGCTTCAGAAGTCGGAGTGGCGGGATCAGATGTTTATATGGAGTCAAAAAATGACTTTTTAAATTTTTGGATTTAGGGTTTAGACGTCGGTTCCCCCCATAACAGACGTCTATAATATTTTAGACGTCGGGACTCTCCCAACTGACGTTTACATGTCTGGCAGGTAGGTGAATAGCCATTAATTTTCGCCATATAGAAGTCGGGGCCCCTCCTAACTGACGTCTATATGATTAAAAGAAATGACTTTTCACCCACCTGTCAGACATATAAACGTCAGTTAGGAGGGGCCCCGACGTCTATAATATTATAGACGTCGGGGCACCTTCTAACGGATGTCTATATGACCAACTTATTTACGAAAATGCCACCGGTCATCAATATACGTCATGCTTACCCTTAACCGACGTCTAAGGGTGACGTTAAATAGTGTTTTTGCACTAGTGTCATCACAACAAAATCTCCACCGGCTATGATCCTTCCATCAAATTTCTCTATGTCACATTTCATAGCACTTGAAAATGCCATTGCAACTTCAACAACAAAGGAAGATTCTCCAACAACAAAGAATTCATCTTTTGGGGTGTGGAAGATTAGATTAAGCTGCAATCATAGAGCATATTAAGAGTATCCTACGAAACCATAAGTTATTGATACCACTCTAATGGGAGAAAAAAGCACATAAGAGGCATCTTCATCTTTTACCCCTAAGAATTACTATATCAATACAAAAATAAGATAAAACAATCAACACAAGAATATAAGTTGAAAACTTCAAAACTGAAGAAATACCACGATCGTTATCTAATGACAATCAGAGAATAATACTATGTGAACATTTTTACAACACATAAACAACTATCCATTGCCATTTGATCCCAAGTACACCCACACTTACCAAAGCAAGAATTTAAACCAAACCTTACAACATTCTACTATAATAGTATAAGAAAAGTCAAATATAAGTTTAAAGTATTTTTACTTGGGTAAAGCATGAACTTAGAGTTCATTATATATCCATTGTCACCCACACCATTACTTGTTCTAAATTATATGAGACTTTTCAAAATGTATTATTTTCATTTAACTCCTATGTACTAAATCTCTAAAAATATGACTTCAAGGTTAAAAAAATTACAACTTAAATGTAATCAATTTGAATAAAATACTATTATTTTAATTTCTTATAAATTTATAAAATTAAAAAGTAAACTTTAAGTTAAAAATGTCATAAGTCATAATATATAACAAAAGTAAGCCCTATATAAAATAAACAAATTTAATACCTCATTTATATTTATGTTGAAAAATAACAAAAAAAGAAACTCATTAGTAACTACAAATCTCTTAAAAAGCCAACAACAACAAATGAAACACATGTTTTTTTTTTCTTAATCAAGAAATTAATTCTTTTACCCGCCAATTTCCTAGTTTTCCAATTCATGCTAGTTTTGATTCTCTCTTTACACTTTTTGGCATGACCTTTTAACCTCGTAAAAGAAGGAATGTGATCTTCTTTGCACCACAATGAATAATTAATATCATCTTGTGAAATTAATATTATATTATATTACTTTTGACTAATTACTTAATTACACAAGCACAAGTGAAAAATGATTGATAGGCTGTGTAGAACATTATCTTATCGCACCTTTTTACTCTCATTTGAATCAAGTGGCAAAATTTGAAAATTGGTTTGGATAAGTGTTCATTATACAATTTTACTTTGTAAGATGTATTTCCATTTAACTTAATTGACATACCTTGGTTTTATGACATACTAAGTAATGGAGAAAGGTAAGCACTTCAAAGAAGTAAAACAAAAATACATGGGTGTTGTGACATGAAATTCTTATCATTTGATTTGTTTTGTTTTGATTTTTTTATTGTTTTTTTTTTAAAGTTGGTTAACATTTTATTTATATATAGTGCCATAGGATACCATAGCTGTGGTGTATTTTTAATTTGAGGAACATCATTCAAACACACAAAGATTCATTTGAAGTACACTTTTTTTTTCCATAAATAGTTTTGTAAACTATTTGTAGTGCTATATGTTTTTAATTCATTCAAACAGTAGATTTCGAACCATTCGAATCCTAATTTATGATCTGAAAATGACCGTTTGCTTCATTCAGACTCACCACTTCTCCCATAATTATAATGCATCATATATTAGGCCGGTTGAATACTTCGGTTATCATAATGCATATATATGTGTAAATTTTGATATATAAATTTTGCATTGATTAAGTTAAAATAGTTTTCTATTAATTAGTCCCCATCAAGTTGATTGTGCATTTAATTAACATAAATGGTGCAATTGTATAGGGCAAGTATTTTAAATTTTTATAATGGTTTCTTACCTGATATGTTTATTATGCTTTTCTTTTATTATTATGTATTTATCATCTCATACACCTAAAATATTTATCATTTATTGTTATATGAAAACCATTATTAAATGATAAAAACAATAAAGAAGAAAACTATGTTTCAATATACAATGAAATTTGGTTGGCAACTTTACTAAGGTTAGAAAAGTTGTTTATTTTAATACATTATTTTCAAAATAAAAAATTAAATCTGTCTTCCTTTAATAAGAAAGAAGCGATGATTTATTATTTTTTTAAAGATTAATTATGTCTTCATCTAATATGAAAAAACAATGATTTATTAATTTTATGTTCATAATATTTATGATTTTTAAGAATTTAACTTAACATTATAAAATTAATTTATAAATTGAAATTTTATTTATAATTCATCTTATTAATGTAAGATCTCTAATAAATCGCTTTATATAAATATGAGTGTAAAATTAAACATTAATAAATAATCCTACAATGACCTATTAACTGATAATAATATAGGTTCAACAAAAATAAATCTTATTGTAATAGATTTTAGATAATTATGATATCATTTTAAAAATAGACATTAAATTAATTAAAAATTATAAACCTAGTTTATAAAGTGAGATTTACTTCTAGTATGGATAAATTTGTTTTACCTTTTGTCTAAGAAGTATATTTCATGTCAACCAAAATTAACATTTATCAAAGATAGAAATTAATAGGCATAGGAAATATCAACTATTTGTTTAGATTTTGGAGAGGAAAAAAAAAATCTGAGACACACCTTATTGCTGCATTGTATTCCATGCCATTTAACTTTTCTGTTTTACCAACAAGTTGCATATTGATTTTCCCACTTTACGTAGTTTGGATATTTATTCTTCAATTGTTTTCAATTGTTCCAACCTAATGTTCAATTTTCTTTATAATACTAGTTTCTTGGAGAGATTGGTTGAACCTATACTTGGTCTGTGTTTCCATTGTTGAATCTTTACTTGGTTGTACCGTGGTCAATTCCTTATGGTTCCCAGATAATGTTTTTCTTTTCAATTGTCTAACCCACAATTTTAAGCCTAATCAAGGTTTGATGGCAAACGATATAATCTCTAAGATCATCTTGTAAAGGAACAGTGTATGTAATTCCTTAAATGGGTTAACTTCCATGGGAGGTATGTGGTTTTCTTAGTTAACTCCAGTGGGAGGAGATCTTTGCTATATGACCATGATCACCTAAGTGCAGAAATGGTACTTGAAATCAATCATGAATTTATAGACCAAGTTTTTTTTTTCTATAAATATTTACATAAAATCACTTATAGAAGATCTAAAATAGTGTAATTTAAGTCTAGAATAGAGAAAAATATCATAAGACATAACTTTGAAATTGGTTGGAATTATTTTCCTCAATGAATACAAACCCAAAATGGCTATAATTATGATAATGAAAGCATCTGGTTAAGAAGCACATTTTAAACCTAACTTAATTTTACAAAACCAACTTGTAAGGTACAGTTTGTATCCATTTATATATTATAAATTGACTTTATCTCTAGTCGATATGGAACTTCCAACACACCTCCTCATACCAAATAGGTTCTAACTTGACTTTGATACACTTTAAACATAATTCAACTCCACATAATGAGTTTATAAATTAAAATTTATACCTACTTATATATTATAAATTAATCTTACCTTTAATAAACTTAAAAGTTGGAAGGCATCTTTATCCATTAAGTTAGCTAAGGAGATGGAATTCCCTTAGCAGCTAGCATTGTGGTTGAGGATGAGTGGGGCAGGGTCTTGGAGGGTGTCTTTCAAACTGACTTGGCAGAGGGCTCACCTTTGCTTTCAAGTGCTTTTTTCGGAATGAATGGGTACGGCATGAAAGTGATATTAAAAAAGAGTGCAATCTGGATCCCTGTAAATTCGATTGGTTTGGTTTGAAAGGACAACAAAAAAGATAATACTATTAAGAAGGGAGGGTACACATCATGACTGAAGCTTTTGTCCTTTTGCAATGTAATGTATGCGTGATGATGTATCTTGTTCCTGGCGTTAACTATGAGACTATAAGAGTGAGAGAGAAGTCTGTGTGTAATGCTACCAATGTATCAACTGAGTTTAGTGAAAACTTCCTAAAAATTTGGGAGCTTTGTTGAAATTGGAATGGCGAAATTCTAAGACGGAAGGTATGTTGCAGTGAGCTAAATATACTATTATGATTATTCTATCATTATATCTCCTTCTCAACCACTTTTCTTTGTTTCCTTCTTCTACAATAGTAATCCATTTAGGTCTTCTTCCCTGAAAATTATTATAAAATACCTGTGTCTGTTGTAATGCTCCTTTTGCTTCATGTTACAAAGTTCGTGATTTGTTTTTTCAGGTACCTTAAACTCTAGTAAAATCATGTTTCATTATTATTCATGTTTTTTTATACTTTCATATAATTACTTGTTTTCTTTGTTTTTAACTTTCATTTTTCTTTGTACGTATTTTCTTTTTCTACTTTGACGGAAAGCAAAATTATAAAGAAAAGAAGGTCAAATGTTGGCTGGCCATCCTCCGCCCTATTGTTGCTATTATGTCTTTATACGGATCAAGATTCTCTATAATTGTTTTACTATACATTCACCCACTTAATAATTTAGAATCATTATTACGAGGAAATTGAACAAATCATATATTTTATTTCAATAAATTCAACTTTTATGTATTCGTGTTCATTAATAGTTACAGATAAATTAAATTAAATGTGTGAATATGTAATCAAATACAGCAGGTTATCCATACTCTTTTATTCATTACTCATTATACAGGTGTTGTATGAGATTTTTTTTCTTTTAATTTTAAAGAAATCGAAGTTGATAAGGTAAAAATTATATTTAGTATAAATGTTTTAGAAATGTCTTATAAAAAAATAATTCTTATAATAAAAGTTAAATATATTTAGTTCTTGAATATAAAATTAAAATTGATTCATATATTATAAATTTTGATACATTTTCATCATTAAATTTTAAAAGTAAATATATTTAAGCTAATAACATTAATTTTGTTAAGATAAACAGTAATTCAAGTTAATAATTGAGTTATAACGTGCAATAAACAACTCAAATTTCATCTTAAACTCAAATTTCATTTAAAAATGTGTGAATTCATAAAAAAAATGTGTTATTTCATCTTATAAAATGTGTATAACAAGTTACGAATCTAGATTTAAGAGCTAAAATAATAATTTATTCTATTTCGAAATAAATTTTACAAAGAATAAAAAAAGAGTATAAATATTTCGTATATATAAATAGATTTTCCATTCTCAAATATTCAAGATATTACCTATATTTTGACATTCTTTTACAACATTTATAACATTTTAGAAAAGAAAAAACAAGATTTCTGAGTATGAAGATATATATTAGATTAATACCGTTAAATTTAGTAAAGATTATTTAATGATTATCTTCTGAATGATCTCCCTTAATCAAAGATGAGATTTAGATATTGAAAAGTTATTGTGAATATTATATACCGATTATGAAGAAATACATTTAATAATACACTGTTTAAAGACGAAAAAAACTTAAAACAAATAAAATGTGATAAAAATAAAGTTTTTTTTTTAAATATTTTCATTTTATTTTGAAGCTTAAACTTGCAGTTACTCATAATACTTATTTTTATTTTTCTGATTTTTTAAGTAATATAGTATATTCTACTTAAACATAAAGCAAAAAAGTCTTGCAAAATTGAAAATTCTATAGTTTATGCATACAGTGTACTTTCAGCAGGAATAGTACAACAGCGCATAAGTAACACAGGAAAGGGTATAATCTATATTAGCACCTACCCATACTTGACAATTTTCCGATTTCACCCTTGACCCCTTCGGTTTTTACATGACAGTGCAGGCATTTGGGTTCTCATCGCTGAATATCTGGGGAGGGTAGGCATGGAAATACGCAGGGTATGCAGGGTATACAGGGTGTGCAGGATATGCATACACCTCCATGCCATAGCTTGGTGGGTTATGGAAGTATTCATTAATCTTAACCTCTGGAACAACCTTGTCTTCTTCCTCTGCCTTGGTCTCACCCTTTGCTTCTTCCTCTTTCTTTTCCTTGTTTTCTTCTCCTTCACCACTCTTCTCTTTTTCAACCTCCTCCTTTTTCTCCACCTTTTCCTCTTTCTTCTCCTCTTTCTTCTCCTCTTTCCTTTCTGCCTCCAGCTTCACGATCACTGCGTGCTTCCCAGTTCTCTTGTACACGTACTCAACCAACTTCTCTGGATCGTACACGCCCTTCACACTCACCACTGAGTTCTTCAGATCGGGATCAGCTGATTCCACTCCTGCACAATTTTAATACTAAAAGTTACACCAAAGCTACTCAAATTAAATAATGATGGGCTCGCTATTCACTAATTGCAATAAACATTAAATCGGATTATAAAGGCACAGAATTTTACCACAACTGCATCACTTCAACCTAAATCTGACGACTTTAATATTTTAATTAATTCGATTTAAAGTTCCGGGATAGTGGAATTAATGAAACGGAATAATGAAACAATAACAGCAATAATCCCTTTCACATGGGTGATTCAGATTCAAACAGTCAAAGTAGTTCTCTGCTAAATCCAATAGACCTCGTGCTGATGGGAAAAATTAAATCAGACATACCCTTCATTCTCTGTATGCGTTTCTTGATTTCCAGTGAACAAGCCTCGCAATGCATGTGAATTTTCAGAAGCGTCACAATCGGTGGCTGCGCCGAAAGGAAAGATAAACAGTGGCATAATTTGTTAGAATCCCATATCGCAAATAGGTATATATGGTAAGCATAATGTATAAACGAGCAAGAATTATAGGGTAAAACAGGTAGCCAGTGCAGAAAGAAGCAAACCTCTTGTACTTTCTCTTGGACCTTGGGCTTTGGTTTTTCTTCTTCCGGGACCTTCTTCTCCTCTGGAGGTTTCGGGATCGGAGAGAGAAGCTCCACCTTTCTGTGACTCTTCCTCTGTATTCTCTCCAAAACCTTTAGAGGATCCGCTTTCTCTCCCTTGATAACCACGTTGTGAGATTTGCAGTCGGTGAGCACTTCTTCCACACCTAAACTCAAACACACACGAGTGG
Source organism: Vigna reflexopilosa (assembly GCA_027742785.1). Lineage (NCBI taxonomy): Eukaryota > Viridiplantae > Streptophyta > Magnoliopsida > Fabales > Fabaceae > Vigna > Vigna reflexopilosa. Next base: position 29,416,736 of record CM050918.1, read on the forward strand.
GTTCAGATATGATGCCACGAATCAAAAGGGGGTGTTGTGTGAAAAAAGTGGGACCCACCTGGGAATCCTTTGAGGGAGCGACGAACCTTGCGAGCGCAACCCTCGCAATGCATGAACACTTTGAGCACAATCTCGGGCGGTGGCGGTGGCGGTGGAGGAGTCACTTGTTCCTTCTCCACCACTTGTGGTTTTTTCTCTCCTGCTGTTTCTTCCTTCTTCTCCTCTTGTTTTTTTTCTGGTTCTTCTGGGTTGTTTTCCTCCACCTTGGGTTCCTCTGGTTTATTTTCCTCCTAAAACAGAAAAGAAGCAGAAAATCAGAACAGCAAGAAAAATAATAATAGAGGTTAGTTCCATGTGTGTAAAACACAACAGAGAATAGAAAAAGAAAGGTAGAGAAGGATTACTAAGACCTCCCCCATTGGTGTTACTGTCACAGTTAGTGGGCTGAAGCTACTTGAAGAGGGTGGTGTCTGGCGCTGGGATAAGCTTAGGGGAGGTGCTACTTTTTGCTGCTAAGCCTGTTATTTCCCCCCCTTTGTTTCTTTCACCCTTTTTTTTCCTCACTCCTCTCTTTCTTTTCTGTACTACCACCTCTATACTTCTTATATATAACATACATTATACTCTATTTTCTCTCTCTATATATATTTTATTATTTCATTTCTTAAACGCCCATTTTAATTATTTATTACAATCATTTATTAAGATTGAAAGTTTTCACATTACTGATTACAACTGTATTTTATAATGTTTTTAATATAAGTTTAATGTATGACCAAAAACATTTAATTAGAGTATTAAAAATATTTATAGCATTTAATTTAATATTGATTTAAATAATTAAAGGAAAATAACTTCTTATTTAAGAAACCGATTGAATTTTATTTTCAAAAATAACAGTAATTAGCGAAATAAATTTTTATAATTATGAGAAAATGATGAAACAGGTAGATGTGAGATGGCTGTACAAATTTATTAAAAGTAATTATTGCTAATAATTAAAATGTTAATTAGAGAATCATTATATGTAAATAAAAAAACTCAGAAAATGCTCGGTTTTAATGGATATGTACAGAAGGTATAAGTACAAATTTTGCATGTCAAACTATAGTACGAACAATATGGTATCTTGACACAAATTGTGCATGTCATACTATTTGAAAAAAATACAAATTTCAATTCGGTTTATTTAAATTTGATCATTCAAATTAAATTTATGTTGAATTAGATTGGTTCACCAACTCACTTATCTAATTTTATTTTATTAAAATTTAATTTTAATTTTATAAAAAAGTATTTATTATTTTTTTTTTGAAAAAATTATTTAAGTTTTCTATTTTTAAAATTAATTAAACATTTAAAATAAAATTTGTGAATAAAATTTGTTTAAATTTGAATTATAGAGATTTTGTAATTTTTTTATTTTAAAAAATTATAATTGAGTGAGTTAGTGAGCCAATCTGTTTATCTGCCAATTCGTGATAGATTGAGTCAGGTTCAAATTTTTCTTGACAGGTTAATAAATGAGTCGAGTTAGATTGACTCACTAAATAATCAACCCGTGATAGACCGAAACCGAATAACCCATTTTGATAACACTATCTAATAAAAATAAAATAATCTTAAAAAAATAATTTTTTGAAGTTTTTGAAAAATAAAAAATAAAAAAAAATTATCATATAAATATAAAAATTATGTGTGTCAAAATATATTTTTTTTTCGAGGGAAATAATTGAAAGATTATTTTGAATTCGGATACCAAACACAAACAAAAAAGGAAAAAACGAAACCACATCCACAACCATATCTCCGGATGTACACGTAAGGTACGTATTATTTAAATGGGATTTGATTTCTTTGAAAGGAGGGAATCTTACTTTACATTACAGAAAAGTGATAAACATATAGTTCTATGTGAGGTATATCAATTTACATTTTCACATGTAAATTAAAGGAATTTAGAAATTTAATATTTTTATTAAATTAGAATAATTGTTATTTAAATTAATGTCCGAATTAATATGAATTAATATGTTAATTGTAATATTAATATTACATAATTATTAAAAAGGTTTTTAAACTTTCTTAATCATCACCAATCTTGAGATAGTATGAAAATTAATTAATATATTTGTGTGTGGATAAATATAGTTGAAATTATTTGTTAAATAATTAATTTTTTTTACTATGAGACCCACGGCATTCTAAAGTTCTTTGAGTTAAAAATGTATCTCGATTCCAAACTATAATAAAAAATTATATTTCGTTCTTAAACTAAATTATAAGATACTTTGTTTATATATTTTATGAGAGATATGTAAAACATCATTCCAATAAATGAGGTATTGAGGTTACACTATAGTTGGGACTTCTTTTGTTACATTTATTAAATGAAAAACACTTTACTTTATGTTTGTTAAAAAGATGTTTTTACACTACTTTCATAAAATATAAAAGACTAAATATTTTATAGTTTAATTTATAAATAAAACACAATTTTTTTTATAGTAACTACAAGATTTTGGTTAAACCGATGCAATCTTTTGATTAAATTAGTATAATTATATATTAAAGTTTGAATAGATAGTGTATTCAATTTTAATAGTGTATATAATAAAATTAAGAAATTATCAAAATAAAATAGAATTACGGGTTAAAGTAGCACGTTATAATCACTTGATTAGTGTTAGATTTACGTTAGATTAGACTTAGTTAAAGAAACTAATTGAAAGTATTGATAAAAACTAATATTAAAACTTTTAGTTAACAAGAGTTAGATCTACACACATAACGTTTATTTTTCTAATCAAAATCATTTCCAATGTTTTGTTTCAATCACACTCAAAATTTTTGAAAAGTAAACACAATTTTTCATAATATCATAAATCAAGATTCAATTTCTCATTAAATGGTCTTCAATTTAACGCATAATAATGGTTTCAACAAAAAAAAATATTTATTTTCGATGTAGAATATGTATAAACAAATAAAATATAAAAACCTTTTAAACTGTATTTAAATTGAGAGAAAAATTAGACCTCAGCTATTTAAAAAGTATTGTTTTTTGTATTTATAATTGTAAGTTTGCTACATGGTCAGTTTTAGTAAACTTTCTTCTTTATAAGACGTTTTCATGTTTAATGATTATAAATTAAGAATATAAAATAATTTACATGATTAATTAATAAAAAGTAGTATTGTTTTGGTCTAAAATTCGCCGAGTGACATATATATCGAAGGTATTATTCACTTTGGAGCGTAAAACTCTATTAGAGTGTTGTCCTTAAAAGGTGTATCGAATGATGGAAGGAGGAAAGGGAAAGGAGGAAGGAGTATGTAAAATGCCTTTGATCTCGACTCCTAAGTGAAATACGCAAGAAAACACCAGAGGGGAAGTGAATAATGTTTTCAAAATATTTTCGGAGAACAATTGATAACCATATGAATCATGTGGTGTTGTGGATGGTGATCATAATTCATTCGAAAATCATATTGTTGATTATTTTCATATGAAAAATTATTTTGCATTTTTTTTAAAGAGGTAATTTGAAAAGAAATAAGTTGAAAGTTTCTTTAGTAGACTTCTAGGAAAGAGAGGTACGTCTCAATGAACAACTTAAGTATATTATCTTTCCTTAGCCAAAGTGTTCCCCAACTAGTTTTACAAATTTTCCAACTAAATTCCTCCAACAAAAATTATGAAAAAAAATTACTAAATTAAAATAACTAAAGAAAATAAAATAAAATAAACAATAGAAAAAAAATAGAGAAAAAGAAAATGTTAGTGATAAACAAAAATAAAATTAAAAAAACAAAAATAAAGTTAAAATAACAAAAATAAAATAAGAACAAAAATGATAAAAATTCAAACTGTATTTCCCGACAACGACACGAAATTTGAAAACGTTGTCTTTGATGAGATCAAATTAATACTATTAAACTATAGCAACTTCAGTATTACTAAGATAGTATCTAACAAAATAGAAATGGTAAATTTAACCCTAAGTCGTCTCCCAACAAATACGAAATTGATTATTAACAAATTAGTTCTTATAAAAACTATACAAAAGGTTTAGTAAAACAAAAACAATAAAGAAGATAAAGATCAATAAAATATTAAAAAACAAAATAACAAAAGATAGCAAGAAATAAATTTATAAAAAGATAAAAAACAAATAAAGAAAATTGGTTGATTTCACTGCTTTTTTAAGATAGGATTCATCATCGGTTATCTAAAGATTATTGTTCAGTTAATTACTATCTTAGATTTTAAAATTAATCAATGTAAATTCTCAATTCATTTGTTGGCATTCTCACTATTAACCAAAGTACATTCTCAATTAAAAGTAAGAAATTTCTAGATTAATCATAGTAAATTTAACCAAAGTGCATTCTCAATTAAATATTATTTTTCCTAATCATGTCTATTCTTTTACCTCTTATATAAAGTAAAAAGCTAATTAACCAAAGTATTCATGATTAATTCTTGTTAAAGTTTTCACCTTTAATCAAAATACATTCTCAATTATTGGCAAAAACACATTCTATCACATGAATGTTTCTAACTTTAATCAAAGTAAATTCTCAATTAAAAATAAAAATCGTTGGACTCATATGATTAATATGTTATGTAGATTTAACATCATGCTAAATTGATATAATGTAAAAATCATGATTTTTACTTGATTAATAAGCAAAAGATATAGATAAAAATAAATCACAAAAAGAATAAAAAAGAACAAACAAATTTATACATCCACTAGTGTAGAATTGACCTTTAACGTCATCCCTTAGACGTCGGACCACAAAATATCCAACATAAATTATTGATCGGTGGCATTTTTGTAAATAAGTTGGCATTATAGAGGTCGGTTAGGAGGGTGCCCGACGTCTATAATTTTATAGACGTCGGGGCCCCCACTAATCGATGTCTACGGGTCTGACAGGTAGGTGAAAAGTCATTTTTTTCGGCCATATAACGTCTTTTCCCGCCACCCCGACGTCTATGTACGATTATAGACGCCGGACCCCCTTGTAACCGACGTCTAGAGGTCGGGCCCCCCAACCACCGACGTTTATATGCCTAACAGGTAGGTGAAAAATTGACTTAGACGTTATTGCCCCTAGTAACCGACGTCTATATGCCCCGCGAATATTAATTTTTAAATCAGAAAGACATCATATTAGTGAAGGCCCCGACGTCTATACTAATATAGACGTCGGTCCTGCAAGGGCCCAACGTCTATAGCCTCTTATACTGGAAACGCGAACCCACGAGCAGTTAGGCGCACTATTCATTGTCTTCCTCCTCACGTTTTCTCTTTGCAATATTGCATTTCCAGGTGCATTTTCTCTCTTTTGGACAGTTTAAATTTACTTTTACTCCGATTAAATTACTCCTTGATGAAATATCTTCCATTTGAACCGATTAAAATTTGTTTTCATTGCGTTTTGGTGCAGTTTCTAGCGTATTCTTGGGCTGCGCTTTTGACCCTTTTTGGCTTGCGTTTTTGGGCGTGCACTCCTTCATTTCCCTCCATTGCTATTTTAATCTGCTAAAAAGGTTAGCTTCTTTGTTGAAAACTTGTTTGTATGCATGTTATTGGCTTTTGTGTATGCATGTTATTGGCTTTTGCGTATGCATGTTTTTGGCTTTTAGGTATGCATATGTTATTGGCTTTTGAATATGCATGTGATAAAGTTTAGTTGTGTTATTATAATTGGCATGTTAGATTATAAATATCAAATCATTGAGTGAAACTTAGTTCCCGTTTGAAATTTAACACAAACGATTAATATTTTAATCGTTTGTATTAAATTTTGAATTGTCCGATTAGACAGTTTGGAAAAATTATTTTTCATAATTTGCTATAACATGTAGGTTGGAGTTTATGGATAAGATTGATAAAATTTCGGTTTAATATTTGTGTTGTTCTCTGGATGCATATTTTATTGTGGTCATCCTTGACTACTTTCATTTTGTGTATTTCGGAGACTAATGCGAAATGCTGCCGAAATCTTATCAAATTTCTGATGTAGACTTCTTTGCAAAAATGACTTTGAATTTCATGTTGACCTTAAATTTTTATGATAAATATAGTTATATTAATATTACTTTGTGTTTTCAATCTAAATAGAGTTATGGGTAAATCCCGAGGTCAACTAGTTCAAGTTTTGTATCCAAAGGTTGTAAGACATTTATAATTGTAATTCATTTTCTATGTTATTGAATGATTTAAATTCTTGACTATTTAATTTGTCATTTTAGTGTAACAAGCAGCTAGATTCATGAGAATGTGGCTTCTATGTCATGTCTTGGATTAAGACCATCATTTGAGCCTCCATTACAGATGATTGGAATGAGGTAATGATGCTTACCTTCAATACATTACAAATCAAGTTCATCTTTGAACATATATGAAACCATAATGAATCTTTCTTCATTTTGCAGCGCTTCAAGATACATCTCCTATGCCAGAGGACACAATTAGGTAGATAAGGCAGGAGTGGACAACTTATCTTCTGCAAAGATGGAGCTAAGACCACTTATATTTGTTGTGGAATATTACTTAAGTTTAGTTTAAGTTTATAGTTTGAGATTTTGGTATTAGATTGTTTTTTAGATTAAGTAGAACTTTTCTTTATTTGAAGTGCATATATATATATATATATATATATATATATATATATATATATATATATATATATATATATATTAGTATACTGTTATGGGACAATTTTATGTTTTTCAGGTGTGGTTTTATTATAAGAATATATTATTTAAAAAAAAACACCTAGTAGACGTCGATTAATGTCATGTCCGACGTCTATAGACGTTTGTTAGTGCACAAATAAACGTCCAATGAGTTATAGTGGACAAAACGTTCTAGGGCCTATAGACGTCGAATCTGGATACATTCGATGTCTATATAGACGTCTGTTATACCCAAGTCTGACGTCTCTATAGACGTCTGGTATATCCACAAACGACTTCTATATAAACGTCGGTTTTCTCCAGTTCGACGTCTTATTAATGTCACCCACATAGACGTCGAATGTGGATCTGACGTTAAAATGCCAAAATAACAGACGTCTAAAGCCCTTTCTGCACTAGTGATCTAACCTCAAAATCCAATTAAGAAATTATAGCAGAATCAATCCTAGAGGCTTAACACTCCATGGAATGTTGAAATAACATGAATATAGCAGAATCAATCCCAGAGGCTTAACACTCCATGGAATGTTGAAATAACATGAAAATAGAAGAAGAAAGGGTGTAGAACATAAGAGAAAGAGGGTGGATGAAATTTGAACCCCCCAAAGGGTTCCTAAGCGGTTTCTTTATGCAGAAATTGGATTGGGTTTTGTTTTCGTTGTTGTAATCTTCTTTATGATAATGTAATCTCCTCTAATTATCTTCTAAATAATCCAATATCTTTAAAATATATTTGATTGTTATAGAGATCTAAAAGTATTTGAGAAGATATATGCTAGATTAAAAAAGATTTGGTAAATATTATCTTTTAATATTTATTGATATAGTTAAATAAGGTAATTATTTAAAAATATCAAATAAAATATCTTAAGACATATTTTCCCCAAATTATCAATTATCAAATTCCTTTCAGTAGAAAAAATAGAGAAAATCGCAAGATCCAAATTTTATTGCTTGTTCCCTCTTCTTGGCTTAGCCAAATTTCTTTACTTTTTCATGATATGCTTGGATTGACTTCTTATGGTTTTGATTATTTGTCATTCTTGGATTTATCTTTAAGGTTTCATGAAACTTTAATTAATTTATTTTTAGATCTCAATGAGCTCAACTTAGCTGTAGTTGCATTAACACACATCAAAATATCCAAAGAACATTTATGCAACTAAAAAGCTATTTTTAACATGTTTTTGTATCTCATGCTAAATAATCTGAATTATAACAAATCCGAATTAAAATATTCTATTAAATTACAAAAAAAATTAAGAATCCAATATTAAAGGCTAAATGAGGATATAAATATGCACTAATAAACAACGTCTAATAACTTTTAATGAGAGTGTATAAAGTGTACTTAGTTTAGACATTGATTTTATAACATAAGTAAATAAGAATATGTTCAGATGATGACATTTCAAAAGACTTTGTAAAGGCTTTAAGGGAAAAATAATAATGGTTCACTCAATTTGAGCTACATTCAGTTCTCCCTTAAAAACTCTTAAGGGGTTCCATTAATTTTATCAAGATTACACGAGTTTAACCCATTATTGGTTGTAAGTATTATTTCCACTCATGGTCTCCTAGTCAACACCATTAGTCCAAATATTATAAATCACTCCTGGTTTCACTAGTCAATCTTGACTAGTCCGAGTATTCATACACCACTCATGGTTCCCCTAGTCAACACAACTAGTCTAAGTTTAGCCACTCCTATATGTAACCCAGACATGTTTAGACCGAGTTTAGCCACTCCTAGTTGTTGAGTATTATGACCACTCTTGGTACCCAAGTTTTGTCAATCACTCTTGATTCCTTAGTCTAACCTGACTAGTACACAAATCTAGCTTGTGAACTCATGAGATTCATTCTCTTATGACAAAGAGCATTAAACGATATAGGCTTATGAAGTTCTTTCTCTCTTTTCTTTTCCTCTTTTATTCCTTCTCTTTTCTTCTTATCTTCTTATCTTTTTATCTTCTCTTCTTTTTCTCCCTTCAATTTTGGAAGCATCTAACGTTGTAAACTTGAAGATATGGTAGAAGACTAGATGTGTTGATAACTTACATTTTGTCTTGCCTACAGAGAGTGAAAGAGTTTGCTGCTACGCTTCTCTTGCCAAAGATGCAAAATCTAGGACGTCTGGGTCCTTTAAATAGAGCGAAAACAGAACAGAAACGAAGTCTGACCCATGTCGCTGGCGCTCAAGTGCCCCACTTAGGGCACCCGGGCGGTGAGCGGTGGTTCCTGACGATTAAGCCTAAAAAAGGAGCGCCAAAACTTCGTGCTTCTAACACTCAAGCACCCCAAAGGGGCGCCTGGGCGGTGAGCGACACTCTTCTGCACTTAAGGCTCCAAAAAGGGCGTCCAAGCTTCGAACATTCCTCCCTTCTTGTGCTTTTCCAGGCCTTTATGAGCTTCATCTGCTTGGAACGTCAGCTTTGCTTTCCATATTCTTAGTTATTAGGTGAACGTCATGCATTATTAGTTATTAGGGGAGGCTAGAGATAGCAAGCCAGTAATTAGTAATAGGCTCTATTCGCCAAGAGATTGGGTTTAGGGTAGACCAAGCAAGTTTGCATGACAATATGATAAATAGGCGAATTAAATAAGAAGAGTAGATATAAGAGGGTGGATAAGATGAAATTGTAAACCCCAACAACTCCATTCATCCATAGTTTCTTCTAGCCAATTGATTCACTGCATTTTGCATGTTTATTTTCGTCTTGCATTCAAAAACCTAAATTTAATTTTTTTCTCAAGTCTTATGCGATCTCTTTACATGAAAGTTAAGGCTAAGAGTCCTTTGGGAGAACGATATTTGGTCTTACCATCTATTATTACTTGATACGATCTGGTACACTTGCCAGGGGTTTAACATCTTCACATGCCCTCTTTCTACAAATCCATAGCACTTCACACTTGATGGAGAACCTTGATTTTCTTTTCTTTCTCCATGGTACTTATCTTTCCCTTTTGCTCTCATGAATTTTGCAAACTTCTTTATCATGAGGCTCATGTTTTCCTCATCATCAAAGTCATCATCATCATCATTTCTTTTTGAAATTTCAGTCTTAAAAGTTAAGGTTTTCCTTTTGCCTTGATCTTCCTCCGCTGTCAATCTATTCAATTCAAGCTCGTGCTAACGAAGCTTTCCAAATAATATTGCCATTGACATTTGAGATAGATTTTGAGACTCCGAGATGGCAGCCACCTTTGTTACCAAGACCTGTCCAATGATTTCAATATTTTTACATTCAATTCATGAGTATAAAATGTCTTACCCAACCCAGTTAAGTGGTTCACAACTTGAGTGAAGCGCTTTTGGCCATCAAAAATAGTTTCTCCAGGTTACATTCTGAAAATCTCATACTCCTGGATGAGAGTGTTCTTCCTTGCGCGTTTCACGTCATTCGTACCCTCGTGTGTGACTCTGAGGACCTCCCACATCTCCTGTGTTGTCTTACAAACTGAAATTCTATAGAACTCATCAAGTACAACAATAGATGAAATAATATTACGAGCCTTAATATCAAACTAGGCTCTTCTATTTTCCTCAGCAGTCCAGTTAAAGTATTGTTTTTCTAATTCTACACCATCAACAATGCTTTTTGGAATATAAGGACCATTAAGTACAACTTCCCAGATGCCTTTGTCAACAGACCGTAGAAAAATTTCCATTCTGACTTTCCATAATGCATAGTTATCACTAATAAAGAGCGGTGCCTTTTGATAGAAGCACCTTCATCATATACTTGAGTTTGATGACCGACCATTTTCAAAATGTTTTGAAAGAATATCAAAGCAAGCTTTGATACCAATTTTTGGTATCAGACAACCGGTATCATCGAGTCGCGCAGCGGAATAAAGTAGCAGAAAACATGTTACGGTCACAAAATTTTTAAGTAGTAGAAAAATATAAAGAGTGTAAGTAGTAGAAAAGTTCACACACAAAATTTTTATACTAGTTCGAATCAAAAGATTCTACATCCAGTTGTTAATCACTGTAAAAAGTGATTAACGTTTTTCACTAAAATTAGTTTTACAAGTTACAAATTAGTGAATGTAAATATAAAGATAAAACCTTCCTTTGACGAACAAACTAGAAGGGAGCTTCCTTCGACCAACGAACTGGAAGCGAGCAACCTACACTTTCCTTCGACAAATGAACCAGAATAGTGCAACAACAATCTTCCTTTGACCAACGAACCAGAAGAAAAACAGCTTTGCCAACTTGAAGAGAACTGCTCCGACCTTTGACATAAAAAGCGCGAGCTTCTCCTATTCACAAGATCAGGCAAGGCAATGAACTAGCATTTTGGAACTTCCTCACATCACACTATATTCTCAAAAAGATCAGATTCACCCTCTAAGGGTTTAGACAAACGTTTATATAGACAACTGGTCTGAAACTGAAAAGACATATTACAACTGCCAGTGATACTCGATTATTGTAAGTAATAATCGATTATTCAAGTCCGTTACAGGGTTTTCAAAAAGGCGATAATCGATTATCCTGAGGAATAATCGATTATTTCAGAGACTTGGGCAGTTCTCATTAGGACTAGTGATAATCAATTATTTGAAGTAATAATCGATTATTCCATAGCTAAATGGTTTTTCAAGAATGCTTGTGATAATCGATTATTCCTTCACATAATCGATTATATGCGTAACTTTCTTAAGGAAAGAGATTTCTAAGTTTTTACATGTTCAAACTTTCTCCTAATACATTTGCAATCTACAAAAGTTCTTTTAAATAAATTACAACTTGATTCTTTGAGTTTATCTCTTGCAGCATCATCAAAATCATTTGTCTTCAAAATACCAATGCTCCTCATTGGTAACACTATTAAGCAATAATTTCTTCACCCTTGGCCATCATGGGGCCATCATGGGGAGCAATACCATTAGAAGATAGAAAATCATTCTGGCAGCGATTTAAGGTAATACATCATGAAACTAATTCTCATTTTCTATTGATGTATATTATTTCCATTTTAACATGATCTATTGTTACAACTAGGGATGACAACGGGTCGGGTCGGGTACGGATAGTGCCTACCCGCAACCCAACCCAACAAAAAAAAACCGCCCGCTACTCGACCCGCTACCCGCACGGATATCCGCCTGAAAAATATCCGAGGATATTTTAAAACCCGCGGATATCCGCAGATACCCGCAAATATTTAAAAAAATATTTTTTTATAAATTAGTAAAATAAAATTTAAATAGAATTACAAAAAATATATAAAATATAATATAAATTAAATTAAATAAAAATTAAAAGTTAATTTTTGTTTCAGTTGAATTGGTCTAAGGGTCAGTCATCCTTCTTTGCTTTGTTCTCTTTTGATCTTCAATCCTTCTTGAGAATGTCATCCACTCTGATGGTTACGTGCAGAAGACACTCCGATGCTCAAGATATAAAAATGTCTAAATTTTTTTAGGATAGGAGAGGAAGATTGTACCTAGACATCAATTGTATATTTTTAGAGCCTGTGGCAGGCAAGCTCATTGATTGCCAGTGCAGTATATTTTTAGGCAATCAAACCCAATAATCAATAATTAATACCGTATATTTTGTAAAGAATAAGACAATCTGACCTATTAATTAATGTAGTATATGTTTAGGCAATCAAACCTAATAATCAATAATGAATACCGTATATTTTGTAATGAGTAAGGCAATCTGACCTATTAATACCTGTTAATTGTCCATAAATGACAATTAATTCTGATAGGTATACTTCATATAGTACAATTTTAATTAAATTTAACTTTGTAAAATATAAATTAATGTTAATTTTAATTAAATTTAACTTAATAAAATAAAAATTATATTTTTATTTTTATTTTTTGCGGGTATCGGATATCCGCAGATACAAATAGTATAATACCCGCACCCGACCCGTTTATAAGCGGATATTAAAATACCCGTTATCCGCGGGTTTCAGGTAGTAAATATCTGCGGGTATCAAGTATCCGTCGTGGATTTTATCCACGGATATCCACGAGAGCGAATTTTTTTGCCATCCCAAGTTACAACTAAAAGTGTAGTAGAGACCTGAACATGAAGCTTAAATAAAGAAAAATTTCACATCAAAATATCTCAAATTATGTAAAATCTTTAGAGATGCACAAAATGAAGGAGAATTCCCCTATTAGGTTGGGGAGCACATATGGAACTCCTTGTTAGCACATTGGAATTCTCCAAAGTATCGAAACAAATGTGCTACCGCCCAAAAGAATCAGGCTTCAGAAAAGGGTGGTGTTCTGTATAACGGTGGTTCAATTACCACTCATGAGCATGTCATTTGTATGGTATAAATATTAATTCATTTCCTATCCATTATAATATAAGTTATGTATATTAAAATTGATGTATATATATAAATTCCTATTATGTTACAGACACAAGAGATGGGACAGGCTGTGTTTATTGATGAGATGTTTCGATAAATTCATCTTCTAAAAGGATTTGGCCATTTTATTGATGAGAGGTCTTGGACGAGACATGTAAGTAAACTATTTTACAAACTTGCTTGTACTAGTTTGTTCGTTTTAAACTTACTCTTTTTTTACTGACGATTTGTATATTCTTTAAAAAGAAGAATTTTCAACAAGACTCTCACAAGCTAGATTAGAGGTGGGATCATGTCCTGATGATTCATTAAAAGAAAATCCTGATGACGATGACATCATTAAGACACAATGCTGGATGGATGTCATTGGTAGAAAAAAAAAGGATGATTATGTGGGATAGGACGACTTACTGCCAATTACACTACTAGAAAAGGTACATTAAAGCACCAACCATTGTCCAGCCGTAGTGATGAGACCAAACTTATGACCGTTGTCCAGCTCAAACAACAACTACAAGCTCCTGACCAGGCTTATGATAACTTGAGACAACAATTTTAGAATCTCAAAAATCTGATCATGATATTGTTGTCCAAAAAAGAAAGACTCCGTCCACTCTAGTGATGACGTTTTCTAGTCCAGTCCATCCCGGTATAGCCACTTCCCCAACAACAACCAGAACAAGATCAAGAAGAAGAAAATGATTCGGATGATAATGCTGATTATTAAAACTTTTTTTAGTGTATGTTCAATTACTTTAAGACTTTGTATAATTATTAGATAATTATTTTCGACAACGTGCGTGTGTGATTCAGATGATAATTATCGACCGACTGGTCATTGATAATTATGTATAATCCTTCGATAATTATTTTCGACAACGTGCGTGTGTCACTAAAATACTATGTTTGCCTCACAGTTTTTCTTACAGGCCAGTGAGGTAAAATGCATGATCCGCCCTCATTGACATTCCTATATACACTTTTATTTTCTAATTCCAGTTTCCATTCTCTACAGTTTAGGTTTATATGAAAGCGTGAGTCCCTAAATTAATTTGTATTAGAATAATTCCTAAAACTAAATACAATTGAATATAAATCCTCTACAATTGACAATTGACGTGTTCTATATTGTAAAATTTTGATAAAATTATCATATTTATAGAGGTAATTAATTCTTATATTATTTTTATGATTTTTGGAATATTCTTTAATTTATTTTATCTTCTTCAAATCGAAAGTACTATTTTATGATGACATGATGACAATAAAAATTATAAAAATATTCAATGTAACGGTAATTTAAATTCAAAATTTAAAATGTTAACTTTTTTAAATAAAAAGAAAATTTAAATAATACTCAATGTTCAAAATATAAAATGACGTAATAATATATTTTTATCTTGAAATATTTCATTTATAAAATAAAATTTGTTGAAATATATTATTTTTTATCATTTTATATTTACTAACTAATTTATGGGTAATTTTATCAAACACTTTAATCCGGATAATTAAATTATCAACTCAAATAACTCATAAGCATCATTTGTTATGATATGAAAATTTATTAATATGATATAAAAATTTATGAAATAAAAATAATATAAAAGCGACAAAGAATACCTATTATAGAAAAATCTAAATAAATATATGGAAATAAAACATTAAACTACTTATATATTATTTTTTATGAATAAAAGTTAAATTAATTAATTTATTTATCAACACAATTATTTCCTTTAGAAAAATATAAAAAAATTTGAACTGCATATACATTAAAAAAAATATAAACATTAACATCATCTCTTCTAAGATGTCAAGGGACCGTTCAATATTATAAATTAAGTTATTATTAATTATGCTACCAGTTATCTTATTAATTATCATCTATCTTCTAAAGTTAATGCCACATAACAAATACGTTAGAAAGTTAGACCAAAGCCGAGGACAATGTCATTACATTTATTAATAGCTTGGTTATTGAAATCATTAACTATCAATGCAAATTATTAATTACAAGTTAATGATGGTTAGACTTGTACGTTATTTTTAGAGTAATTCTTAGTAAATTGTTCAAAGTGAAATAATGTTGATTAGTCAACGTTATTTCTAAAATAAATTATGAAACATGTTTATACCAATTCTTTAATTTAAGTAGGCAATATTGTTTAAGAAAAAATAAATTATGATATTAGTGAGACTTAATTTCATTCTTAGCCTAATACTTATTTTGGTCTCTATATATATTTGTAACTTTTGTTCAGAGTGTTTCTCAAGTTTTTTTGACGTTCAAAGTGATCTCTTTTCTTGTAAAATTTGTTCATTTTGGTCATTTTCGCCGACAACGTTTAAATTGCTAACGACATAATGTCCTCCTAAGCAAATATTTAATAAATTGCCACTTTTGGATATATGTGGCAAGTTAAGGGGATGTGACTGGCAATGGTAAGTTAAATTGTTTTTGTAAAACAAAATTAACATTGGTTTCGAAGGGGTTGTGCAATTAGGGTTCAATTTGGGTTGAAGAAATTGGTGAAATTATTATTTAATTTGGGTTTGTTGTTTGTTCAAATTTCAATTGAAGGAGCGAGGTCAAGTAAGTGTTCTTAACCTGAGGTGTGTTTTCTGTGCAGGTGTGTGGAGATGAAGGTCCAATGATGCGTGGATTAAACTCGCGATTTAGGGGTTCTATCGCGGTAGTTTCATGCTGCAAAGGGAATCTAGTTTTGTGATTTAGATGTTTCTGCAAGTTTCATGGAGGTGTTGTGCTTCGTGGTGAGATTGGCGGTTTAAGTGGTTTGAATTTGCAGATCTATGACTGAGTTTTTTTGTGGCGACACGAAGATGGTTGATGAAGGAAGATGGGTTATGCAAATAGTGAGTTTTAAGGTTTGCAATCGGGGTTTTCATGATGGTGAAGATTGTGATTGGGTTTTCACATTTCACAATATGGGTCTCTGGTTCTGGTTACTGCTCGTAGGTTGCATCGATGGCTGTGTGAAAACTCGTGTTGGAGGATGATGATTGAACAATAATTTAGGAAAAAAATCCTTAAAAATTTTGGATACAAAGAATTTAGAAGCAAAGATTTTGGAAAGCAGATATATTATTTTCTTTGTTCACTTTTTTAGAAATCAATTATCCTTCTTTTTCCACATTTTGTTTCCCACTTTTACTTTTTCTAATCTCTTTTTTTTTTGATAAAACTTTTTTTCTTTCTTTTTCCATTTTTATTATTTTGTGGGTGAGGTACTCACCCACACACTTTATTCATCACTCATTCTTAACAAAATCCATTAACTCCTTCTTTCATCCTAAGATAAGGGATAATATGGTCTTTCTCTTTTCAAGGTTTTGCAATGGGCTTTAAGAAAAAGAAGTTAAAGGCTCAAAGGGGCTATCAATGGATTAATATTAGGGTGGACTTATTTGGCCAAGTAGCTAAAAACAAGAAATGCCTCAATCATATCAAATAATGCATATCTACCTAAGTTGCAAAATAAAAGAATCAAGCTAAATATTAGAGTATAGACAAAACATGAGCAAGCCACTCAAGAAAAATAGGAATGACACATGGTGGTCCATCCATCACAATTAGGCTCAAAACTTACAAGGTTAAAAACTCTTTCACAAAACATTTAACAAAGTAATTCTTAAATTAACTCCATTAATAATTTATAGTTATGAATCAATTAGGTTAGCTTGTAATCGATTCAACAATCCATTCAACATAAAACATGACTACTATTTCAAGATTATGATAGTTCCAATTACTAAATCAAATTCTAAAATCCAATATTAATATGTTTTATTTGAAAACAAGAAAATATTTTTGGGTGAATTTCTTATAAGACATATTGTGTAAAAGTTTCACCAAGTAGAAAGTCAATACTTTCACAATTTTCTCAAAAAGAAATTACATTCTTTTATGGAAATAAACCAAAAAGCGAGAAATAGAAAACAAAAAGAGAGTACAGGAAGGGGAAAAGATTGTCTTTTATCAACGTATTTTGGGAGGAGACAAAAAGCTTTTGAAACTTTTGGCTCAATCTGGCCATATGTTAGTACAGGAAGGGGAAAAGACACCGATTACTTTTGCGTATAGGCATCGGTTCAGCAACCAATGCATATTCAGGCGAGGTAAAAATGAGTAAGCTTTTTGCCTCGAGTATGAACCGAATCAAAAGAGGATAGGATTATGCCTCGGTTTTTAGCTAACCGAGGTAGTAACGTGATTTTTTTTTCATATTTTAGGCCTGTACTGCTAGCTCTCTAAATCAATGCTTCCAAATCACATCCCAATATTGAACGTCTGGGGTTCTCGGGAGGAATTTCAATATTAATCTCAACCAAACAACAAATTTCAATCAGAAAGGTAACAAATTTCGATATTAATCGGACCACCACCCAAAAACCGTGCTACCTTTATCGGACCACCACATGCCATCACACAAAGTCTTCTTCTCTAACGCGTCACAGCCACCATGGCATTCTCCCGAATCACGTCGCTATCCATGGCAACCTGTAGAAATAGAAACCAAGCCAAAGAATCAGGACACCGCTGCGAGCTCCATGAGGTCGCCGTCATGACCACCGCGAGAGCTCTCTCTCCTTCGCACAACCTGCAATCAGAAAGGCAACCAGCAGATCGCGCCATCACCACCTTCGAAGTAGCCACCGCCACCGTCATCGTGCGTAGAGAACTCGCGACAAAGCAGTTTCCCTCAATCTTCGCCCCGCCTTCATCAAACCTTAAGTCGCACCACCACCATCAACATCAGAAAAACCCCAATCGCAAGTCGCCGCACTCACCTTCTTCACCAGAAACCTCCATTGACACACTCGCATGGTCGTCGTTCAGCCTCCATTCAACCTCCGTTCAACCTTCATGGCCGCCGTTCAACCTCTATTCACCAGAAACCTCCGTTCAACCTCCATGGCTGCCACTCACTAGAAACCTCACTTCACTCCCAACAGCCACCGCTTGCTCTTCCCTCCAGAGGCGACGCACTCGCAGGCGACGATGAGGTGGTAGTGGCTCCCGGTGGTAAGGTTTTGGCGAACAAAGAGGAAGGCGAAAGTCTCTGCGTGGAGGGCGAAAGTCTCTGCGTGGAGGAAGTCGCCTCGTATATTTGGTTGCTCACGAGATAAGAAGAGGAAAAGGGGAAGGGGGTGAGAGTGAGAATAATTTTTTCTTAAGGCACGACCAAGACCAGTTTTGCGGGGAGAAGAAAAAGGAACAACAGTACCGTAAAAATGTTTTTACGCGTCTAAAGGTAAGATAAAGCACCTCTACTACCTCGGTTAACCAATAAACGGGGCAATAAACCACTATATGGATCGGTTCTCCCAATAATCGATGTCAAAACGTCCAAAAGCAAAATAAGTTATAGGCCTCGGTTTACCAGTCACTCGAGGCATAAAGAGCTTTTTACACCATCTCTTACTTAACTGATGTCATATGGTACTACAAGGACGACAACATTCAGATGTGTCAGTGATGGACAACAACTATTGCCTCGGGTCCCCAGTTGACCGAGGTAGTATAGGAAATTTCCAGGTCTTAGGCACCAGTTCACTATGAACCGAGTCATAAAAGTTCACCTTATTTACAATTCTGCCATCGTGTTTTGATAGGCTTCGGTTCTGTTAAAAATGAGGCCTATTGTGCGATTTTAAATCCAGTTTTTTTACTAGTGTTTCTTTAATTTTATGAAGTAGAAGCCACTGTGTAGAATTTTATTAATTTTTAAATTTTTATTTTTAATAAAAACAAATATAAAAAATTTTCTATTTATACTAAAAGTGGAAAATAAACATGCATGCATCTTTAAATTTTTATCAACAATGATATCAAATGAATTTAAATCTAACCTGTTCTCGAGTTATAACAACATTTCTTCTTGTTCTGCAGCTAAGTCAACAAATATCATCATTGAAAATCTACTTTCATTGTTCACATCAACAAACTTGATGTGTGGAGCATGTGGCTTCAACTCAATTTCAACATCATCAGGTGCTTTAGGATGGTTAATATGATCATCAGTAATCCTTACAATCTCATATTGTGAGCAAAAATCTACACTTGAAGTAGTTGACTCTGCTGCTTCATCATTAACAAATTAAACAACATCTTCAGTAAAATTTGTATGTCCATCAATAGACATATCAATGTGATGTAATTTTATAGTTGACTGTTGTTTTGATCTTTTAGCAAAATAAGATTCCACTTTGTCCAACCTTTGATTAAATTCCTTGATCCTTTTCATCAATTCAATATTCTCAACCCATATCTTAAAAATAATTTGAAACTCAGGATCATTTAGTTGACGTATAGTCAACTTACTTATATCAGGTGCAATAGTAGATGGACAATTTGTTGCTGATAACCATATGAATCATGCGGTTGTTTTGGATAGTAATCATAATTTATTTGAAAATCACATTGTTGATTATCTTTATATGAAAAATTATTTTGCATTTTTGAAAGAGGTTTTCTGAAAAGAAATAAATTGAAAGCTTGTTGAGTAGACTTCAAGGAAAGAGAGTTGTGTCTCAATGGACAACTTAAGTACCTTATCTTTCCTTAGCCAAAGTGTTCCCCAACCAGTTTCACAAATTTTCCAACAAAATTCCTCAAACAAATATTATGATAAAAAAAATTGAGAACAATAAAATGTTAGTGATAAACAAAAATAACATAAAATAAGAACCAAAATGATAAAAATTATAACCGTGTTCTCGGGCAACTCGTTGACGCGATCAAATTAATACTACTAAAATATAGTAACTTCTGTATTGCTAAGATAGTAGCCAACAAAATAGAAAGGGTAAATTCAACCCTAAGTCGGCTCCCAACGAACATGAAATTGATTCTTAACAAATTAATTCTTATAAAAGCTATACAAAAGGGGTTAGTAAAATAATAAAGAAGGTAAAGATAAAGAAAAGATTAAAGAACAAAAGATAGAATAAAAGAAATTTATAAAGAGATTTAAAAAGATAAAATCAAATATAAAGAAAATAGGTTGATTTCACTGCTTTTTCAAAATAGGATTCATCATTGGTTATCTAAAGATTATTGTTCAATTAACTATTGTCTTAGATTTTCAAATTAATCAATGTAAATTCTCAATTAATTTGTTGGCGTTCTCACTTTTAACCAAAGTACATTCTCAATTAAAAGTAAGAACTTTGTAGATTAGTCATAGTAAATTTAACCAAAGTACATTCTCGATTAAATATTACTATGCCTAATCATGTTGATTCTTTTACCTCTTATATCAAGTAAAAAACTAATTAACCAAAGTATATTCTTGATTAATTATTGTTAAAGTTTTTACCACTAATCAAAGTACATTCTAAATTATTGGCAAAAACACATTCAATCATATGAAAGTTTCTAACTTTAATCAAAGTAAATTCTCAATTAAAATTAAAAACCCTTGGAAACATATGATTGATAAGTTATGTAGATTTCACACCATGCTAAATTGCTATAGTGTGAAGATCATTACTTTTACTTGATAAGGAAGTAAAAGACATAGATAAAAATAAATCACAACAAGAATTAAAAAAAAACAAATTTATTCATCTAACCTCAGAATCCAATTAAGAAATTATAGCATAATCAATCCCAGAGGCTTAGCACTCCATGGAATGATGAAATAACATGAAAATAGAAGAAAAGACGATGAAGAACATGAGAGAAGAGAGGGAGGACGAAATTTGAAACCCCCCAAAGGGTTCTCTCTCCCCTAATGTTTTTCCTTAAGTCTCTTTATATAGAAATTTGATTAGGCTTTGTTTCAGGCTTTTCTGTTGTTGTAATCTTCTTTATGATAATGTAATATCCTCCAATTATCTTCTAAATAATTCAATATCTTCAAAATATATTTGATTGTTGTGGAGATCTAAAAATATTTTAGAAGATATATGCTAGATTAAAAAAGATTTGGTAAATATTATCTTTTGATATTTATTGAAATAATTAATTATTTAACAATATCAAATAAATTATCTTAAGATATGTTTTTCCGAAATTATCTTTAATCATAAATATTTATCAATTATCAAAGCCCTTTTGGTAGAAAAAATAGAGAAAACCGCAAGATCCAATTTTTGTTGCATGTTTCCTCCTCTTAGCTTAGCCAAATTTCTTCACTTTTTCATACTATGCTTGGATTGACTTTTTGTGGTCTTGATTATTTGCTATTCTTGGATTTATCTTTAAGGTGTCATGAAACTTTAACCAATTTATTTTCACACCTCAATGAGCTCAACTTAGCTACAGATGCACTAACAAACATCAAAATATCCAAAAAATATTTATGCAACTGAAAAGTTATTTTTAACATGTTTTTTTATCTCATGCTAAATAAACCCAATTATATCAAATATTAATTAAAATATTCTATTAAAGTTCATAATTCAATTAAGAATCCAATATTAAAGGTTACATGAGGACATAAATATGTACTCATCAAGTTGCAATGACTAATTAAAAGAGTGGTGGAGCATGGTAAGCTTTGGCCAAAACGAGTAGGACTAAACAATTTTTCGACCCCTAATTCTTTCCATATCCTTTCCCTTTCTTCTCTTTTTCTCGCTTAAACTTTGATCGAAGTGTTCTTCTGACTTCTTAGAAAATCTTAGTGCATCTCGTGGTAGTTGAAGAATTAGAGAACATCTATACTCAATCAATTTTTTATCTAGAAGAAGTTTCTATTTACTCTAAAGATTCTTAGTTCTCTCTTTTTTTTCTTATGATTTTGTTATCATTTTTTGTGAGTTAGTTGATAAAGTGATCGTTTCAACCTATCGAAGCTCACATTGAAGTTTGATTATGTTTATATACTTTGTCTATAACCTTAGATTTTTAAGTAAGTTCATGTTTGAGCTATAACTTTCTTTAGAATAAGGAATTACAAGTACGAGAAAATATTTATATTTTTTTATAAAACCTTAGCATAATATATATATATATATATATATATATATATATATATATATATATATATATATAATGAGTTTGAATGAGTAAGGTCGAATTAAAATGATTAAAGCTTGATATTTTAACAAATTATAGATTGTACTGATATTTTGAACGATTTCAGAGTTCTATTTGATAAAATGATTTTGGATAAAACATTTATAAACTAATTTGCATTTTTGAATCAAGCTAGTTTTTTTGTATTTTCACTCAAACTGAGAATTTCTATTCAAGTGAAAACAGAAGAGAGAACCAAATCTACTAGAGATCTTATTTTTCTCTTAAGTGAAAATAATGGTTTTCAATTTAAGCAAAAATACTATTGCAACTCAATCCTTCAACCAGACATTTGCTCAAGCTAATTTTTCTTTTCGAAATATTTTTCTTTTTCTTTCATTTTCTCTTATTGTATCTATAATGAATTATATTTGAATATTTATTATATAAATGAATATTAATTTATTATTTAATTTTTATGGTTTAAGTGAATTATATGTTATATGAAAAAGACAATGATTAAACTTATGTGAATTTGTACTTACATATTTGGGATGAGATGTGAGTTCTTGTTTGATTTGAGTATTAAGTATTAACATATATGTTATAACATAGATTCAGATTCATTTGTTTCACTAATAATCTAAATTATATAAATTAAAATATCAAGTGAAGTGATGATAAGTTAAGAGAAAACTTCTTAAAGATCATGACTTATTATATGTCATACATAATACGTATATATATATATATATATATATATATATATATTAAAATATTAAAATTATTAATATGGTGAATAATGAGTTATAAATAAAAATTTTTTGGTCGATAATAATAAAATGGTGTATCAATTAAGTGGTTCTTTGGATGTATTACAAGGTAGATAATAATAACTCATTCAATTTTGTGTTTATATTTGAATGTAAACGTAATTTTTTATCTTTTAAAAATGTAATTTCATTTTTTTTTGTTGGTGTTTCCATGAATTTCAATAGGGCTAAAAATAGAACTGGTCCGTCAAGAAGCTGACTCATCCAAGTGGGAGTGTTGCTCCCTCCACCACTATTCCTTCTTCTTCCACCTCCCTAACCTTCTACAATTTTTTTAATTACAAAAGTAGTCTTTTTTATTTTATTTTTAATCTTATTTATTTATTTAATTCTGAAACCCTAAATTCCTACATATTTTTACTCATCCATTTTCACTCGCGCAGTCCCATCCCCCACTCTCCCAAGTCTCACTTTCTCTTTTCAGATTCTCACCTCCTCCAACTCTCACCAGATCTGTTTCTTCTCATCTCTTAACTCTTACTTCTCTTCTCCATATCCATTTGGTTCTTCTCCATATTCCTATCTCCATATTCGTTTGGTTTCGTGGTGCGATGATGTGACTTTTCATGGTGCGGTGATGCGGGGCGTTTGCGGTGGTCATTCGACGATTCAGCGGTTCCAAACGATAATGAATATTTTATGACTAACAATAATGAATATTTTATGACTAACATCATAAAAAAATAATTTTATTGACATTGATAAGAAATTCTAAATGACATCAATGGAAACATATATCATTAATGTTGGTAAAAAAATGATTGCAAAATCTGGAAATTAACCACAATCGATTGTTAACATGAGAGAAATATTCATTATTGTTAGTAAAATATGTTAAAGTACCTGTATCTCAATTTCAAAACAATAACGGAATAAAAAAATGAAAAATGTATACATGAATTAATTAAAAAAAATTCAAAAGTTCAAAATTTTTACTATTTATTTATAATTTAAAATTTTCTAAATTTAAATGATCAAATTCCTCTCTTAAAGTTTTAAAATTTCAATATTTTAATTTTTTTATTTAAATGATTATATAAATTGTTTCAACCTTTTTATAAAATTAACTATCCTCCACAATATTTTTTCTGATACATTGCGACATATATTTTTTCCTCATGTATCAACATTTTTTTATGTGAGATTGCTTAACTCTTCATATGTTGGTGTGGGTAAGATAAACAATCAGAAAGTTCAAAAAATACAACAATGAAAAGAAGCATAAAAAACAGAGAGAGAGACAGAAGAAAATGAAACATAGAAACATGGGTCCACCATTAAAATGGTTATGTTGTTTGGGTGATGAGATCGCAGAGAGAAAGACATAGCATAACTATCAATAACAAATGCTTGTTGGTTAAGCATAAACAAGACGATCACATTCATGTAGGGGATTGGAGTGGGTAGAAGTTAAAAAATGTTAACCCTAAAAATAAAATTGCACTGAAGGGTAAAACAAGAATAGGAAGGTGGAGGAAGGGATAAAACATGAATGGGGAGGTGGAGGGAGCAAGGGGTGGTGGTAGAGGGAGAAACACCCTCCAGGTTGAACCCATGGTAAGTAGAGTTAATGAGTCAACCCAAACATTAAAAAAAAAAACAGTGACACTTCACTAGCTACTTCTTCCCACACCTACCTTTTTACTTCCTACACCTCCCATAAATTATAATATCACGTCATCTTACCCATGATTAAATTATATTAAAAAACCCTAAAACATGGACATGAAGATGACATCACTCACTCCTTCTTCATCTTCTACGTCATTATTGGTCAAACACACTTTATCCATCTAAATCCAAAGGCCAACACAAACCTTAAACACCACAACCCTTTAAACTACACCATTATTCTTTACCACAATCAAGCACATTACAAAAGAAACAATGTCATTATCTTATTATAATTACCTTCCACTTGGAGATTCCACTTTATTGCTTCTTCTCTCACTTTCATTTTAGAGCTCCCAACTGCCATATGGAGGTTCCATTCCACACCATACCTTTTCTATTTTTCTTCCCTTTTCATTCCAATTCACTTGTTGCTTACTTCTTACCTAGTTCCATTGAAGAAAAAAAAAGTTGTAATTTTCATTAATTAAGTGAGCGAACCCGTTTAACACACCAACCCATGGTGGTTTGAGCCGAGTTCAAATTTATTAAGCTTACTAATAAGTGAATCGAGTTAGGTTGACTTACTAAGTGACTGACCTGTAGTAAGCTAAGGTGGGCTGGTTCAAGTGGCTTGTTTTAAGAACTCTATTTTTTAACAAACATTGTTAATGTATTATGTAAATATATAATATGGAAAATGATGAGTTAATATAACATGAATTTTTAGAGATAAAAATTACATATTGAAGTTTATTTCAACTTTCTTTTTTGCCTTACTTTATTTATTTTATTAACCAACTTTCTTTAAAATATCATAATTGTAATTTTCAATAATTGAAATAATATTCATAATGCAATAAATTATGATAAAGGAAAAAAAATAAAGAAAATAAAGTAAATAAAGGAATGAAAAAAAGTAAATATAGATTGCCTAACCTTCACTCAGTTTGTTAAACGTCCATTTGCAAAAAAGTTTTTTCATAACACTATTCAACTCCCCATTTTAGTGCTTCACTGTATTTTCAGCTATAAAGCGTCAAAACTAGATAATGTATTTTCAAAAATGCACATAGACGAAACAGTATCTAAATTTGTCAATACATCGTGTACTGTATGAAATATACCGATCAGAGTTAATGGTCATTTATGGGCAGTTAGCAAGTATATTACCAGGTATTATTGGGTTTGATTGCCTAAAAATATATTGCATTAATGGTTAATCATTATGCTTGGCTGCCACAAGTCCTATAAATATACAATTGATGTTCAGGTAAAGAGATCATTTTCTATCATAATAAAATAGTGACCTCTTTATGAAACATATCTGACTTGAGCGTCGGAGTGTCTTCTGCAGGTCAACAACCCATTAGAGTGGATTGCGTTCTTGAAGAGGATTGGACGATCAAATCATAAAGCAAGGAAGGACGACCGACCCTTGGACAAATTCAACTAAAACATTTTGGCGCCCACCGTGGGGCTGAGCGACATCCCTATGATACCACGAGGAACCAGACGCGCACTCGATCTCGACATCACTACTTCAGATCAATACCAGGTTTTGCAACAAGAGTAAAAAAGTTCATAATAATTTTTGAAGGCATGTCTTTTGTTTTGAGAACTTTCAGGAAGCGTTTATAGATCAAAGCGAAACCAAACCGTCTGAAACTGAAGATTTGGAAACTAAAGAGAAAAGAGAGCCTAGTGGCACAAATCGCCTGATGGAGAAAAATCATCCAAAGGATAAAGTGATTGGTTATATTAAAGAAAATCTCAAAACTAGATCCTTCTACAAACAAGGCCAAATTGCTCTCATCTCTCAAGTAGAACCATCCATTGTAAATGAAGCCAGACAATGTATTTCAAAATGTAGATAAATGAAACAATATCTAAAGTTGTCAACGCATTGTTTGAACCTGAAGCGTGTATAGATCAAAGTGAAACCAAATCGTCTGAAATTGAAGATGAGGAAACTAAAGAGAAAAGAGAACCTAGTGGCATAAATCGTTTGATGGAGGAAAATCATCCACAGGATAAAGTGATTGGTGATATTAAAGAAAATGTCAAGACCAAATCCTTCTACAGACAAGGCCAAATTTGTCTCAACTCTCAAGTAGAACCATCTATTGTAAATGAAGCTTTAGAAGATGACTTTTGGATAAAAGCCATGCAAGAGGAGCTAGATCAGTTTCAGAAGAATGAGTTGTGGACACTTGTGGAGCCATCACAAGGTAAGAACATTGTTGGAGCAAAATGGGTGTTTCACAACAAGTTATCCAAAGATGGAAAGGTAATTAGAAACAAGGCAAGGCTTGTAGCATAGGGATACTCTCAACAAGAAGGTATTTATTACACTGAAACTTATGCACCTATATCAAGGTTAGAAGCTATTAGAATTTCATTATCCTTTGTTGCATTTAGTAAAATTCAACTCTATCAAATAGATGTAAATAGTGAATTTTTTAAAGGTGAAATCAAAGAAGAAGTGTATGTGGAACAACCTCCCAGTTTTGAATGCTCAATCATTCTTAAACATGTCTTCAAACTAAAACAAATCTTTATATGGATTGAACCAAACTCCTAGAGCTTGGTATGAACATTTAAGCTTTATCCTCATCCAAAACAATTGTACAAGAGGAAAGCTAGACACCACATTGTTTCATAAACATTTCAACTCTGAATTCATTATTGTTCAAATTTATGTTGATGATATTATTTTTGGTGCTAATCACAAAGATATTTGCAAGAAGTTTTCTAAGATGATGTAGGATGAATTTGAGATGAGCATGATGGGTGAACTCAAATTTTTCTTGGGATTGTAAATCAAGCAAGAAACAAACACTATCTATATTCACCAGATGAAATATGTTAAAGAGTTTCTTAAAAAGTTCAAGTTGGAAAAAGCAAAGGAGATAAAAACTCCAATGCATCCAACAACTAGCTTGGGGCTAGACAAAAGCTCTACAAAGGACAATACCATCTATCGAAAAATGATAGGCTCACTTCTATATCTTACAAGGTCTCGGCTTGATCTCATGTTTAGTATATGTCCGTATGCTAGATTTCAATTATCTCAAAAAGAATGTTCATTACTTCGGTGTATGAATAAAAAATTATTAGTACAATATTGCCAAATACATAACTCTTCAAAGTTGTCTAGTACTATCACAATCATCTACATTACTTTAATATATACACAAATCTTGCCTAACATACTAACCCATAAGCATTTAATAATGACTTATAAACACCAATCCTCCCTAACTTCAATGATTTGATTGTCAACATATTGTTCGCATCTGCAACTAGGAAAATACTATAACAAAGAAAAATAATATAAAATTAGTCAATTGAAATTTTACTACAAATTATGTATACAATCAATATACATTACATTAGTTGAAATTGTTCCTCTTTTATGATCATTTCCTTCATATAGCAACAAATGTAATAACTACAATCATTGTCTTTGGGTTGTTTTGGACACTAACAAACTAAAAGTAGAAAACTTCAATATAATTTGTATGAAAACTAGCCACTACCTTTCATTCCAACCACAAATTCTCCCTATCAAATATCCTTTTTACAACTGTAGCAGCATATAACTGCACTTAACCAAAGAGAAAATTTCATGTGACCCAAACTAGTCAACCATTCATTGTCTATCTTGCATAAGCACAATCCTTCCATCAGTGTGTGAGTTTTTCCCTCACATGATTAAGCAATAATAGCCTTAAAACCTAACAATTTCAGCGATGATAATTCTGACTAACTGTCCAAAGATACAAGCATACACTCACCACAAATTTGTCTCGGGACCAAGCAACATAACAGTAGAGTTCATACGAACTACAAGATCATAAACGACAATGTCAATTGTAACACTAGGCCACGTTCTGCGAAAAGGTTAGACAATTGTAATTAAGACACTTTGAGAATCAACAAAAGTTACAAATGTAATATGATTAATTTGATTAATAGGATGAATTTGTGGTTCATACGGTTACATCTTGGTTAATGATTGGATGCACCAGGCAGTTGTTATGGCTTTGATAGTTATTATACATCCCTGATATTTTCAGATAGGATAAATCTTACTTGATTAACCATGAAACAATTCCTCCTTTTATGAACAACCATAACCTGAGATCCAAGCATGACCTGGATAACATGTCTACATCAATATGTGAAAGTTAAAAACAATGCTGGAAATAACTTATTTAAAGGAATCTATGTATGGTAAATTTGTGGAACCGTAGCATGTCAATAACACCAACATGAGCTAGAGCGCAACCAAATAAATCAGGTCTTTGTACAGAGAAGTAAGAATACAATAAACAGAGAGATGTTGAATGAAAAGGTACAGATGAAAAAATCAGAAGACAAAGCAAATGAACTGGACCTGATTTATACAAGCACCAACAAGAAGTCCACCATTGCTTCCACCTTCAATACATAACTTTTTGGGTTCAGTATAACCCATAGATACAAGGTATTCTGCACCAGAAATAAAGTCATCAAAGCAATTCTGCTTCCTTGCAAGCGAACCTGCTTTATGCCATTCCTCCCCATACTCTCCACCACCACGAATATTTGCTATGTAGAAAACAACACCTAAATGTCTTATGAGTACAATGCGACTAACAGTAAAATATGGTGTAATGCTAATGTCAAAACCACCATATCCGTATAATAGGGTGTGAACCATCCAAAATAATATCCCTTTTTACAACAATGAAAACTGGGATTTTGGAAGCATTTTTGGTACTCACGAAATCCTGAAATGTAGCAATTACATCAAAGAATTAGAAGAATCAAGTTGAGCACAAGAATACTCATGCAGAATTTAATTTCAAAACTGCCAATTTAAATAAGGTGAAACTAAAAATTAGACGAAACGAAACAGTATCATTAGAAAATGTATTTTTCTTACTTGTTTAACATGAAATTCAGATCGAT
This sequence comes from Vigna reflexopilosa, assembly GCA_027742785.1. NCBI lineage: Eukaryota > Viridiplantae > Streptophyta > Magnoliopsida > Fabales > Fabaceae > Vigna > Vigna reflexopilosa. The sequence goes on from CM050918.1 coordinate 29,446,202, forward strand.
CAAACCTTAGGACAAGAATTTTACGAAATATCTTCATATCAGGAATCTCTGTTCCCAAGTTACACTGGTAGATGATACCAGGAGTTAAAAAGCTTGTAGAGCTAATGAAAACCACACTATCTTCACGCCGCCCGGAAACTCCAGAAACTGAGCCAATGTCAACTGGTAATTGGTGGAGCAATAGATGAAAAACCGAGCGCCATGTTCGTGATAAATATAAAATCATGTTCATATAATTCACTGTAGTCTTGTCAAGCAATAGATGAAAACAAAATCATACTATACTACACTACATATTTTTCCTTGCAAAGTTGTGAAATTGATGACTTTTCCTACAACCGTCTCTGATGCTATGTGTCAACATACATTCTCAATAGGTATACATACTAATGAGTTGCTTACCTTTTTATGATATTTAAGCAAGATTTGAAAAGCAACGGACTAAAGTTCAAGGTTTGTTATATGGGATTCTTTAAGAAAGAAAAATGCCTATTGAGCAAAAACATTTTATCATAGAAATATTTCGTACTTGTTATCATTGAAAATAAAAACATTATCGTTTTAGTCCCTATAAAAATTGTTTGATTTTAGTCCCTAAAAATTACAAAGTCATGCACTTTTGGTACTTCCTTGGTGAACAACTAAGACCATATCATTTTTTTTTCTATAAAAAGTATGGATTACAAATGAATACAATATTATAGAAACTAAAACTGTCCCAATTTCAAATACTAGAAACATATTTTAAGCTAATTGGAAATCGGGCACAACAATATTATAAAGATCCAGGCTTTCTATATACACATATTATGGCATTTTGAAACTCAAAAACCTCTGGACCTGATAGCATGGTTGGATTCACATTACATTATCTAGAAACACATTTAAATATAAACTAACGTGATTTCACGTAAACATTCATAAATTTACTTTAACATTAAGAAATTTATTCTGCATCCACAATTGAATATGAGTTGAAACAACTTTAAATAAAGTTTTGCATTATTTGGTGACAAAATTATACCGAGTTCATTACTAAGTTGCCTTTAAAATTAAAAAAAAACAATAGCATCTTTTTCAAAATCAATTTTACTCAATCGAATTCATTCAAAATTAATTTTGCAAAGTGCTATCCCAATCACACACCATGAAAAACCAACTTCTGTTCTACCAGGAAATAAAAAGTGACCACTTACTTTGGTGCTAAAGTGATAATATGAGATCACTTAGATCTTGTTCACTTGAGTGAATTTGGGGGAGAGTAATTGAGAGAATTTAAAGTTAATTTTTGTTGTTGTTTATTTGAATAGATTTGGATGTAAGTGAGACTAGATTTGGAAGTAAAATTTGTGAGAATTAGTGTAAGATTTAATTTATGTGACAGATTAAAAAAAATTACTTCCAAATTCTCTCCCACTTACCTCCAAATCTATTCAAATAAACAACAACAAAATTTATCATCAAATCCTCTAAATTACTCTCCCCCAAATCCATCAAAGTGAACAAGGCCTTACTTTGGTACTGGATAACGACTATAAAAGAAACCTTTGTTGTCATGCGTTCAACTAATTTAGGAAAACTTTACCCAAAACATATAATATTTGAAGTTTCGGAAAAAAGACTAGAAGAGGGGTTGAATAATATTTTCATCACACTTTTTGTGGCTAATAAGCTGATCCTAAAATAAATTATCCTTATAAGCTAGTTGTTCTTAACGTTGTAAATGCTATCATGTTGCGTGCTTTTACAGAACTAGCTTTAATTCATTCCCATCAGGTTTTGTGAGTAACACAACTTTTGTAGGATTGACATGTGTGATAAGAAATCACTTTTACATGATACAATTGGTTGTAGTGTAGATTCTAGAACACAAGCGTTTTATATTGGTTCACTCAAACATAGTTACATCTAGTTCTTCTCTAAGATAACTTAGAAGGTTTCATTAAATATTCAACAAAGTACATTTGAGTATTCTAACCACTCCTAGTATCCTAGACTCTTACTTTTGTAGTATTCTTTACCATTCCTGGTAGACATTCCTGGTATCAACCTGATACACTGTGTAGTTGAGTTTAACCCACTCATGGTTGTCCTTGTACATTAGTAGCCACCTCTACTATGACCTTAATTGAGTTTCACCCACTCCTAGTTATGCAGTATTCTTCACCACTCCTGGTATCCCTAGACAATCCTAGTATCCCCTGATACGCCGCCTAGTTGAATTCAACCCACTCCTGGTTAACCCTGTTAACCCAGTAACCATCTGTTACTATGATGTCGACTAATTTCACCCATTCCGAGTTATGCAGTATTCTTCATCTCTCCTGGTATCCTTAGACAATCTTGGTATCCCGTGATACATTGCCTAGTTGAGTTTAACCCACTCTAGGTTGTCCCTGTCAACCCATTAACCACTTGTTACTATGACCTCGACTAAGTTTCACCCACTCCTGGTTGCACAATATACTTCATCACTCTTGAGTTAATCAACAAATGTCTTAATTCTCTTCAGAATGTTCAATCAAATTGATTTCTTACAAGTCGTTAGACGATTACTCTCACAGAGAGAATATATGTTCAATACAATGCTGTTTACAAACTTGCTAGGTGTTTTTCTCTCTTTTCACTCAACTTAAAAATAGTAAGCTAATATTACAATGAAACTAGAGAGTATTTCTTAGTGATTCTCTATATCTCTATCTTTTCTCTTTCTCTCCTTACAACAGTACACTTATAACACTGAAGCTTGATAGTGTTTCCTTTTCTTGAGCTCTTCTTTTTATCTCTCTTGTGTAGAATTATTTAACTATAGTAGCTTAGAAAGACTTCTTGGCTCTTCCTTTATGATGCTTTTTCTTTACACACTTTGGATTTTCATCATCTTTTCTTCTTTTTTGATCTTCTTTTTATACACCTTTGATGATATACGGTTTAGAAGATGCTTGTCTTGACATTTGGTGATAATATTACCATTGGATGAAACTTGCCCTTGTGTTTTGACTTTTCATAGCTTTTAGCATAAAGGGCAGTCATAGGTTAATGTCTTGTTGTCAGAGCAGGCTTGCTTTTCAGAACCTTAACAAAAGAATATTAGACTATTCATGTGGCATGACTTTTGATAAATAGAACATTCCGCTTATATCTTCTTCTTTCTAACATTCATTTTTTACTTGTTGGCGAATGCTTGTAGTAGATAACCTGCATAGTATAGAATAGATGTTTGCATAATGGATATATCTTTTTTCTTATTTATCTTGTTACTTAAATGTTAATCATTTAATGATATTTAATGCTTGTCCCGGGTTTTTATGTTTTGTACAGTTTAATTAGGATTTGAATTTTTGAGTTTTCTAATGAGATTATTAGATTCTTCACGAGAGTTTTGTCATTGAATGAAAGTGTGTTTGACATGTGGTATCTATAATGCCCAAACTTTTAGGGTGTCACACAAAATTGGTAAATTTCAAATTTTAACATAGCGCAGAAACGTATTTTCAAAAAGCTTGACATTTAAACGTGCATAATTTATCCAAAGCATAATAATTCCAAAATACTTGTCCAATTTATTCAAAATAATGAAAATAACAAAAGAAATAAAACAACTCCAATTACATTATCTTAAAATTCAAATGCAATATATTTGAACCAAAATCTCAAGTCTGTCCCCCATCATCTCTTGATTCTATCATACCTCACTACCATCTGCAACATCATCTGCTCACTTATAATACATTAGACGATCATTGTCGATAATATCATTCACAACACACAAACACAAACACAAACATGTTTGACATAAGTGATGAATCATTATTTTGTTATATTCACTTAGCTTTTCGCACTGAATTTAATTAGTGAATTGTGCTTAACTGTCCATTATTTTCTCATTTTTGCTAATTGCTTTAATTTGACCAATAATTATTATTTTAATTAATTTGAATTATCGTAGCTTAATTATTTCCATTATTATTTTAAGGACAATTTTAGGAATTATATTTTGGGACATAAAGAGAGTTGTCACGTCATCTACCATTTTCCACATCAGCATTTGTTTTTATTTTCATTTGGAATTTTATTTTAATGTATTTTGGACCAAATTTTAGACTATGGACCCATTTTGGTTCAGATCTAGGAAAAGCCCAATTATGGGGCTAACTTAGCATTGACCTAGGGTAAAGTGCCCATGCAGCCACCCTTAGGAACTCTCTCATTCATTCTATTTTCGTTTTTTTGGTGTTGTAGAACGTAGAACAATGTCTCCTATCCTTATGTTTTGCTTTTGTTTTCCATTGCAATCCTAATTAAATTTTGTTTTACTGTTCTTATTCTCGTTATTTCGTTTCATCTACTTCATCTTGTTGTTCTTGTTGACATTGCAATTTCGTATTCCAGTTTGTTTTCGCTTTCCCATTCTGTTTTACAATTTCGTTTTCTGGGTGAATTTCGTTTCCAGTTCGTGGATTAATACATTGCGTTTTGTTCTTGGTTGAAATTTCGTTTCCAGTTTGATAACGGTTCAATAAACCATTATTTTTACACTTAATTTTGGTATCAAAACACCCTTAATGACTCAGAAACTTGCTTTGACTCATGATTTTGCTTTAGTTTTGTGAATAAGAGAGTTGAGGATTTACTTGATGATTTTATTACTAAATTCCCTTGATTTTTTAGGTTTTTGGAATGATTTGAAAGAAGGGTTGAAGTATCAAGGGGTTGTAGTGCAAAAAAGTTAACTAGAATGCAAAAAAGTCAACCAGTCAATCATAAAAGTCAACCAGAAAAGTCACTTAGTCAACCAGAATGTTGAAAAGTCAACCAAAGTGCAGTTTCAGTATTGCAGGTGGCGTTGAGAGCCAGTCTCTGGACCAGTTTTTCACTGTTTTTCACTTAGGCGACACCGCTGGGCGCCATTCTGAGTGTTGCACCACCGTTGAGCGGTACTGTAACACTGAGCGCCATTTTTGTGGATCTAGGCCAGTTTTTCTGTTATTTTTATGATTTATTTTAGGTCTGAACCCGTTTTCTGTTATTTTTCTAGCCTATTTAAAGACCTGGACACCCTAGAGAATGTATCTTTTGATGGCTTAGGCACATAAACATATTTTTCACCCCTTTAGGGGCAGATTTGGGGAATTGACAACTCTCATTTTCTCTTTCTAGGGTTTTATCTTCTTCCATTCCATTGTACACCTAGATTCTCCATGACGATGGTGAACTAATCTCATATGTTATTGGGGAATGATGTAACCTCTAAACTCTCTTGTATTTGAATTGTTCTTGAATATATATGCTTACATTCATTATTTGTTAGGGTTTTTCCTCTATACTCTATACATGATTTGTTTAAGTCATTCAAATGTATGATCATTGATTTTGTCGATATGGAGACATACAGGGAAATCTAGAACTAGGGAATTTCTCTTGATGATGAAATATTACCTAGAGATAGGAATACGAAAGTCAATTGCTTTAAGCTTTTGTGGATATTACCTAGAGACAGTAAACTAGTAATTGTGACTAGGCTCTTTTCACCGAGAGATCGAGTTTAGAGTAAAATAGAAAGTTGCATTAACATTAATGAAGAAGTTGAATTCGTTTATGCATGAGAGTGATTAGGTGAAATCTAAACCCTAACAACATATTCATCTCATATTATCAACATCATCCATTGACTTTTATGTCTAGCCTCAATTGATCAAATTGCATTCATGTTTATTTTTCCGCACTTTGCATTCAAAAACCCCAAAATATTGTTCTTATAGTCTTGATTGGTTAAGCAAAAGCACAACTGTTTAGTGTCGTGAGTTTCTTGGTAAAACGATACTCAGACTTACCGTTTTATTATTACTTGATACGATCTGGTACACGTCCAGAGTGTTAACATAGTTGCATTTTCCTCTACTGTTATGTTTCTAATTTGATTTAACTGTTTGCCATTGTTCTTAAGGGTAGCGTAAATATGTTTGGTTGGACATTAGTGAGGTCGCAATGTTTCCATGAGATATTGTGATTCTACTCTCTTGCCTTGCATCATATTAAATATGTTATGTGCTTGCAATTAGGTACAGGCTTAGTTGCCTAGTTTGTGTTTAATCTTCGTTTAATTGGTTAGAGTCACAATTGCTTAATTTGTGATAGTGCAAAATTTGTTGAATAGGTGCATTACGTTTTCCACAACAACAATAGTAGAATTATGGGCTCTACAATAACAGGTAAAATCCAGGGTGGAGGAATCATCCTAATCTCATATCGTCTAATGCTCCATAGCAGTATCAGCAAAAACAACAACAACCACCATCATTCCAAAATACTAATGGTCCAAGTAGACCGTATGTGCTTCTAACAGTCTAGCAATACCAGAGACAACAACAACAACAATATTTACCTGCACAAACAACTCCTCAAACTTCCACTTAGTGAGGCAGATAACAATACAAAATATCCAATTCCAATACGATACCAAAGCTTTAATTCAGAGCTTAACAAATCAGATAGGGCATATGGCTGCTCAACTTAATCAGGCGCAGTCTCAAATTTCTGACAAACTACCTTCTTAGACTGTGCAGAATTTGAAAAATGTTAGTGCCATCACCCTAAGAACTGGGAAGTAGATTTAGATACCCACAACGCCACCTTCAGTACCACCTTCACCTGTTCCTGCACCTGAGCTTCGTAATGAAAAGGAGGACCTTCCTCAAGAAGAGGTGCAGACAAGAACAAGTAGGAAATTTGAGGCAGGTGGATCTTCTTCTTTTTCTTCTTCCCCAAGTACATCATCTGACTTGCAGCAACGTCCTATCCCTCTTCCATTCTCTCCCAAAGTGATTCAAAGCAAAAAGATGGAAGAGGTGGATAAGGAAATTCTTGAGACCTTCAGGAAAGTGGAGGTGAACATACCTCTACTAGATGTCATTAAACAAATTCCCAAGCATGCAAAATTGATGAAGGAGTTGTGCACTCCAAGAGAAAGATGAAGGGAAATGAAAGAATCAGCATGGGCAGAAATGTATCTACACTAATAGGTAAATCTATTCCATACATTCTTAAGAAATGCAAGGACCCAGGTACATTTTGCATCCCTTGTATCATTGGAAATAGTAAATTTGAAAATGCATGCTTGATTTAGGTGTTTCCACTAATTTTATACCTTTGTCCATTTATAAAACTCTTTCTCTTGGTACTCTGCAACCTACAGATGTGGTCATTCAGTTGGCTAATAGAAGTGTTGCCCACCTAACAGGTTAGATAGATGATATCTTAGTTTGGGTTAGTGAACTGATTTTTCCTACAAATTTTTATGTTTTGGAAATTGAGGAGAGATTTACCCATGGATCTACTCCAATCATTTTAGGTAGACCATTTTTGTAAACAGCCTAAACCAAGATTGATATCTATGTTGGTACTTTATCGACGAAATTTGGTGACAGTGTTGTGCATTTTAATATTCTTGATGCCATGAAATATGCATCTAAGGAACATTATGTTTTTAGAGTTGATATTATGGATGATGTTGTTGATGAATATACTGCTGAATTTGATTCTTTGCATGATAAGGAACATTCTTTTCTATCCCATTTGTATACATGCATTGAATCTGAATTTGTGATTGATGTTGACTTTGATGATGAGTCAGAACCTGATCTATGTTTTGAGATTATTTTTTATGAAAAGTTTAATGGGATGGGTGTTGTACCTTTGGATGTAAATTCTTTAGAGTCAGAATGCACTAACAATTTGGCAGGAAGTATAGATAAATCTGAGTTGCAGGCACCCACACCAGAGGTTAAACCGCTTCCAAAAACCTAAAGTATGCTTACTTGGAGGATGAGGAGAAACTACCGGTGATCATTTCCACCTCCCTTGATGTTGTTCAAGAGGAGAACTTGTTGGATGTTCTTAGAAAACACAAGAAAGATATTGGTAGGTGTAAGACCCTAGGAAAATGTGGTAATTAAGGAATATTGTGGTTATGAGACTTGGATATGATTGTTTGGTAATTGGTGTTTGATGATTAGATGTTTTCTAAATTATAATTATTATGTTTATTATTTAATATTATTATTGATTATGTAGAACACATGATTGGTTTGTTGTTATATTGATGTTTTGGGTGGTGTGTTGTTACTATGATGTGTTGGATTGATGGTAGAAGGGTGATTTGGGATTGAATAGGTGTGGGCCAAATTCTAGAATAAAGAGAGTTAAAGTAAACTTTTGGGTTTAATTTTTATTTTTGGGCCCAAGGGCAAAAATGTCTTATACCCTCATTAAGTGGTGTGGACATAGTTAAGGGGGTGTAGAAAGAAAAGAATAAAATAAAAGAAAATAGAAAGATTATGTGAATCTTTGAAATATTTGGTGGTTGTTGATATTTTAAATAATACATAAGATAAAATAGAGAGGAAATCTTGGTGGTTTTATAGATTAAATGAGAGATATGATTTTAATTAAAAAGATAAAGATAGAATAGAAAAAAGATAAAAAGGAGAAGAGTAAAAGGGGCTGCATATTGCTACCCTAAAATTTTTGAGAGTTAAGGGAGAGAAGAGACGTTTTCTAAAAGAGAAGAGGAAGAGCTACAAAAAATCCTAAGGCAAGGAATAACTTGTTGTATTTTTAAAGTTAGATAAAGTCCTAGGATTGGCCAAGGTATGGGAAACTTACCTTTATTTGTTAATTATTTTATGATATATGTGTTCTTGGTTATTTGATTAATAATCCTTGTTGATATATGTTTACATGATTATGATTATGGTTGTATGTTGCTCTTATTGGACAAGGGTTTATGTGTGCATGGGCATAGAGTTTATGTAATATTTGTGTTGGGTTTCCCTATGAATGTATGTATGGTTGTTGGGTTATCTCAACAAAGGGTTTGATGTTAAGGGAGAACAAAGTTATGATTTATGGGGGTTTCCATGCAAATATATGTTGTAAGTATTGGGTTAAAGGAAAGAAAAGAAGTCATTCCCGCATATCACAAAACCTGCACAGGTGTTTTCATCGTTGCGAAGATGTTCACCATTGGATCAGACTTATTTTTGGACAGTGGGTTCTAGAGATATGGTTCTTCATTTTCACCGTTCGGATCGTCAATTGGAGGTCTATGTTTGGAGAAACAGCCTAAACGAAAAGAGGAAAGTATTTCCGCATATCACAAAACCTACACTGGTGTTTTCGTCAGTGCAAAGTCGTTCACCGTTGGATCGGGCTGATTTTTGGACAGTAGGTTCCAGACGTATGGTTCTTCATTCTGAATGTTCGGATCATCAATCAAAGGTCTAGTTTGGGAGAGTATCAACAACTCTATTTTGGAGAAGTTGTTAAACGTGATGAGAATTAGAGAATGAGTTTAAGGGTTATGTTTAAGGTCACGGTGTGACAGGATTACATGTTCCTTGCTGGATTGCGGGACTACTCATATGTATCTGTATGGAAAATCTACAGATGGGGTTGTAGGAGCGGCTACAGTCGGTGAGGTAGGGTACAGGAGTGTGACTGCTTCTTTCTACCGTGGTGTTTATGGTATGCTAATGCTCACAGTGTTTTTCATGACTGGGATAGTCATGATGGTGGTGCATCTATGATGGTGATCATAGTGGTTGAGATGCTTCAAGTGATGCTATGTGATAGCGATGTTACTATAAGAGTGTGGTAAGTAGTTAGCATATAGGTGCTAAGGAGTGGATAGACCAAGAGTTCAGGTGTAAGATGGTAGTGATTACATCAAGTGTTGGAGATCAAGGATCGAAGATCGAGAATCGAGGATTGAGTAATTCGTTTGATTAATTTGTTATGTTAGAGGATTAGGAACCCTATTCTTATTACTATTATGTATGAGGTGTTTAATTATTGTTGATTTAATCAGTATGTGTATATCTTGTTATAATGAGTGTTTACCGGTAGCTTACCCATACATGTTTGTGTGTGTGCATGTGAATGCGATGATCGTATAATGCGTGATGTTATACATGAGGAGATGATGTTGCAGATGGTGCTGAGGCATTATAGATTCGAGAGATGACGAGGGACAAACTTGGGATTTCATTTATAGTTATTACTTTTGAACTTTTAGACAATGTAATTGAAGTCATTTTATCTCCTTCGTAATTTTCATTGGACAAATGTCTTGCATTGTTATACACAATTAATCGTCTTGAAGAACTTCCTTTATATTCTTAGGTTCCAACTATGAAACAAAAGCCACATACATACAATAACTAGATTTGTAATGTATGGGAGGTAAGTATCATTACCCCAATCTAGTCATTTGTAATGCCTGCTCAAATGATGGTTTTAATCCAAGACATGACATAGTAGCCACATTCCCATGAATCTAGCTGCTTGTTACACTAAAATGACAAACTAAATAGTCACTGTTAGACTTTTGGCAAGCTACCAATAGTCAACTATAGTATAATGATTTTTAAGTAAGAGTGTCGAACCCACGAGGAAGAGTTTCAATTAAATAGACAAATTTATCTCAACCAGCATATGTACAAAGGTATTCAATCTGATTCATGATGGATGTTGATAATTAAAACAAAGTTGCATAAAAGTAAGATAATAACAACAAATAAGTTAAGGAAAGTTGGGATTGAATTCATCTATCTCACTCGTTTGCAATCTGGGTGAATACAAACTTAGAGCAACTGAAGTTACCAACATTGATGCAACACACAAAAGTCATTTATATCGATTCCTCGCATATAAAATTCATAAGATCAGTTCCTTGAATATTGATTCCTCACATATCCAACAAACTGTCCAGCATTATATTCAAGTGTTATAAGCAATTGATAAACTGAAATCTATCCCTAACATCACAGAATATCAAGTATTCTTGCTCAGATCAGGTTTTTAGAAATACTTTCCAATCAAGTCTAAAATCCATATTCATGAAACTATTGATCAGGTAGAATCAAGCATTAAGAGCAGAACAAAAATACCAATGTTGAATAAAAACAGAAATGCTATATATAAATATCACCAGATTACATTCGAGTTCGAATTGATTACATTCAATCCCAAGAGAAGAGATCAGCCACTCATGGTAGCCATTGACATTCTAAGAGATGAAGAAGAAGATCCTACAACTAAAGTGGAAGAAAAACGCTTTGGGTAACTCTGGTTTCTTTTCTCCACGCTCCCCCTCCTCTTTTCTTTCTTTCTGACTCATGAGTATATATACTGCCCGAATTCTCGCTTAAGCTAAATTATTCTCACTTAAGAGAGAAAAAACTTCTTAGAGAAGATATTCATTCTCGCTTAAGCTAAATTATTCTCGCTTAAGCGAAAATGACTTTTACAGCAATGGCTTCCTGGATGAATCTAACTTAAGCGAGATTATTCTAGCTTGGGCGAAATGTTGCAGGATTTCCTCTTCTCTCTTAATTTACCTGAAACATACACAAAATAAGGATCAAATGACGTCCTTTTAATCAACAACTCAGAAACATGTGATTACTTTTCATCTTTCTTAGATTGGAGAAAATTGATACAAATGTATCGAATTCAAAACATAAGTGCCACAATTCCATATGAAATTTTACTACTTTTTTGCACTTATCAACTCCCCCCAACCTAGCATCTTGCTTGCCCTCAAGCAAAGTAATAAAATCCCAACAGCTTTTCAAAACACAAACTTTGAAATTGGTTATTTGAGAAATCAATTTCATAGTCCTTACAAGACAAATTTTGCATTCCAGACTACAGATTCAAAACCAGAAGCAAATGGTGAATCCAATTATCAAATAAAAGCAGGATAAAAATGCACCAAATTTTTCAAGACAATCAATTGTAAGAACCATTGTTTCTAACCAAGGAAATTCTCTCTTGAATCTTACAGGGATGTGTTTCTCTCATTTTTCCACTGAAATTGAACAAATTAAAATTGCCAGTCATTTTCAATCAAACCACACACACAATCGGCATGAATCTCAAGGACTTTCAAGGGTTGTAATGAGGCTGGGCTTCCAAGAATTATGGTTTTTCAAGATAAAAAAAGCACAACTTTAGAAAAGGGAGCATAACTACACTTTAAACCCACTTCCAATTCTATTCTCAATTCATCCCATCTCATACCTCAAAACCCAATGTTTCTTTTTCATTCATTATTCACTCCTTCTTTTTCTTCTTTCCTTTTCTTGTTTTTTTTTTGTTTTTTTTTTTTGAATAAAAACATTTCTATACACTACTAAGGAGTGAATTATAGTACAAAATACTCAGCCCCTTTCTTTTCTAAGTACACTTCCACCAACCAATTCCCATTTTAAAGTTGAATAAAATGCACCTATGCTCTTTATCCCTAAAGTGTACAAAGGGAGAGGATATTAATTAAAGTTAAGGTTAAGGTGTATAATTCAAAACAATTAGGCTCAAATGGACTGTCACAAAAGGATGATTCTTCCTAGGTTGGATGTTTGGCACTGAGTTATTTACATTCAACAAAATTGTCTTGATCATTTCCATGCTTCAAGTGTGATGTTATCCAAATGAAAACTCAAACAATATCAACTTGACAACAAACAGTGGAAACTCTCAAACTATTTAAGGATTCACACACTCATTGGGTTTTGATTATCTTAACCAATTATCCAACACTAATATCCTAATCTCATTTAACTATGGATTCAACCAAAATTTCCTTTTTAGAATTTTTTTTAGGACACTTTTTGAAACTTGATTTCTTTTTAACCAATTTCTTCAAGAAAGATTTTCTTATAATTCCCAAAAAATTCATTTTAGCTGTGTATGTGTTCTGTGCAATATTAAGCAAAAGTAAAGTAAGCAAAAAGTAAGTGAAACTGTACATTCTAACCAAAACAACTAAAACATAATATTACTAAAATAAAAGTTCTGTAGTAAAACAAACACAACCGTATTTCGTTGAGTTCTGGAAGTTGGAATGGAGCTATGTGTCAATCTCCCCTCATTACTCTGTCAAAATCATTTTGAACCTCCTCCTCTTGAAGGTCCCAAGCCTGACATGAATCCGGCTTACTATCAAGTCCAGGTGGTCCACTTCCCCCCTGAAAAATTGGACTGTCCCCAGGCCAGTGTAAGTATGCCAAGAATCCTGGTGGAGTCATGCTTGGGTATGGTCCTCGAACATTGTTATAGAGGTACTAAAAAAAATGGAGTTGTCCTCTATGTTGCGTTTCATCAACTAAGTTAGGCACATCATTGAACAGTTCAAGTGCATCTTCATAAATAAAATTTTCATGAATTAATTCATGCACAAACAACCTATATTATTCACAACAATTCATGGACAACAGTAACTAACATGGGCACTACCTTATGGCTTCACAAAACATACAGAGAAAAACCCCAAATTTGTTCTTTGAAAATGGAAGATAGTGAAGTAGAACTTACCTTCAAGGAAATTTAGCAAAGGGAAGGAGGAATTGGTGAGTTAGTTGAGCGCCATTGGATCAAGAAAATCGTGCCCCATACTTTGAAGGAAGAAAGCATTATGTTGAAAAGAAAGTAGCTATGAACGAGTGCTTCCTTTTTTTGAGTTTTAATACAGGGTCACGTTTTTTCGCTTAAGCTAAAACTTTTTCGCTTAAGCTAAAATGACAGGATTAAGTTTTAAAAAGTTTCGCCCAAGCGCGAAAGTTTTAGCTTAAGCGAAAATGTTCCAGTGGGCACCCCAAATTTTAGCCTAAATCTCGCCCAAACGGCTCAATTTTTAGCTCAAACGAAAATCTTCCAATGGCTCAACTTTGGTTGCAAGAAATTTTTAGCTTAAGCGAAAAATTTTAGCTTAAGCGAAAATATCAGCAAAACTTGTTTTTCAGTTTTCTGCATATCTCGCCCAAGCGAGAAGGTTTTAGCCTAGGCGAAAATAATGCAGTTTTTGCCACTTTTGAAAAAATTTCAACTTTTACTCACCCAATTCATGATGAATTCAATCTAATTAATCCAGAGACACATATCAATCTATTCCTCAACCAATTATCTATCACTCCAAAAAGTTTCACATCATCAATTGTAGAAACAAATTTTCAAACTCAAATTTCACAATTTGGCCAAAACAAGGTAATTTTTAACATGCAATGAACTCAATTTTGGCACCAAAACTTAGTATCATGCATGACACAAACATTTTGGTACAAAAAGCACTTAGGCATGCATGGTTTGCCCTATTGAGACATTTAAATGTTAAAACTTACCCTTTTTTCATGCAAACACACAATATATACACAAACACAATTAACACACAAGATAAAATTAAAGTGCAAAACATAATGAAACACTACGTTGCCTCCCAGAAAACGCTTGTTTAACGTCACGAGTCTGACGCCTGTATCATTACGTTTTGTCCAATTGGATGGTTGTGGAAAGTCTATCAACCTCACCACCAAAGTAGGGCTTCAATCTTTGCCCATTTACAACCCAACTTCTTTTGGATTCAGGATCCTCTAACTCAATAGTTCTATAAGGTTTGACAACCTTGAAAGGAAACGGTCCTGACCATTTTGATTTGAGTTTTCCAGGAAATAACCTTATCCTGGAATTGAACATTAACATTGATTGGCCTGGGTAGAATTCTCTATTAATAATTTTCTTGTGATGATAAGCCTTCATCCTTTCCTTGTAGAGCTTAGAGGATTCATAAGCATTGTGTCTCAATTCTTCCAATTCTTGCAGTTGCAATCTTCTTTTCTCTCCTACTGCATATGCCAGCTGAAATGGGGATAAACCAGTAGGGGAATTATAAGCAGTTTTATATGCCCATAGTGTGTCATCTAGCTTTTGACTTTCAGTTTTCTTTTCTTGCTGCAATTTCTCATATTGTATTTCATTTGATGAAAGTGCTTCTGCCGAATTCAAGTGTATCAAATATTCATCAACTTTCTTCTCATCTTCTTCTTTCAACTTATCACAAACACCAATTAAAGCTTTCTCCAATGGACTTGCTTTTTCCAATTGCTTCCTGGCTGATAGACAAATTTCATCTATCACATCCATTTTAAAACATTGTTGTCTCTCTTTAGGGTGTTGGATTGCTTCAAAAACATTAAAGTTGACTTCCTCATCTTGCACTCTGACCTTTAGTTTGCCATCATCAACATCAATAATGACCTTAGCAATCTTCATAAAAGGTCTTCCCAATATCAAAGGAACTTCAACATCTTCCTCAATATCCATCACCACAAAGTCAACTGGGAACATGAATTTATCAACTTTAACTAAGACATCCTCTGCCACACCATAGGGATATTTCATGGATATGTCAGCTAACTGTAATGTCATCCGTGTTGGCCTTACTTCCAAATCTCCTATTCTTCTTAGCATGGACAAAGGCATCAAATTTATACTAGCACCCAAATCAAGTAAAGCTTTACCTACTGGCAATGTCCCGATTGTGACTGGAATGGTGAAACTTCCAGGGTCCTTGGATTTTTGAGGTAATGCTTTTTGGATTATAGCACTGTAGCCTGCTTCTAGCTCCATTGTTTCTTCAGAAAATCTTCTTTTCTTTGTCAAGAGCTCTTTGCATAAGTTGGCATCTGCTCCATAGCTTCCACAAATGGAATATTAATCTGCAGTCGCTTGAAAATATCCATGAACCTTGCAAACTGCCTTTCCTTATCTCTTTTGGACGGGTTTGGAGGGTAAGGTAGGTTCTTCAACTGCGGTACCTGTTTCTCACCTTTCTCCCTCTTCTTCTCTTCATTTCTATCTATTTTTTTTTTCTCTTTTCTTTTGTTCACATACTCCCTTTTATTTTTCTCTTCCTCTTCCTCACACTCATTTTTCTCTTCTTCATTTTCATTCTTCTCTAAAACTTCCTCCTCCACAACTAGATTGTCTCTGATCCCTCTTCCTACAGTTTTACCACTCCTGGTAGTGATTGATTTACAATGCTCCTTAAGATTAGTTTGGGTGTTGGCTGAAAAATGACCTGCCTGTTGATCTGATAGTTGTTTAGCCAACTGTCCCACCTGTGTTTCAAGATTTCTGATTGAAGCTTCTGTATTTTTCTGATTGGTCATAGAAGCTTTCATGAATTTTTCTAAAGTATCCTCTAATTTGGTTGTTCTATCATGCACATAAGGATTTTGTTGTTGATGTTGATAAGGAGGTTGTCTATTTGAAGGACCAGCATCTTGTTTCCATCTAAAATTTTGACTTTGATTGTTTCTCCACCCATGTGAAAAGTTATTGCTGTTAGAGAAATTCCCTGTTCTTCCTTGATTACTCACATATTGAAGTTCTCCTTCTTGTGGGCTACTTTGATATGAACAATGATCATTGGGATGGTCACCTCCACAAAAGTTATACCTCATGGGTTGTTGTTGACTAGGAGAAGATTGTACTGCTTTTAACTGCTCAGGTAAATTAGCCATTTGTTTGGTTAATGCTTCCATCTGCTGCTTCAGAATTGTATTCTGAGCTAAAATTGCATCTTCAGTGCTGAGATCAAGCATTCCTTTCCGTTGAACTGTTTGCCTATTGTGTTGAGCTTGATGGTCTGTAGATGCTAGTGCCTCAATGATTCTTGTTGCTTGTTCTGCATCTACAAACATCATTGTTCCTCCAGCTACTGCATCTAATATCATTTTAGTGTCTGGCCTCAGACCATTGCAGAAAATATTCAGTTGAGCAATATCTTCAAAACCATGATTGGGGCATCTCCTCAACAAAGAATTAAATTGTTCCTAAGCTTCACAGAATGGTTCATCTGGTCCTTGCCTAAAAGTAGAAATCTCAGCTTTTGCCTTAATGTAACGAGATGGTGGAAAGAATCTATTCAAGAATTTCTCTTCTACATCACTCCACTTGTTCAAACTCTGGTTTGGATGTGATTTGAGCCATTCCTTTGCTCTACCTGTCAAAGAAAAAGGAAACAAACGCATATATACATTGTCAAGATCTCCTTCTTCGAATCCCATAGTTCCTATCAGTTCATAGAATGTAGAAAGATGAATATATGGATCTTCATTATCCATTCCCGTGAATTGATGAGAACTGATTAGGCTAAGGAAAGCTGGCTTCATCTCCAAAGTTTTGGTGGTGGGTGGTATTACTATGCTAGAAAAATATCTTGGCCCTTGTTGCATAGCATAGTCTCCCAATGTTATTCTTGGTGGAGTTGGTCCTTCTTCTGCCATGTTTTCTGTTTCTTGATGTGTGATGGAAGTATCGGAAGATTTTTCTATTGCTTTTCCTCGCTTCTTCTTGTTTTTGCCTCTATTTCTTCGAGCTGATTTTTCTATCTCTGGGTCAAATGCTAATTGATCTTTAGAAACCTGACCTCTTAAGAACATAAATCAAAACAGCTCAAGCAAAGATTAGTACAAAAGAGAAAACTAAATAAACTACCTAAATAAAAAAGAAAAATATATTCACAAAGCTGGATGAGATAACATTAAAAATTCAAAAGAAAATCTTTCCCCGACAACGGCGCCAAAAATACTTGTTAGACTTTTGGCAAGTGTACCAATAGTTAACTGTAGTATAATGATTTTTAAGTAAGAGTGTCGAACTCACGAGGAACAGTTTCAATTAAATAGACAAATTTATCTCAACCAGTATATGTACAAAGGTATTCAATCTGATTCATGATGGATGTTGATAATTAAAACAAAGTTGCATAAAAGTAAGATAATAACAACAAATAAGTTAAGGAAAGTTTAATAAGAGAAGTTGGGATTGAATTCATCTATCTCACTTGTCTGCAATCTGGGTGAATACAAACATATAGCAACTGAAGTTACCAACATTGATGCAACACACAAAAGTCATTTATATCGATTCCTCGCATATAAAATTCATAAGATCAGTTCCTTGAATATTGATTCCTCACATATCCAACAAACTGTCCAGCATTATATTCAAGTGTTATAAGCAATTGATAAATTGAAATTTATCCCTAGCATCACAGAATATCAAGTATTCTTGCTCAGATCAGGTTTTTAGAAATACTTTCCAGTCAAGTCTAAAATCCATATTCATGAAACTATTGATCAGGTAGAATCAAGCATTAAGAGTAGAACAAAAATACCAATGTTGAATAAAAACAGAAATGCTATATATAAATATCACCAGATTACATTTGAGTTCGAATCGATTACATTCAATCCCAAGAGAAGAGATCAGCCACTCATGGTAGCCATTGACATTCTAAGAGATGAAGAAGAAGATCCTACAACTAAAGTGGAAGAAAAACGTTTTGGGTAACTCTGGTTTCTTTTCTCTGCGCTTCCCCTCCTCTTTTCTTTCTTTCTGACTCATGAGTATATATATTGCCCGAATTCTCGCTTAAGCTAAATTATTCTCGCTTAGGAGAGAAGAAACTTCTTGGAGAAGATATTCATTCTCGCTTAAGCTAAATTATTCTCGCTTAAATAAAAATGACTTTTACAGCAATGGCTTCCTGGATGAATCTAGCTTAAGCAAGATTATTCTAGCTTGGGCGAAATGTTGTAGGATTTCCTCTTCTCTCTTAATTTACTTGAAACATACACAAAATAGGGATCAAATGACTTCCTTTTAATCAACAACTCAGAAACATGTGATTACTTTTCATCTTTCTTAGATTGGAGAAAATTGATACAAATGTATCCAATTCAAAACATAAGTGCCACAATTCCATATGAAATTTTACTACTTTTTTGCACTTATCAGTCACACATGTAGATCATATAATAACATAGTAAATGAATAAGAGCTAAAAATGATATTCAACCTTTGGATACATGATTTGAACTAGCTGACCTCTGGGTTTACCCATAACTCTATTTACATTGAAAACATAGGGTAATATTAATATAACTATATTCATTATAAATATTTAAGGTCAACATGGATTTTTAATATTTGAAACATAAAAAGAGAAACACTTACGCTTGTAGCATGGATTTCAAGTCATTTTTCATCCTCTTGTGTAAGGAACAAAACCATAAATTTTTGCATTGTCTTGGAATTATGACCATCACTTTCCAATGAGACATATCATGAATCACAAATGGTTAGTGAACTAATTAAGTAAACTTTAATCAAATTTTATATTTTGTAACACATACCTATCAATGTATGGCATAAGGTACATGTCTCTATTTGTCTCAGCCATCCATGTTTGCAAATAATTTTGTTTGGTTTCAAGTGTGTTACTGTTAAACTGCCTTTTAGTCGCCTAAGGCAGAACAAAGAACTGGTCCCCACTAATGTAGCATAGGGCAACCAAAATATCAATCCTAGGACTCAACTAATTAAGGTTAAAGTGTATGGTTAAGATCTTGTACTTATTTACTGTTAAACTAGGTGGGGACAATTGAAATGAATGAAACTAAAAGAAAATTAAAGAACTGGAACTAGTCTAACTAAAATCTGTTTAAAAAAATAAGGAAATTGAAATGCAATAAAAGAAAAGGAAATAAAAGTCTACACTATTCAAAACAAAAATAAAATCTAAGTCTAACAAATTGCATTTACAGTCAAGACATATTCCTAAACTAAGTATCAAATCTGAATTAAATTGTCAAACACAAAACCTAAAATGAATCATCAAATCCTACTTTAAACAAAATTGAATTCATAGGTGAAATGCACATTGATTTGAATAACAGAATGCTTAGAGTTCTCAAAAATACATCCTGATAATGTGAATCCCAATCCAGGGTATTCTAGTTCATATTTCAGAACTGTAAGTTGACTCTTTCCACTCACTTATCCAACCAATGCACAGTTTCACAAGAAACAGAAATACAAAACTGAAATTGGACTTAGTTTGATAATTACGAAGCTTAACATCTCTCAAGAAGACCTCTTGAAAATATAGGCCCAATCTAGGGTCCTATTACATCCAAACGGATGTAATATTGTGGATGTTTTCCTTCAAAATTACCAGACACAGTTCAATAACAACACACAAGCACACATACTAGACACAAAAAAAAAATAGAAACATAAATCTGATGAATTTTTATGTATTGAACTCTTCATTGACTCGAGTAGACATCTCGATAAAAAAATGCTCAATATAGAGTCATTTGATTCCAAAGGAATCATAAAATTGCAGAGAATCAGAATCCAATTCATTTTCTAAAAATTAGCATTACAAACATCAACATCACAGAACAATCTCAACGGAAACAGAAATAGAAAAAGAAGCACGAAATTGAACTTTATTAATATGAAAAAGAGAAAATTACAAACACTATACCAGAGATCACTGAATGAGAACCTCACAGATTGCCATGATTCCATGAATCTCATCACGATTACATAGAAGAACCCTTTTATATAGGGTTTTTTATGTAGAGGAAAAATAATGAAAAAAATTTGGAACCTTGACAACTCTTCTCTTAGACGCCTCCTTCAATCGGACGGCTCTGCTTGCTGAGGTGCAAAATCTGAGAGTTATCAGTTACCAAAAGGTTGAATAGTCTGAGGTTCAACAAATCTGTACATGGAAGACTAACCTTGGTCCACAATGATTGTGTCCATGTACCTATAACAAGAAAGTTAATTTATTAGAAACTAAGAATCTAAATATAACTAGTATGGAAACAAAAATTGACTATCTTACATGCACCAAAGTTGAAAGATTGAAATATTCAACATCTTGTCTCCCCCAATGATCTCTAATGCACCAAAATTGACTATCTTACACAACAACTAGCTAGTTTCTCTAATCAGAAGAGCACAATTAGAATCATTCACTCCAAACCCAACTTTCATCAACTCTAACAAGCAAAGAACAATCAGAATCAACCAAGACAAGCAGAAAATTACAGTTCAGAGAAGTAGCAGCCCAATTTCAACCTCACAGGATAAGGTGTTTCTCTCATTTTCACTCAACTATTTAGGTTAGCCTGTGTTTCACTCCACATAACATGATAGACCACAATTCTCAACTTTGGAAAAATTCTAATTGACACTGATTGAATCATGGTAACTCTAGATCACTACGACTTGTATGGCTTGTAATGTAATGGAGAATGGAATAAGCTAGATGGATGAGAAAGAAATCTGGAACGGGTTAGAGAATTGTGAAATAGAAGCTGGAATCGATTAGAGAATATGCAAGATAGAAGGGAGAATCTGAAACTCACTACAGGTATTTTCTTTTAGCTTGGCCAGAATCTAATTTTTTTCTTTCTTTCTTTTCCAATTCTTTCTTTCTATTTTTCTCATTTTCTCTTTTTCCAAACTTTTTCTTCTCTTTTTCAGATCAGATTTTTATCTTTTTAAAGCTCTTTTTCTCTTCAATTTCACCTCTGGCCTCACTCTTTTCTGGTTTATGAGTTCCAAATTATCCCTACTTCTGATAAATCTCTCAAGGTTGTTTATATATGGGGGAAATGGTTTATAACGGATGGAAAGCAAAGAAAAGTCTACGGCTCAAATGCGAGTGCAATGGAAAAAAATTGTGAATGGGAAGAAGAAAAAGGCCTAGATCATCTCTAAAGTTTTACCAAAATCAAGCACACTCAAAGAGAATTAATGCAAAGTCAGAACTATAGATATACATGCATGCAATCACACTAGAAAGCAAAAATTTGGCCTAAAACTCTCCAGGGTTAAAAATTTGTCAAAATTGAACTTGGTACTCTCTATCATGCAAAAACTGCTTATTTGAATTGAACTAACTGCAAAAATTACTGCTAAAGCTACATTCACTCAAATCTAGAGCTAAAGACTTATTGGCAATCTATCTTAAAAAACCAAAGCTAAGAAGTTAAGTAAATCAGCAAAGAGTTAAGTAAAATGTGAAACAGAATCTAGAAAGAATCTAAAAATACCTAAACAAAATTACCTAAAGCTATTTACAACCTAGACAAACTCAGACAGAACAGTATGTAACCAAAAAGAATCTAAAACAAAGTAAAATAGCAAAAAAGGAAAAAGGAAGACCTAAGCAAAAGATACGTAAAACAATAACCTTAAACAAAATCTAAACCAAGCAAAACAGAATTGTATAAGCAAGAAGAAACTAAAATAAGCAAAACTTAAAGTGAGTTCTAATTAAAGTCTTAAAAACAGAACCTAAGTAATGAACAGAATTTTAAAGCAACCAAATGCTAAAACTATTTTGTCTACAAGCTGAAACAGATCCTAAGAATGATAAAAAGAAACCTAAAACCAGGAAATGGAAGCTAAAGAAATCGAAAGAACCCATCATTAGTCATATTTACAGAACAATAGAAAGAATGTACTCTAAACAATCCTATAAACCTCACAAAACAGATCCTAAACGAAATGAGAAGCAACTAAACATGAAAACTAAAATCAGAATAAGAATCTAAGACATGAAAACAGAAATGAAGTGATCTAAGAAACCTAGAATCAGTCCTAAGCTACCTAAGATATTAATAAAAGATAAACATAAATTATTCCTATAGGCTATCAAAACAAGGACAAATTAACCAAAACAAAGAATTGACAAAGAAAAGGCCAAAACAGTTCAGTAACAAAAATAGGTATTTACAGACTAAAGCAAGAATTAAAAAAAACAAACCAGACCTAGACTAAGGGAAGAACAGTTAAGAAAAAAAAAATTACCCCTATTTTACTACTAAAACTAATGCTAAACAAGTTTATTTTCATCAGAATAAGCAAATCAAAACTTAAAATCTATACCTTCCCACCCACACACTTAAGAGGCACATTGCCGTCAATGTGAGTGAGTAAGGGTTCCTAAAAACAACACAGACAAATCACAGCTATGTACAGATCAAACATGTAGAATTATAAAAAAAATTGAATTTAGAAAACACAAGTTTGAACAGGAAATGTACATAACAAAACTGAAAAGATTAAAGCTAAAACTATAAGGCTATAAGAAAAAGAAAACATGTTCAAATAGGCCACAGATCAAAATTAATTTTTTTAATATTTATATAAAAGAGCATATGTGTTATCCTACTATTTATTATGCTTCCTATGACTAAGCAAGCTAATAGAAAAAATATATAACTACAATTAAAGAGAAATGGAAAGAATTGGCTTATTGGATTTTCTCCATGCTTTGCCCAGGTATGCATTGTCTCCAAGGTTTCATTGCATTCCTTCTGCTCAACCAGCTGCTGCAGCAACCTTGGTTCTCCCTTCAGTGCTGACTGCTTCTGCATTTTCATCTCATTTTGCTGTAGCAATAACATCTTCCTATTCAAGCCTTGTAGCTGGCTCTGCACATTCAAGCACCTTTGAGCAATTTTGGCACCATCTCCTGCCTTTACCAAGGCTGCCATAATACTTGTAGCTTCCTGCTCGTTTAACTCTGCTGCCATAACATCAAACTCAAAGTTAGCATGTGTATCCATATAAACATGTGCAGTTATGTGAGAATCACTCATTAAATCCTCAAGCAAGTAATCGAAATCCAATGCATTCAAATTAAAACACCCATCAGTAGGTGTGCTTATATGATTCACAAAATTCTCATCCACCAATTCAGAATTACCAGGCATGAAAACAAGAATATCAGGCAAGAGTTTCTCAGATTCAACATGCACAAGATTATCAACATTAATTTGCATCTCACCCAAATAAACAGGAAGTTTAAGTTCAGAGAAAACCTGTTCTTGCTTCTCAAAATGAACCTCACTATCCTCCACCAAAACAACAACTTCATTATTAAATCTATCATAGAAATTGAAGTTAGTGCAAGGATCATGAATAGCCACAGGTATGTCAATGTGTTCTATTTCAAGTGTTGAATCACAAGTGTGAGAATGCATAACAGGAACAGGGTTCAAACCAGGATTTATTGGTTGAACTTTCAACAGATCAAAAACATTAAAATCTATTTGAACCTCAGAAACACTTATAACAATGTCAAGTTTAGAATAAACCTGCTCAGGTTGCAAACCATAATTTGTTCTCTCAGCAGAATCAGTGGCTTCATTAGAGTCATTTCCATCCATCTTGCACATAATGTACTCTTCCTTTGCACCTGCAAAATAGTTGGAAGAAGAACATATGGCAGAACTAATTTCTTCACAAATTTCTCAACCACCCCTAAGGCATGTACAACCAGTGAGTTTTTCATTGCTCAGTTCCACAAAAATTAAGAACTCAGCAAACTCAAGTTCAAGCTCTAATCCTAAGACAGTACAAGCATTTTCAAAATCAGCCATATCAACTTTCACATAATCAAAAACTGCATATCTATCATCAAGAGCATCTGATTCATCATCAAGAAGTGCATTTAAATATGTGCAGTCATCAAAAACACTAGATGCAGGTATATGAACTCTATCAATGGACAATGCTGAATTTATGATATTAGACTGATCAAAGCAAGGATTAAAATCAACAACCTCTATTGGCACATCATGGATATGATCAAACACAGTGAAATCAATTTCAGGCTCACATACATCAGCATAAAAATCCATTTCATAGTACTGAAGCACCAAAACATGGTTGGCAGCTTCCCTCATTTTTTTCAAATACTCTTTGGACTTTCTGAAATCAGTTTGTACTTCCAGCACAGTAGGTTCAATTTTTAAATCAGTAGTACACTCAATTTCAAAATGAGGTTCAGTACTTTCATCACCATCACAATACACATTTTCACTTAATTGCACACTATTAGTGGTTAAATCAAATATAGGGATAACAATAAAACTATTACAACCATGAATCAAAGTCAGCTCCCTAAAACCTGCAACTAGCTTTTCAAAACCAGCATCAGTGTAATTATGGTCATAAGGTTCACTTACACATTCAGAAATATCAACAAATGCATCCATACAATCATCACTCATCAGAGAATTGGAATTGTCATCATCAAAATTTAAATGAGAATGTGAATCAATGAAAGAAGGATTAGAGTATACAGTTGCAGAGGTGGTTGGACACTTAATCTCCTGAAAATTTGGGGCAGCAGCTACCATCAGTGGTGCTTCATTGATTTCAGCCCCTTTCTCCTCTTCAGCTCTCCTTGTCAGCTTGTTGACAGCAGCTACTAGCTGAGCCACTTGAGTGGTCAGTCCATGAAGTTCAGACGCTGGTATGCCCTGCTACCACTAATTACAGAATGTTGGCTGCCATGACTGTTCTGTTTGGAATTCCTCCTGCTCCAGTTCTTCATATTGGTTCAAATGAGACAGCTCTTGTTGCACAAACCAGGGTGGCTGCTCAAAATATGGTTGAAAACAGGGAGGTGTTTGCTGCAAAGGATACTCACTAAAAGGCTCACAGAACAGGTTAAATTTTGGTGGTTGAGCATTATAAGGGAAAGGGAAATTACCATTTGCAGAGGAGTGATACATGCTTACCAATTGCTCACCAAGATAAAACAAATCAGACCAATAAGGCCTCTATCACATAATTCAACAAAGAAATGAAAGAAAGAAAATCTATGCAAGCTATATGAATGCAAGGACTAACTAAACACTCC
Source organism: Vigna reflexopilosa (assembly GCA_027742785.1). NCBI lineage: Eukaryota > Viridiplantae > Streptophyta > Magnoliopsida > Fabales > Fabaceae > Vigna > Vigna reflexopilosa. The sequence continues at coordinate 29,471,568 of CM050918.1, forward strand.
TAAACCTAAGCTATATGAACATAGACAGAAATGAAACAAGAAAACAAATCTAGACAAGACTAACCTACACACTAAAACCCAACTCGCCAAGTCCCTAACAACGGCGCCATTTGTTAAACTGCCTTTTAGTCACCTAAGGCAGAACAAAGAACTGGTCCCCACTAATGTAGAATAGGGCAACCAGAATATCAATCCTAGGACTTAGCTAATTAAGGTTAAAGTGTATGGTTAAGATCTTATACTTATTTACTACTTATTTACTGTTAAACTAGGTGGGCACAATTGAAATGAATGAAACTAAAAGAAAATTAAAGAACTGGAACTAGTCTAACTAAAATTTGTTTAAAAAAATAAAGAAATTGAAATGCAATAAAATAAAAGGAAAGAAAAGTCTAAACTATTCAAAACAAAAATAAAATCTAAGTCTAACAAAGTGAATTTACAGTCAAGACATATTCCTAAACTAAGCATCAAATCTAAATTAAATTGTAAAACACAAAACCTAAAATGAATCATCAAATCCTACTTTAAACATAATTGAATTCATAGGTGAAATGCACATTGATTTGAATAAAAGAATGCTTAGAGTTGTCAGAAAGACATCCTGGTAATGTGACTCCCAATCCAGGGTATTCTAGTTCATATTTTAGAACTGTAAGTTGACTCTTTCCACTCATTTATCCAACGACTACACAGTTTCACAAGAAACAGAAATACAAAACTGAAATTGGACTTAGATTCATAATTATGAAGCTTAACATCTCGCAAGAAGACCTCTTGAAAATCTAGGCCCAATCTAAGGTCCTATTACATCCAAACAGATGTAATATTGTGGATGTTTTCCTTCAAAATTATCAAACACAGTTCAATAACAACACACAAGCACACATACTAGACACACAAAAAATAGAAACATAAATCTGATGAATTTTTATGTATTGAACTCTTCTTTGACTCAAGAAGACATCTCGATAAAAAAATGCTCAATACAGAGTCATTTGATTCCAAAGGAATCATAAAATTGCATAGAATCAGAATCCAATTCATTTTCTAAACAATAGCATTACAAACATCAACATCACAGAACAATCTCAATAGAAACAAAAATAGAAAAAGAAGCACGAAATTGAACTTTATTAATATGAAAAAGAGAAAATTACAAACACTATACCAGAGATCACCGAATGAGAGCCTTACAGATTGTCACGATTCCATGAATCTCATCAGCAAAATCCAGAATCACGAACACAGTCATTAATCAAAGAAAAACTAAAAACTCTAAACTAGAGAATGAAAAACTGTAGCGTGAAAAATGTCTCAGTCTGTCTTTTTTACATGGAAGAACCCTTTTATATAGGGTTTTTTACGTAGAGGAAAAATAATGAAAAAAATTTGGAACCTTGACAACTCTTCTCTTAGACGCCTCCTTCAATTGGACGACTCTCCTAGCTTCTTCAACTCTAGCTCTCCGATCAGCTTCTTCATCTTCACCGATCAGCTTCTCCAGCACGTGTTTCTTCGGGCAGGATCACCTCCTTTCTTCAGCTCTTTCCCTTTTGTCTGCCCTAGCTCTAGAAGGATTTGGTTTTCTCTTTGTCAAATGCTCGAGGGCTTCCTTCTAATTGGAGCCCAAGGTCCAGTTGCAAGTGGTGCTGCAGCGTTTCAATAATGGCGAGCCCACTCTTCTTTCAATCATCAACAACGACCCAATTTCCGTTTCAGCACTGCAGCACAACTTTTGCTCCAAATGTTGCAGCCACGACCCAATTCTTTTTCAACACCACTGCAGCCCAGCAAAAGTCAAGTGTGGCAGCATCGTTTCCTTTAATCTTAGTCAGAAGCAGTGCGGCCCATCAAAGGGCAATAGCTCAATAGCCCAATTTATTTAAGGAGTATTGGCCCAATATATTGGCACCAACCCACTCTTTTTCATATTTGCATCAAAGAAAAAAAATAATACCAAATTAAAGAAAAGAAAAAGAAATCTAACAATTAAAAAAGAAAATTTTTTATTAAAGATTTTCTAAAAAAAGTATAAATTTTCTAATTATTGACAAAGACTAAAAATTACATCTAAAAATCTATTTTTAACTAAAATTTTATAAAACTAAAGAATTTAAAGAAAAACCTAAATCTATCCTAATTATAAACAATTAAAGACTAAAATACACTAACCTAGACTTTTAAGCACAAATAAAGGTGCAAAATCTGAGAGTTATCAGTTACCAAAAGGTTGAATAGTCTGAGGTTCAACAAATCTGTACATGGAAGACCAAACTTGGTCCACAATGATTGTGTCAATGTACCTATAACAAGAAAGTTAATTTATTAGAAACTAAGAATCTAAATATAACTATTATGGAAACAAAAAATGACTATCTTACATGCACCAAAGTTGAAGGATTGAAATATTCAACATCTTGTCTCCCCCAATGATCTTTAATGCATCATTTAAATTGATATATACTGGCACATGGCACTAGAGGCCAAATACTCTCAAATCCTATACAATTATAATGGTCCTTTGGACAACTTGGATAATTTTGTCACGAGCTTTGTTAGAGGATCATCCTCTGCTTCTACCATGTCATCATCTTCATGTATCACTGGCTTATGCATGGGCTGCTTCTTAGGACGTATGAACTGAAATAAAAAATTTCAAAGTAATCAATCAATATTTATTAATTTAACATAGAATACTAATAATTGAAATATAATACATGTGGTATGGCAATGTGTGGCATGATCAATGCTTTATGCCAGGCTAAAAATGTGCCTATGACCTCACCCATAAAATGAATTTCTGAAGTCGGTATAGGAACCTGAGCGTGGGGATCACGAACTTCATCAATCATCACACGCGCGTGGTGAGGTAATAAGGGAGCACCATGAATTGTCTGCCCTCCTTCAAGTACTCGTCTAACAACAACTACGCATAGGGGATCCCCATCAACCAACAACTCATACTGATCATTGTAGTCAGTAGGCTTTACAGTAGAGCATGATCCTCTTATGCTCACCCGAGGTGCTGTTGGAGCTTCAATGGGCAACCCTATGGTGCCCTAAGTCACGAAATGCAACTTTTTCTTGAAGCGCTATTTTGATTTATTTTTGTTCTTGTAGCTGCTCCATGAATCCTTGCTCCATAAATCTCATGTTTGGGTTGAGCCTTTCCTCCCACTAAAGATCCATCTTCCTTAGTGCCTCCTGACTCATGGATTCACTGCTTCTCTGTGTAGGGCCAAAGTACAATCGCCCCTCCAATCTCAAGCACACACCTTGGGTGTTTGGGATTTCCAATGGTCGTTGTCAGAATTTCGTCCCTACCTTGGCCAACAAAGGAACCTTGAGTTTATTGTTATTTAATGTGTGATAATCGATTATCTAAGCAAGGTAATCAATTATGCATTTAATGTATGCACATCGATCAAAAACATGCTTGAAAAATCTCATAATTGCACGTGATAATCGATTATGATAAATCATAATCAATTAGGGATAATCGATTATCATAAGTTGGTAATCTATTATTCCAGAGGCAAAATGAGTTTTTAGAAAAATTTTAAAACCTCTTTGTTAATCGATTATTGTAGAGTTTTTCTTACTCCAAAATCAATTTTAAATCATACAATACATCAAATCAAGGATGAGCAACACCCTATACATAAATCTATTAAAATTAAAAAGGCTTTAATATAGAACAAATCTTCATGAAGGTCTTCTTGTAACTTAAGCACTTGAGACTTGACTTTGAGACACTAATGCAAAAACAGTGTATAACGTCACGTGTTCAACGTCCAACCACTGAATAACCATCAATAAAAATGACCGGTGGCATTTTTGTAAATAAATGCAATTGTAGAACGTCGAATCCCCATACAATTCAACGTTTTATTATGGTAATTATTTAAAGCAGCGTGTCATTCTCTTTCTTCTTTCTTTTAAACCACCAATAGTACATCGACTTCTGTACGGGCTTCGACATATTATTTGTCAGCCAGAAGCCAAAAAGTAATCCCTTTTTAATTCTTTTTTTCTTTCTTCTTTTAAACCACATATAATACATCGAATTCTATAGGGGCTTTGACGTATTATTTTTCAGCCAGAAGGCAAAGAGTTATCTTAATTCTTTTTTCTTTTAAACCACTAATAATACGTCAAATTCTGTAGGGGCTTCAACGTATTATTTGTCAACCAAAAGTTTCCCCTTTTTAATTTGAGCGGGAGATTGAAAATTCATTCACTTTATCTTAGCGCATGAGACCTTCTTCTCTTCTCAAACTTTTCTTAAATGAAGTTTGACGACCATTACATGTAATCTTTCTTTCATTTGATACAAATCACTAGTGGGAAAACGTTGTTTAACATCAGCTCATAGACGTCTGTTAGAGATCCACCGACGTCATATGATGACCAGTGGCATTACCGTAAATAAGATGGTAACCTAGACGTCGGTTTCAAGGTAATATGACGTCTATTAAGAAGTACATGTCCGCTCTGCCGTAAGTCGACGTCCAATGTAATGAGGCAGGCGAGAAGACAGACTTATCCTACGCATTTGACGTCAGTTGTGATGGGGGGCCGACGTCTACTTGGGTGCAGTTAATGATGGTCAACTGATTCTCAGACTATTAGACGTCAGGTTGTCAAAAACCGACGTCTATGGCTTGTCTGGAAGGCGGGAAGACAAAAATTTTCTGCAAAATAGACGTTGCATTTTTGGGTGCGCGACGTCTATGTGCCTGTAATTAATTATGTGCATCAAACTCCGAGGCACTTCCACGTCCGACAGCAGAAAACCGACGCCTATATTATTATAGACGTCGGCGCCCCTTCACAACTGTCGTTTACGTCCCTGACAGGAAGTGAAACGTCAATCGGTTCAGCGCCCTAGACGTTGGTGTCCCTTCACAACCGACGTCTAGTGGGTATTCAAAAAGTCAGTTTAAATGTTAACTTGGTCGTCGGATTAGTTAGACAACCGACGTCTAGATTACTATAGCGTCGGTTTCGCAAGCAACCGACGCTCAATTTCATTTTAAATAAACCGCAGATTCTTCACGGCATTCAGTTTCTGATATCGTCTTCCTCTATTCTCTTTTTTCTCTTTTTTCTCTTAAACAAGCTTGTTTCTCTCTTGCGGCATTGCATTATTGTTTCTAATATCATTATCGTCTTCCTCCTCTTCTTTTTCTCTCTTCCGGCATTGCATCCCAAGTGGTTTTTTTTTATGCTTACCGTTTAAACTTTGTTTAGTCTTTCATCGATTATCTTCTGGTTCAACTGATTAAAATTTGCTTTCTTTGTGTTGTGTTTTAGTGCAGTTTTGTTCCTTTCTTGGGGTAGTGTAGTAACACATTCTCCATTTGCTACCTGCCTCTCAGAAAAAACGGCGTCTTGTGAATTTCTTTTGGTCGTTTCAACCCAAAAACGACCCTGGGTCGTTGCCTAGTTATCGTTTCACCGTGATTTTTCCCTCTTGCCGATGAAAATGGAACTAAGCAACAACCCAGGTTTGGTTTTGGGTTGAAATGCCATAGGAAATTCAAAAGACGCAAGCTTTTTTTCGGGGGAAACTAGCAAAAAGAGATTGTGCTACTAGGCTATCCAAAGACGGGAACAAAACTGCACTAAAACACAACCACTGTACTAGACGTCGGTTAATGTATACACCGACATCTATAGTACCTTTTAGACGTCGGTTATTTCTCAGACCGATGTCTATATAATGTCTTTAGACGTCCAGTTTCGACGTTTAGTGACGTCGTACATGGCACTGACTGACGTCATTATAGACGTCGGTTATATTCATGTCCGACGTTCCATTGACGTCACCCGTAATGACGTCGGTTGTTTAGTAGACATTAAAAGCCCAAAATAACTGACGTTAAACATCGTTTTTCCACTAGTGAATGCATGTTAATTAACTACTTTATGTATGATTTTTGTTTGTTTTGACCGATTATTTTCATGTTCTTGTCCTTCATAGGCGCATTCTGCTTTCTCTCTCACTGGTGGAAACACTTTATTCCGACGAACCCACCTTTTGAAGGTTAGTTTTCGTTTTCGTTTTGAAGAACTTGTTTGTTTTTTTTTGTTGAACTTGTTTGTTGTTGTTATTTGGTTGAACTTGTTTGTTGTTGTTGTTTGATTGAACTTGTTTGTTGTTGTTGTTTGATTCAACCTGTTTGCTGTTTGTTATTGTTATTTGTTGTTGATACTATATTACACGTTATAGTTCTTGCTTTATAAAGTACCAAAAACTGAAATTTGTTGTTTTTCTGATTTTCAGGTCTCGTAGAGTTGTAAAAAAGATCACAATTAATTAAAAAAAACAAAAATATTGCTCAACGTCGAATATTGACAAAATTCAATATCAATTTGATTAACATGGAATTTTTTAAATTCGACTTCAATTTAACGTCTCTCGATATAACGTCGACCTCGAATTCGACGTGAAAAGCCAAAAAACAACGACGTTATACGGTCTTTTTGTACTAGTGAGACATCATCAAAACCTCTGAGCTTCATCTTTATGCTAACAAGTTTTGAGTGAATTTCTTATGAGAATAAAAGTTTCACAAAGTAGAAAGTTAATACTTTCTCAATTTTTTAAAAGAGAAAATCACAATTTTGTTGGAAATAAAACAAAAATTGAAAAATAGGAAGAGAAAACAAAAAAAAAATCCTAATTAATATTCGTTTCCTCCACACTTATTTCAAAAATTATATTTTTATAGACCTATTTTGGGGAGGAGATAGAAAACTTTTGAAATTCCTCCACAGATATGTCAAAATTTATTTTCTCTAATTTTATGAAGTACAATTCACTGTGTACAATTTTATTAAGTTTTAAATTTTTATTTTTAATAAAAACAAACAGTTTTAAAACTTTAATAAAAAATTTTCTATTTATGCTAAAAACAGAAAATAAACATGCATGCATCTTTATATTTTTATCAACAATGATATCATATGAATTTAAAACTAACCTTTTTTTTCTGTTTCAACAACCTTTCTTCATGTTAATACAACATGATGGAGGCTACAAGTAACAACTTTTTAGAATTACTTCTAAGTTTTAATTCCACCATTCACTCCTATTCGAGATTCCCTTATACTATAGAGTTTAGAACACTTCATCACGACATAAATCTATTTCACAATAGATTTGACGGAATTCGTAGTTACATTATCTATGGTTGGACCAATTTTAACTGGCATTTAATTGATGAACAATTTATGCAAAAAGATTAATAAAACTTGATTTTATATTATACAAAGATGGATTGAGGTTATAAGAAACATGTATCTTTAACAATTTCTTTTGATAACTTTTTGCAACCGTTTATGTGAGTTTATGATTGGTTCGTTTCAAATATATGTACCAATAAAATAGTGACATATAATCTATTATAAAAAAATTGTTAAAATATCATTATCTAAATTATATACAGGCCTGCCATTTAATATATTTGCATGCAATCTGTACTTGCATTTGTTTCTGCGATCCAATCCCTTCCCAATACGTTTATGAAAGATTTTGGCTAATTAATCTTTTAATCATTAGTTTTCGTCTTTAACGTAAGATTTAGTAAGTGCATTATACGTCAATAGCTTGTTAAATAATTTTGTGTTTAAACTTAAAGATGTCAAATATTATTTTAGTATATTAGAAATAAGGTCTATATTGTACACAAATTGCATAGATATATTATATCCACACAAAAATTAAAAATATTATTTGCAACTTTCTAGTAGACATTTGGTGAGTGCGTGTAGTCATCAGTAATCAGTCTTACTATGACCTAATTGAAGTACATGCATGTCATGATTCATGAAATGTTTCACTGTCGTGTCGTGTATTCCATGTTGGTCATAAATGAAATAAAGCTTATTCTATGCCAACTTGGTCACGTCTTTTTGTTGTGGGGTTCAAACTCAAGCTATAGCTTTTCACTACATTTGTGGGGTTTTCTTTGTATAAAATATTTATTAACGGAGAAAATAAGAAAGGAAAATGTCTAATTTGTAATGTGATTATCTTTTTATTTAAAATTATAATTTAATTTTTTTAAACTTTTTAATTTCAGTTTTTATTTATTTTTTAAATAGAGATAATGTAGTAATTTTCATTACATAATTGTTAACAACATTAGAAAATGATGATGTGTCAATTCAAATATTTTCTTTTTTATCTAATTTCCTCTTCTCTCATTAAAAAAACATTATTAATAGTCAAAATCTGTATGAAACATTAAAAATTTATCAATAACAATTTTTTTTGACAAATTTTTTATGGATAAAATTTGTCATTAAAAATGCAGTTGGTAATATTTAACAATGTAAATTTATATCCGTCAGTAATTATTGAAGGAAAAATGTGTTCTACCACAAGATATAATGAAATTATCAGCGGATATATATTGATAGATATATGTCCGTCGGTAACGTGTATTTACCGATGAATTTATCGATGGCCTATTTGACAAATTTTTCCATTGACATAATGCATGAATCATTACCAACATCACGATCCTTCGATAAGCATATGATATTAGGGATTTGGGAAATCAGATTTCCCTCTTCTCCGACATTTTGGTTTTCCATCTTTGTCCACCTTTCATTCCTAGAGTCGTCTCCCACCGTGGCAAAGCTACCTTCGACGCATTCCTTCAATCACAAAGTTCTTCATTTTGTTTTGCAAAAAGGCATTCAATTATCCTACTTCGCACAACTTCGTTGGGTGTCTGGTTGCCGCATTCGTAGTGTTGTCGTCCTTCATCAGCCTCCACTGTGCCCTCTTTTGCTTCACCAGAGCACGCGCCTGAAGTCCTGTGAGTTGTTCCATTATATCAAATTATGTTTTGATCATGTATGTATACATGTATAGAATATTGTATACTTGTTTTGTTGTGACACTACATTATGTGCAATAGGAAATTGAATGAGTGTGCCCTGTTGTGCTTAGTCTTAGGAGGTATTACATAAATTCAAATAATGTGCAATGTCTACTATCAAACAAAATATTTGATAGGATTAGTGTTATACATTATTCCGTATGGAATTCAGATTGTTGTTAGGCTTTTTGTGAATATACTATTGTCTTAATCATGACTCAGTAGTATTTTAATTGTTGGATTGGGTCTCGAAGAGATATATTAATACACTTAGAATTGGTAATGGGTGTGGGACTGATGACGCATGAAACTTGATGTTGTCATATGCTTTTTTTAATTATTATGGTTATTAGGCAATGATGTTGGAATGGAAAAATTATGTGTGGGTATGACCTTACTTTAAATATTGAATTTGATATGATATTTAGATGTTTGATGGATGGACATTGGATGTTGTTGTTTTGATTATATTAAAGATGTTGGCCGACTTTATATATTTTGGTCATGTATTCCAATTGTTCATATTGTTGTGTAAAAACATTATAGATCCTTTGGTGGGCTGTTTAATTCTAGATGGAAATTTTTCATATTGTTAGGTGTATTAAGTCATGCTTTGATATTGAGCAACACTTATTATTGATTCTGGTTATTGGTTTCTGTGAAATACCAAGTTATTATGTTTATTATGATGTGCTAATATGGTTAAGATGTTCTTTTATGGTATAGGTATTATGGTTCATAGTTGTTTTGAATGAATTACAGTTCTGGAAAACATTGTTTAGTACTGAGTATCTATTATAATTGTTAACACTACTGTGTGGACAATCATGAACCTGTTGAAGGTGTTTTCGTGATGTTGTATGACTACTTTATGTGTTGGAATAACTATTTTGGGTTATTAATGGGATTAGTATCAAAGTGGTACTCGTTTGGAGCGATTTTGGTTTGGGTGGAAAGTAAACAGCTTTATGTCCACCAATTGTGAAATGTGAGAAACTCTAAGGGTTATTCTTGACTTATTCAAGAATAGGAAATGGTCTAGGATAGTTGGCTATGAACACCCTTAAGTTTAGCATCTCTCTTATGCCTCTGTGATGGGAAAGAGCACGCTTCAAAATATGTGAGACTATTCGTTGCATGAATTTGGAAAAATCTAAAACAATATCAATTTTTTTTACTTGGATACATGGATTTATTTTTGTGGTTCCCTCTTGCTTGTGTAATTTCATATTTTTTGAACCTTGAGTTGTCCTTTGTTCTTGTTTGATATGTGAATGTGTTCTGTTTTATTTCTTTGATTTGTAGTTTTGCTACCTTTAATTTTATTCGAGCCATCTTTTTTGTTTTTTAGGTCTTTTTTCTCCACCATTATCTAAGAAGTTTTACTTGTTTCTTGGCCTCTTGGAGTGCTTTATGTCTCTTGATTGTGTGACCAATTTAAGTGTGGTAAATTGTTCCTCTTTTACTTGATTATGCGTCTAGTTTTCAGTCATGTACTAACTTGGATTGCATTATTTCCTAAAAACATATTTCTTTTGTCCCAATAATTTCAAAGGTTCAACTCCATTTTGTTATTGATATTAATTAGGAATAATAAACTTTTATAGGATGGTTCAATTGATTATTATAAGTCCATATAAATGACCTATTGTTACATCGTCATAGAGGTTAACTTTTTACATTTGGCATCTTGAATTACTTTTGATTATTAATATTTGTGGCTTTGACAAGTATTTTATTGGTTAATTCTGGCTTATGAGTTACCTGCTTATTTGAGAAAACTGACATAAACGTTGTGCTCTTGTAAATGTTATAAAATCGTGTAGAATTCTTACACAAAGGTCATACTCTTATTGTTTCTTACATAAATTATAACTCATGAAGAGGTACTCTCAAGCACCAATCATCTTCTTCCACCAGTGTTGACGAGAATGTTGTCCACCTCACGTAGGGATTAAAACAAGATGACCACAAATACAACGAATTGAGGGAAGACCCTCTCAATTACCCTCCTTCCTAGAGTTCCCCACATCAGTCCAGTCCAAATCAGTCCAACCTACACCAGTCTAGCCACCTTTAGAGCAACATGATGATGAACAACAACATGACCATTTTCATAATGACTATATAGATTACTAGTTAATTTGTTGATGAACATACTTATTCTATAACTATGGTGGTGGTTTTACACTTGCTCATGTTTTACAAACATATAATTTATTGGTCTAGATGAACATGTTTGATTGGAAATAAAAGTTGTCAAACTTGAACATCAACATATCTTGTGTAATTCCATATTGTTTATTGCATTAATGATTGGATTATTGTGGGTTGCATATTTATCACAACTTTGATTTTGTCATTGTGGTTTGAAAATATTATGTAGGTCTGTGGTTTCAAAATATTATGCAGATCTGATTGTGTACTTGGATAATTAACCAATATAATTTGCACTTGAATCTTCCACGTCCTTTTCGACGGACTTACTAATAGCCTATTTCTTTGGTAATTATCGACGGTCTTTTCCTTCGATAATTAGCGACGACCTTTTCCTTCGATAATTACCGACGATTTTTTCCTTCAGTAATTACCAATGGAATAGGTCGTCAGTACCGTCGATAATGATTACCAACAAAGGAATTACCGACGAATTGATGGTCATAGATAATTTGTCAGAAAAAATGTATTACAAACAAATTTTGGCAATTTTCGATGGATTATGTCCGTTGGTAAAACCTGTATTTTTATAGTGTCCATTTATTTTATCGGTAAATATCACGATCTGGTTCATCTTCTTCTTCCTATCTCTTTCTTCTTACTTTTAGGGTTTCATTTTTTTTATTTCTAAATGATGACTCTTGTGGTGGGTTGTCATTTGCTCGCGATGACATGAAGGTCTTGTGGTGGTTTGCGATAGTATCATGGTAATCATCAGGTGTTCTGGAACCACAGGTTACTTCTAGGTCATCCTCTTTGTAGTGCTTAACTGCAACCATTTGCTCTTCATTTTGGTGAGCAACAATGTGGTGGCCGCATGGAGTAGTGCTTCTGATGAAGGAGGTTCTTGACAACTTAAGTACTGTGTGCATCATTTTTCCAGATCTGTCATAGTAGTGGTGGCAAGTTCATAATAAAGCTTTAGTTGTATGTGAGGCACACTTCTCCCTTACACCTCTAACAATACCTGTGATGGTTTTTGGAATATAGGAATTGAAGATGAAAGGACTTGGATGGAGAAGAAGAAACATACCAATTTGGAGAGAGTTGTTGCATATAGGAAAGGATGAGGAAAGGGATATGTGTTGATACTAAACGTGAGATTTGTCCAGAAAATTTGTCACTCTTTTATCGACAAATTTGTGTAAAAAGTTATGTAAATACCGACAAATTATTCCGTCAATAATACATATTTTATTTTCTAATAAATTTTATCGATGAAAAAATGACAAATAAATTCGTTAATAAAATTTATTGATAACTAAATCTGAAAACATGTTTGTAAAATCCATTGATAATTCAAATTATCAACAAATTTATTTATGTTGGTAATTCAATAAATTTTTGTAGTGTCTCTTGAATTTCTCATCCGTCTTTTTCTGCGCCTACGAGTCTATTGCATTGGTCCAGTGATGGCAAACCACGTTGCAACAATAAATCGCATTTTATTTCAATCAAAAGCTATTCTAGTTGGAGTGGTAGTTCCAAAAACGAAAAAGCTGAGTAGATTCTCAGTCATTCTTTGAGGATGTTGTGTGACAATTTCTACAAACTTCATCTTTTTTCATGTACTTTCACCGCCGTCAATTTGGCGAGGCCTCTCATCTTCATCTTCATCATGTCGACACAGAAAGGATGGAAGATGGAGAAGAAGATTTGGACTAACAAATGATTGTCTTCTAACATCGTTAAGTTGAGATTTAAGGAAAAAGAAGTACATTAATTCTATTTTAAAAAGAATCATAAACTTAAATATAATGATTAAATTAGTAATTAAAGCAAAAGAAAATAATTTAAGTTTCTTCTTTAAATTTAATTTAATTTATTGATTTATGAACATCAACTTTTAGAATACTACAACTAAATTAAATATATGAGTTTATTTTAATCTATGCAAATATAATCTTTTTTTCCTCTATAAATACTTAGATGTGATTATATAAATAAAGTGTAAACTCAATAACTAATCAAAAAGATAAAATTCTCGGCCATACCTTTTGCATACCCATTTTTTTTTTCAGTACACTCTATTGACTTTTCAAACAATAATTATCATCTATTCATAAAATACACTAAGCAATGCACTTAGAAACAAACTTCTCGATTCATAAGATTGTTTGATATAAGATATCCAATAAACGTTTTTTAATATTATATTAAATTAAAATTATTTTATCGTTACTTGAAAGTAAAAATTATCTCAATTCATACCATATAAATTGAATTTATCTTTAGTCATAAACTTTGTCATATAATTCTATTCATAATTCTTTAACTATAAAACAAGTGAATCTATCTTAAGAAATAATTATTCTCCACAACATAATGCCCAGATCTTCTTTTAACATATAAAACCTCTTTTCTAAAATTAACCTGTTCTCAACATAGGCCTTAAATTTATTAGATTCCCGAGTATTTAACAACTAACGAATTTTTTCTATAAGTTGAGCAATGATACACATATTTTATTTTTTATTTATATATTTTTCTTTCTATTTTTCTTTTTATCTGATCATGTATTATATAAATCTATCATGTTTATGATTTCATAGTAAATGTACCTCAAGGAAAAGACAATATCTCTGAAGCAGTGGAAATCAATCTTGACTTGGATGCCGCCCTCATCTTTTTCCTTTTGAATGTGCATCCATCGCCATCAACTTTTGTTGATTGTGTGTGTATATATACATACAACATATCACTTTTTTTCTATACAGCTTTCTTGCTAGTGTTAGCTAGCCTACTTTTAAATGGAGAAACACCAAGTTATGATCCCTACCGCATCTACATCATCAACAGCTTTATCATCTCATTTTAAACATGTTGAGAAACAGGTTTCAGAGATATCATCTCAGAACCAAAGTGACAAGGAAGCTAAGCACCACCGATATGCATTTCAAACGAGAAGCGCTATTGATGTTCTGGATGATGGGTACCAGTGGAGAAAATATGGGAAAAAGATAGTAAAAAACAATAGTTTTCCAAGGTTAGTGTCAAACTGCTACTTTATATTTTAAATGGAATTTTCTGTCTTTTTTCAAGCAAATGCAGGGGAATCTTAACTCTACACTTGATTCATCACAGTCTTCTTTTTAAGTGTGGTTTCATTTATTACAAACTCAAAGCTTATAAGGAGTCTCTGAATTTTTTCTTATTGAGTCCTTCGTTTGTTATAAATCCAAAATCTGTAAATTTTTTCTTTCCTCAAACTATTAGCTATGTTATAAAATAGTTTTTAAGTCTAACTCAATTCTACAAAATTGGTTTGTAAGATAAGATTTGCATTCTATTTATATATATATATATATATATATATTATAATTTGACTTTATCTTTAGTCAATATCAAACTTTCAATACACTCCTTCACATTTAGATTTAAGATTTGAGTTCATCAGGACATAAATTTGTGTATTTCTGTGTTGTGGATCTCACTTATCTCACTAATATTTAAGTGAAGTAACCTAAAAACTCTCAACAAACACATTTGAATTCTCACTCTTCAAAACTTTATAAGATTTGAAAAATATAAAAGAAAAAATCTCACAGGCAATAATATAGGATGCTGTTTTTAGTTTAGAAAATATTTAAAGTGTATGACTTTTACTACTGAATATACTTAATAGTAGGAGTAGTAAAATCGTGGTATAATGCATTTCTATAAGTTATCATCTCCAGGCTGATTTGTGTATATTTTTAATTATATATTAATGATCCTCCTTATATGTACTCATTGATAAACTAATTTTAACGCATTCCATTATTTCATCTTGGTTTATTACAAGTTGAGTTAAAAATGATTTTGTTCAATTTGATTTATTTTTTAGTAAAATAAAACATTTTTCATTTGGCATAACCTACCATAAATTTGTAGGTTAGGTGAATTAGTTTATTTAAGAATTTTTAACTCTTCTAATTTATTTTATATATTCATGAAATTACAATCAAAATAAATTATCTCTACTGTTTTTTTTATATCAATACAATGTTTTTATCTATTTCAACAAATATTATTATAATAATACAAAGTGAATATCAACTGACATAATTTAGTTAGAAAATAATTAAACATTCAACCTATTTAAATATTACTAATAAAACATTTTAGTCTTTAAAAGAATCAATGGTCAATCTAGGTAATTAGGTAAATAATTATAATAAAATTTTATGAAAAAATTGTAAAAAAATAATAAAAGATTATTTTTAATAGACTGAGTCAAACCACTTCGATTAGTTTCTATTCCGTTTAATTTTAAGCGAGTTAGAATTAATTTAACCCATAGTTAAAAAAACTAATTTTTTTTTCAACTTAACTTAATTGGAATCCTTAGTAAGTCGAATTTAGTTAAGAGTTTAAACCTACTTGGACATCTCTAATTCTACGAGCTAGACATGATCTTCTAACCAAACAATAAACTAAGGTTAGCATGAATAGGAAATTTGCAATTCTGCATTTCTAATTGGTCTTTGCTTGATTATGCATACTCTAAGTACAATTTTATTTTGCTTTTTCAGAAGTTACTACAAGTGTGCTCATCGAGAGTGCAATGTTAAGAAACAAATCCAGCGCCATTCCAACGATGAAGAGATCGTGGTCACAACCTACGAAGGGACACATACACACCCTGTGGATAAGTCAGTGGAAACCTTCGACCAGATCTTGGGCAACCTACTCAATAATGCACCTCCCACATTGGAATAGAACATCATGGAATTATTATTGGAAGCTAATCCCATTGTCTTCTTAAAACATAGCACCATGTCATCTTGAAACATAGTATGTTCTGTTATGGATTCAATAATAATAATAATAAAAGATGAATCTATTTCGAAAAACCTTCTATAAAACAAATTTCGACTGTCTATACACTGAAATACTGTATTATCATAATTGTAAAGAGTTTATACATTCATGTTGGAACCAAAATCATGTGGCATTCATCTCCACCGAAATTCTTCGTCAAGCACATGCACATGACAATCACGAGCAAGATAACAGTAACTCCACCTAGAAATACAGGGTAATTCATTCTTCTATTGCTATGCGTAGCACTAACACTAGCAACTCTCGTCTCTTCTATCATTGCCATAAAATTTGCCAATTTCTCTATGTTGTGGTCATCATTGTCGTTATCACCGGCGAGACAAGATGACGAAGAGGAGCACAAAGAAGAAAGTTCATTGTGGGTACAGTAATCATGCACCCCTTCACTTCCATCAGATTCATTATCAGAGTTACAGAAAGAGATTGATCTCACCTCATGATCGCTACTCTCACCTTCTGAAGTTGTTGACTGAAAAAGTCTTTTACCCTTCAACTTTCCTCTTTCGATAGCCTCCCTACGTTCTTGGAGGATCTCTCTGACAGATACGTCTTCTTTGATTCTGGTGACGTTCTTCCATGGTAAAGGGGGTGACGGTGACTCTTGTTGAAGGTTGAACATGAGTTCCCTGGGAGAATATTTGTTTGGCTTGTGAATGGTTTGGTTTGAATGAAGAAGGGAATGTCTGTGTGGTGCTTTTGGCTTGGATTCCTTATAGGCTTCCCACTCTTGTTCCAGCTTCTTGAAAAGTTGGTGGAATTCTTCTGTTCTTTTTCGTTTCTCTTTTCCTTTTCTTTGATAGCTTTCCATAGTGGACACTCTGAAACTGTTTCTCTCTTTGTTGTCATCTGCTCTATTTTAAGCTTCAATTTTCTATCTTAATCTGATCATTTGTGTTGGGTTCTTGAAAAGATAACTAATATTTAGCTTCTTCATCACTTTGTTTTGAATATGATAAGATTAAATAACCACCTTTTCCTGAAAAAACTAAAATGTAAGATTTTTTAAATAATTCGTTTAGATTAGCAGAATCTGTCTAGATTTACTTGTCATGAATAGGAAATTTGATCAGGATCCTATTTTAAAAAGCATCACATAGAACTTATTGTTTTTATTATTAGATTTAGATTGCTGCATTACTAAAAACTCTTTTCGTTAATTTGTTTATTTGTCAACTTATCAACTTCATTTTTTTAATTACTTCTTATTATAATTAAATTAATACAAATACTATAAGTAATTAGAAGATGGATAAAAAATTTAGATTGAGAGTGCTAAGGGGTTAAGAAAATTAGGTAAAGATGTAAGAGTTTAATTTAAGAGGATGGAACGAAAATGCACATTATCAAGAGATTAATACAGATGAGAATTTTACTATTTAATGGGGTAATGCAATTTATGATATCTGTTAGTATTTTAGAATGTGTAGAAAGTAAAACAAATATTTATTTTATGTATTTCAAATTTACAATAAATATATTTGAAAATATAAACTATATTATGTTAAAAATTTGTAAAAATATATTTCAGATTTACAAAAAATAATTGTGTTAGTTGTTAATAATTTCCCGTTGAAAGAATAACAAATAAAAAATTATTTTTCAGAACTATATTGAGAGAGATACGGGATAATAGAAAATGGAAAAATCTCTTACTAAATAAAAGTCAAACTCACATTGTTTTTAAATAGAATTAAGACAATTAAAGATGTTATTATTTTAGGAATATTTTTTTAATAAGTTCAGTGACTCGATCAAATTTAGTTTAAATGTTATTTCTTTTCAATTAAATAACTCTAAATTAACTGCTGACTAAATTTAAAATTTTAATACTTATGAAAAAAAACATTTCTTTTGTAAGATTGGAGAAAATAGGAGTTTGAAAAATAAAATAGTTTTGAAACTTTGAATTTTTGTTTGGAAATTAGTATTTTTGAAGGTATATTTTTGTTAGAACAAATTGTTATGTTATTTATTTATTTTTGTATTTTTGTCTAAGGATAAAAAGGTATTTTACCTTTATTTAATGGCTGTAAAAATTAATTAGGTGGGTGCAGAAAGAAAACACATGTAAATTAAATAATCTGGATATTTAATAAAATGATATTATGTAAATCTTTCAGAATATTTAGTTGTTGTTATTTTAAAAATTGGTTAAATAAAAATAGGAAATATTATCTTGGTGGGTTTAAAGATTAAAAGAGATATTATTGTTAGAGAAAATTATTATTATACATTGTTAGATATTTTAAAAAGTAGTTAAGAGAGAATAAGAGAGGAAATCTTAGTGATTTTAAATATAAAATAAGATATTTTATTAAAACCAAAAAAATAGAGATAGAATAAAAGAAGATAAAAAGGAGAAGAGTAAAAAAGGGTCTGCATTTTGTTACCCTAAAATAAAAAAGTGAAAATTAGAAAGATAAGGGAGAGAAACGACGTTTTCTAGGAAAAAAGAGAGGAAGAGTTGCAAAAACCTTTGTGGTGTTTTTGAAGTTAGATAAAATTGTAGTATTGGCCAAGGTATAAGGAAGCTTACCATTGTTTGTTTTATGCTAAGGATTCTTGATTTACTTGCATGAAAGTACTTGTTTGATATGTGTTATATGATTATGATTATGATTACTTGTTGCTATTGTTGAACTAGGGTTTGTGTGCGCATAGGAATAGATTTTTGGTAATATTTGTGATAGGTTTTCCCTATGAATGTATTATGTATGTTTTGTTGGGTTATCCCAACAATGGATTTGATGCTAAGAGAGAACAAAGTTATGATGCTTAGGAGTTTCCATGCAAATATATGTTGTAAGTGTTGGGTTAATGGGCTCCCTTACTTTGTGGAGAATAGGCCAAATAATGTGAACCATTATGTCTCACTTTTTTTTAGTGGAGACGGGTCAGATTAATAGGGCACATTAAAGTCATTTGAAAAGAGAACCCATGTGAGAGAGAAAGGAAGGGAATAAGTCATTCCCGCATAACATAAAACCTGCACTGATGTTTTCATCGTTGTGAAGTTGTTCACTATTGGATCAAGCTGATTTTTGGACAATGGGTTCCACATGTATGGTTCTTCATTCTGACCGCTCGGATTGTCAATCAGAGATTTAGTTTGGAAGAAGACAGCCTCGCATCTATAGCTATGGTTTGAAGAATTTTCATCTTTTTGGTTCTTATTTGTAAGCATTATGCTTAGTTAGTTTGGCTGATTGAAAACCCCATTTGGTATTTTTATCAAAGACTCTTTTGCATCTATTGACCACAGTGGATTTTTCTTTAGTTTGGAGGACTCGTGGTTTTGTGGTGTTTCTAAAGTTATATAAAAATTGTAGTATTGGCCAAGGTATAGGGAAGCTTACCATTGTTTGTTGTATGTTATGGATTCTCGATTTACTTGCTTGAAAATGCTTGTTTGATATGTGTTATATGATTATGATTATTTGTTGCTATTGTTGGGAAATGGTTTGTATGTGCATAGGAATAGGTTTTTGGTAATATTTGTGATGGGTTTTCTCTATGAATGTATTATGTATGTTTTGTTGGGTTATCCCAACAATGACTTTGATGCTAAGAGAGAAAAACGTTATTATGCTTGGGGGTTTGCATGCAAATATATGTTGTAAGTGTTGGGTTATTGGGTTCCCTTCTTATGTGGAGAATAGGCCAAATAATGTGGACCATTATGTCTCACTTTGTTTTAGTGGAGATGGGTCAGATTAGTAGGGCACATTAGAGTCATTTGAAGAGAGATGTCAAGTGAGAGAGAAAGGAAGAGAAGAAGAAATTCCTGTATAATATAAAAGTTATACTGGTGTTTTCATCGTTGTGAAGTTGTTCTTTGTTGGATCGGGGTGATTTTTGAACAATGGGTTCCAAACGTATGGTTCTTCATTCTGACAGTTCGGATTGTCACTCAGGGATGTAGTATGGGAGAAAACAACCTCACATCAACAACTTTGGTTTGGAGAATTTTTATCTTCTTGGTTCTCATTTGTAAAGATTATGCTTAGTTAGTTTCGCTTATTGAAATCCCATTTGGTGTTTTTATCGGAGATTCTTTTGCACCCTATTATTCATCACAGTGAATTTTTCTTTAGTTTGGACGGCTTGTGATTTTTACTCTTACATTGAAGGATTTTCCACCTTAAAAATTATTGATGTATCATTGTGCTTTGGATTATGTTTTTGCTTTATTTGTTTGGTGCTCCTTGTAGATTCTCACAAGAAGGTGGATTGATTTTCCGCTGCGTTATTACTCTTTGTTAAGTTGCTATTTTTTTTTGCCCTTTTTCCCATCAGTAAGGGTGTGGTAATAATCATATGCAGCATAATTGGGTTTATTGATGGTATAACAAGTCAATGATTGGATTTGGATGATTCAAGTTATGTATTATATGTGTTTGAGTATGTTTACATGGGTATGTAATGCTTGAATGCATTTATGATGTGTTAAGTATGTTTCCTCGTGATCTACTATTAATGTATGAATGTTTGAATGCTTGAATAATGTCTAGTACGTGTTTCGATTCGATAATAATCGATTATCATTAGTTATAATCGATTATCATTAGTTATAATCATGTCCAGTATGTGTGATAATCGATTATCCCTTCTTGCGTGATGTTTCTGGGTAAATTTCATTGAGACAATCAATTATCTTAACTGATAATTGATTATGACAATGGTTTTTGGTGAAAAATGGCGAATTTGATGAAGAATGGACGTGGATCAAGCCTAAGGAGTTGTGGAACATGATGATAATCAGAGATTGAGGTTAGTGGTTATGTTTAGAGTCAGTTTGACCTGTGATTAAGAGTGGAACATGAGTGTGTGTTAGGATGTACCTGAGTATGTGATTGATGAGCATAAGAGTTGAGGATAAGTCTACTTGTTGTACCTCGCAAATCCTGGTTCTATTTGTGGATATGTGCTTCCTTTTACCTTGTGTGCATTGGAAGGGTTGTTTGGGTATTGAGCCTTCCTTGTGTGGGGGTAAAGGTGTGTTCCTTTTCCTTATGTGGCAAGACTACATGTTCCTTAACTGGATTGCGAGACTACTCGAGCAAACCTGTAGGGGAAGCTATAGATGATCTATAGGGAAGGTTAAAAATGTCTTGTAGGAGAGGCTATAAGTGGGATACAGGTTCGACTACAGTCGGTGAGGTAGGGTACAAGCGTGAGATGGATTCTTTCCACTATGGTGTTATGGTATGGTGATGCTCATGGTGTTGTTCATGACTAAGATAGCCATGATGGTAGTGTATCTATGATGATAATCATGGTACTTGAGATGCTCCAAGTGTTGCTATGTTGATAGTGATGTTACTATAATGGTTATAGTAGGTAGTTATCATAGGTGCTAATGGGTACATAGACTAAGGGTCTAAGTGTGAGATGTTGGAGATGACATCAATGGTTAAAGATCGAGGATCAAGGATCGAGTAATTTATTATGTTGGAATATTGTTAGAAGATTATGAATCCTATTGTTATTACTTTCATGTATAGGGTTTTGATTATGGTTGATATAATCAAAAGTGATGAATCGTTATTTTGTCCTATTCACTTAGCTTTCTGCACCGAATTTAATTAGTGAATTGTGCTTAACTATCCATTATTTCATCAGTTTTACTATTTAGGCTTAATTTGATCAGTA
Organism: Vigna reflexopilosa; assembly: GCA_027742785.1. NCBI lineage: Eukaryota > Viridiplantae > Streptophyta > Magnoliopsida > Fabales > Fabaceae > Vigna > Vigna reflexopilosa. The sequence continues at coordinate 29,493,161 of CM050918.1, forward strand.
ATTCTTATTTTAATTAATTTGAATTATCTAGCTTAATTATTCCTGTTATTATTTTCAGGACAATTTTGGGATTATATTTTTGGACTTAAAGAGAGCTTCTTTTCTTCTGTATTTTGGGTCAAACTTTTAATTTTTGGCAGCTGTGACTTTGGGCCTATTTTTAGGTCAGATTTAGAGAGGCCCAATTTCTCAATCAGATTTGTTGGCCTAGGGTTAAGTGTCCATGCAACCCCACATTGTATTCTCTATTCCATTATTCGTTTTGGTACTTGGATATGAACAATAGCTTCTCTTTAAGTTTTGCTTTCGTTTCTTCTCTCCTTTTATTTATTGAATTTTGTTTTCATTTGCAGTTCCAATTAATTTTGTGTTCTTGTTCTCTTTGTTCTGTTGCAATTTCGTTTTTCCCATTTTGTTTCCAGTTTTGTAGTTTTGTTTTGCCATTTTAGGTTTTCAGTTTGTTGTTTTAGGTTTTCGATTTGCTTTTGATTGGTGTTTCAAGGCTTTGGTGAAATGTTGTTTATGTTCTTCTTTCTTTTGCATTTGTTCTTAATGGAAGGTTGAATCTGTGTAGTTGGACACTAGGAGATTGCATTTTTTTCCTTGAGATTATTGAGTTGTCATTGTGATTCTGTGCTTCTGACTTTGCATCGTATAATCTGTTGCGTTTGTTACAAATTGATCACGCTTAGTGGTTAAGTTTGTGTGTTTGAAGTTGCAGTTGCTTAATCTGCAATGTAGAAGTATTGATTATGTGCAATTGTGTTTGCTTAATTCACATTTTATTAAAGAAATTTTAGATTTCACTTAGTTGGTTACATCGTGTTGGATTAAAGGTGAGAGGAGCAGATACTTATTGCTAATCAAGGATTGGAAACATTTACAATTGAACAAGTGGCCAACCTGTCACTAATTTGTGCTTTAATTCGTGTTTTAATCAGTTAATTTAGTTTGAACAATCTATTTAAAACCCCCTTAAGACCCAGGGAAAATAGGGGTCTTAGTAGAGCTGTCAAAATGGGTCACAACCCGCAGGCCAACCAGGCCCACCACGGGTTCGAGCCGGGTTGGGTTTGAAAAATTTGTATTTTTTTATGTGGGTCAGATTTCAACTTGGCTCATTTAAACCCGATTCTTGCGGGTTGAACCCGTGGTAGGCCGGATTAGGCCACCAACCCACCTACCTAATTTATTTTATTAAAATTTTAATTTTACTTTTATAAAAAGATATTTATTACTATTTTTTACTTGAAAAAATTATTTAAGTTTCCTATTTTCAAAATTAATTAAACATCAATGTTGGGAGTGAAATTTGAGAGTGTAATTTGTTTAGATTTGAATTATAGAAAGTTTGTAATTTTTTTTCATTTTAAAAAAATTGTAATTAAGTAAGCTAGTGAGTCAACCCGTTTACCCACCAACCCGTGGTGGATTGGCCCAGATTAGAATTTTTCGGCTCGCTAATAAATAAGTTAGGTTGGGTTGGCTCACTAAGTAACCAACCCGTGGTGGCCCGGGCCGGGTTATCCGTTTTGACAACTCCAGGTCTTAGAAATAAAGTAGTTTTAAGACTTTGGATTTTTGTTTGGAAATTAGTGTTTTTAAGTGTACATTTTTGTTAGAACATAATTGTTATGTTATTTATTTTATTTTATTTATATTTTTGCCTTGGGGTAAAAGGGTCTTTTACCTTTTATTAATTAGGTGCAAGAAATTAAAATAGGGGGTGTAGAAAGGAAAAGAATGCAAATTAAATAATATGGAAAATTAATAAAAAGACATTATATAAATATTTTAGAAGATTTAATTGGTTTTATTTTAATAATTAATTAAATAAAAATAGAAGATATAATCTTGGTGGGTTTAAATTTAAAAGAGATATTATTATTAGAGAAAATCATTATAAGGTATTGTTAGATGATTTAAAAGATATTGAGATATTGCTAATTAAAAAATATCTTAAGATATTATTGGATGTAATTAGATATTATTATTAGATAATAATAATAATAATAATGATAATAATAATAATATATTATTGATAAACTCTTTATAATTAGAATAAAATATATTATCAGAAGTGAGAAATATTAGAGATAGAGTTGAGTTATTTATAAATAATAACATATATATATATATATATATATATATATATATATATATATATATATATATATAGAGAGAGAGAGAGAGTAGTTTTTCGTGTGTTTAGAAACCCTAGAAAACAGAGGAAGAGAGGAGATTGACGTTTTGGGAGAAGAAGAGAGAAAACAATATAAACTCTTAGTGCAAAGGAAAATTGGTGGTGTTTTGGGGTTGTAGATAAAGCCCTAGTATTGGCCAAAGTATGGGGAAGCTTACCTTTGTTTGCTTGTTGTTGTATGTCATATGTGTTCTTGATTTGTGTTGATGCATGTATATATATGAATATTGTTATGATTATTTGTGATTATTGTTGGGTAAGAGTTTGTGTATGCATGGGGATAGGTTTTATGTAATATTTGTGTTGGGTTTTCCCTATGAATATATGTATGGCTTGTTGGGTTATCCCAACAGAGGGTTTGATGCTAAGGGAGAACAAAGTTATGAAGCTTGGGGGTTTCTATGCAAATATAAGTTGTAAGTGTTGGGTTATTAGGAACCCTTCCTATGTGGAGAAAAGGACAAAAAATGTGGACCATTATGTCTCACTTTATTTTAGTGGAGGTGGGTCAGATTAGTAGGGCACATTAGAGTCATTTGAAGAAAGGGAAATGTCAAGTGAGAGAGAAAGGAAGAAAAGAAGTCATTCCCGCATAACATAAAATCTGCACTTGTATTTTCGTTGTTGTTAAGTTGTTCACCGTTGGATCGGGCGGATTTTTTGAAATTGGGTTCCATACATATGGTTCTTCATTCTGACCATTCGGATCGTCAATAGCTGGTATAGGGTGGGAGAAAACAGCCTCACATAGCAGCTCTGTTTTGGAGAATTTCGTAAAATCTGCACTGGTATTTTCGTCGTTGTGAAGTCGTTCACCGTTGGATCAGGCTGATTTTTGAAAAGTACGTTCTAGATGTATGTATCTTCATTCTGATCGTTCGGATCGTCAAACGGAGGTCTAGTTTGGGAGAAAATAGCCTCATATCAGCAACTCTATTTTGGAGAAGTTGTAGAACGTGATGAGAATCAGACAATGAGTTTAGGGGTTCTGTTTAGGGTTAGGATTGACTTGTGGTTGAGATTGGGGCATGAGTGGAGGATAGAATGAACAAGAGCATGTGTGGATAATTAACATAAGGAATGGGTTATTAGTATACTTGTTGTACCTAATAAATCCCAGTTCTATAGGTGTTCTCTTTGGCATTGGTTGTTGAAAAGAGAGTGATGACTCCCTTTGGCATTAGTTGCTGAAAAGGGAGGGATGTTCCCTTTGGCATTATTTTTTGAAAAGGGGATGACTGTCTTTGGTAATGGTTGTTGAAAATATAGTAGTGTTCTCTTTGGCAAATAGTTATTGAAAAGAGAATGGTATTCGAGTGGTGAATCTTTTTTGGTGAGGGGGATAAATGTTCTACCTTGTGTGATAGGAGAACAGGTCTGAAGCCAAAAGAAGGATTAATCGAGTGTATCTATATGGGGAATCTACATATTGGATTGTAAAAGCGGCTACATTCAATGAGGTAAGGTACAAGATTATGATTAAGACTTGTCATGATGGAGTTTATGGTTTGGTGATGCTCATGGTGTGATTCATTATTAGGATAATCATGATGGTGGTGTATCTATGATGATGATCATGGTATTTGACATGCTCCAAGTTATTCTATGTTGATAGTAGTGTTTCCATAATGGTTATAGTAGTAGTTAACATAGGTGTTAATGAGTGGATAGACCAAAGGTCTATGTGTGAGATGTTAGTGATGACATCAAGGATCAAGGATGAAAGTTTGAGTATAGGGGATCGAGGATCAAGTAATTCATTATGATTGAATTGTTTATGTTAGAGGATTAAGAATCGTATTATTATTACTTCTATGTATGGGGTGTTTGATTATGGTTGATATAATCAGAAGGTATGTATCTTGTGTGTTTGATTTTGGTTGATAAAATCAGTATGTGTGTATCCTGTTGTTATAATTCTTTTATCGATAGCATACTCCATACATGTTTGTGTTTGTGTTTTTTTGAATGAAATTATTGGCGATGATTGTATAATGTGTTATACGTGAGCAGATGATATTGCAGATGTTCCAGAGGAATGATAGATTTGTGAGATGACGGGTAAAGATTTGGGTTTCTTTAAAAAGGTCTTTTGGTATAGACTTTTGAAACAAGTAGTTGTTTTATTCTCTTAGTCACTTTAATTGCTTTTGGAATAATGTAATTGAACAATACTTTTGTTACTATTATGAGTTGAATAAATTATGCATGTTGAAAGGTTAAGGTTTTTTGAAAAATACATTTTCATAAAATGATAAAGTTTTGAAATTTACCGACTTTTGTAGAACCGTGGCATCAAGAAATCGGGGTGTTACATCTTTTATTTAGAACGCTTTTTATTTCGAAAGGGTCTCCTTATCATAAGAGAATTAAAATATTTTAGAATGGAGCGAGAATAATTGTTTTCTAAGTGAGTATTCCTTGAGGAATAATGATTGTATTTATACAATCAACATGACTCGTGATTTTATGTTCCTATTAGAATAATAGATACCTAGAGAGCATAATAACCCTATAATAAATAATAACAGAATGATAAATAATAACCAATATACCAAACTATCAATATTTACTTATAATATGTGAATATGGTCCAAATAGGCATAGGTTGGACTACTTCATGATGAAGATGCTTAAAGGGCCTTATTAGGCTATGTTCTTTTAATATGCCTATTATGCGTGGTAACATAAGTTCCTCAGTCTCCGGAGTTTGGATTTGTGCATGAGGTTATATCAAATCTTGAGCCTACTTGTGTAATTTGTTGATGGACGAACCATTTGACCGTGTTTGCAAATGAATTGGCCTTGAGGCAATTTTTCCAGGTGGATTGTCCTTTGAGACTGAGCTTCTTCAGTTTGGTTGTTGAAGCCAAGCTTATTCGATTTGGTTTTTGAGGTCGAGCTTCTTTGAGATTGCTCATTTGGGCTAAGTTCTTCAGTTTGGTAGTTGACACCGAGCTCATTTAGTGTATATTGGTTGTTGAAGCTGGTATTATTCAATTTGGATTGGTCGTGGAGTTCGCACTAGTGTAGAAAGGGCTTTAGACGTCTGTTATTTTGGGCTTTTAACGTCACATCCATACCCGACGTCTTTATGGGTGACGTTAATGGGACATCGGACCCTGCAAGTCCGACGTCGTTATAGACGTTGGTTAAGGGCCATGTCCGAAGTCTATAAAGACGTCGGACATGAGACTAACCGACGTCTAAGGGCACTAGAGACATCGGACATGGCATTAACCAACGTCTATTGGGTTTCGTTGTGTTTTAATGCAGTTTTGCTCGTGTCTTTGGGTAGCGTAGTAGCATCTCCTCCCTTTGCTAGCTTCTTCGTAAGAAAAAATTACGTCGTTTGCATCTCTTATGGCATTTCAACCCAAAACCAAACCTAGGTTGTTGCCTAGTTTCATTCCAACCGTCAAAGAAAAAGAATACGGTGACATGAAAACTAGGCAAGGACCCAAGTTTGGCTTTAGGTTGAAATGCCATAAGAGATCCAAAAGACGCAAGCTTTTCTTACGAGGAAGCTAGTAAAGGGAGCAGGTGCACTACACTACCCAAAGACACGAGAAAAACCGCACCAAAACACAACAAAAACTCATTTTAATCGGTTCAAACGAAAGATAATACATCACAAATTACTTTAATTAGAGTAAATGTAAGTTTAAATGGTTCAAAAGAGATCGAACACACCTGGAAATGCAATGCTGCAGAGAGAAAAGGCGAAGGAAGACGATGAAGTGCGCGTAACTGTTGTTCGCAATGTCTTATTGAACAGGAACTCAGACGTTGGTTTCCTTAGAGACCGACGTCTATTCTCGAATATACGTCGGGGACCTCACTAATGTGACGTCCATTCGATTTAAAAATTATTATTCGTGGTATATATGGACGTCGGGTGTAAGGGGAGCGAACGTCTATAATCGCATATAGACGTCGGGGTGGCATGATCAGACGTCTAAATGGTGGAAAGAAATGACTTTTCATGTACCTGTCATCCCTATAGACGTTAGTTAAGAGGGGCCCCGACGTCTATAACATTATAGACAACGGAGCCCCTCATAGCTGACATATATATTGTGGAAAGAAATGACTTTTCACCTACCTGACGTCTATAATATTAGATGTCGGGGCCCCTTTGAATTAACGTCTATATTGCCAATTTATTTACGACAATGCCACCGGTCATTAATTTAAGTCGGGCCCACTTAACTGACGTCTAATGGGTGACGTTAAAAGCCAATTTTGCACCAGTGTCGATCTTATTCAATTTGCTTGTTGAGACTGAGCTTCTTCTTTAAGTAAATTGGCTTTCAAACCGAGTTCTCCATGAGTGGCTCATCCAACTGAGCTTTTAAATTAAATTAGCCATGTGGATGAGTTCTTTGAGTGGCTTGTCAAACTTAGCTCTTAAAGTAGATAGGCCTTGAGGTCAAGCTCCTTAAGTGGCTCATCCAATCAAGATCTTGAAGGAGATAGGCCTTGAGGCTTATCTACTTGAGTGGCTCATCCAACCAAGCTTTTAGAGTAGGTTGGCCTTACGGTTGAGCTCTTTAAGTGGCTAATCTAGCCAAGCTCTCAAATATAGTGATTATTTGGTCATTCTCCTTGAGTGGCTAATCCAGCCGAGCTCTTAGGTGTGAAGGATTTTTGGTCGTTCTCCTTGGCTGATCAAATTGCATTCATATTTAATTTTATGTCTTTGCATCTGAAACCAATGATCTCATTTTCTTTAAGTCTTAATTAATCAAGTTATCACACGACTATATAGTGTCGATAGTCTTCTGGGATACGATACTTGGTCTTACCATTTTATATTACTTGTGCGATTCAGTACACTGGCCGATCCATCAATAGGTCTTGGACTCCGTTCTCGAAGACCATTGATTTTGTTCAACACAATCTCACCTAGATTTCCTAAAATTCTTAGAGTTAAGTTGTAAGTGTTTTGATTCTCTCCAAAATTGCAATCATAGATTGGTTACAAGTCGTTCAGATGTTAACTCTCACAAAGAGGATATTTTACAATACAATGCAGTCTAAACACTCGTAGTTGTTTCTCTCATCTCTCTTTTTTCTCACCTTACATAGGTAAGCATGTAATACAATGAAGCACTAAAGGGATGCTTTACTTCGCTCTTTTCTCTCTTTCTCTCATGTGATAAACACAAGCAAATATTACAATGAAGCTTGAGAGACTCTCTTCTGTATTTCACTCTTTCAATCTTTCTTCTTTCTTCCAGTGGATATTCTGATGAAGCTTGAGAGTGTTCTTCTTTTCTTGAGCTCTTCTGTTTTCCTTTCGATAGTAGGAATTTGGCATTGATAGCTCAAAGAGATTTCCTCGCTCAATGGATGATGAGATATCTTTACATCTTCATATTTTCTCCCCTCTTCATCATCATCTTCTTCTATCGCCTGGTCTTCAATATATACACCTTGAGGATATAGCCGTTATGATGATGCTTGTCTTAGGATTTGACAAAATGACTGTTTGACGAAGCTTATCTTAAGATTTGTTCTTTTCTTGCTATTTGTGTAGGTGTTAGTCATAGGATGGTGTGCTTTTCAAAGCTTTTATCAAAAGTGATCTTGACTTATCTTTTAGCACAACTTTTGATAATTTGATCATCACTCCTCTTTCCCTTTTTCTCAACGTTCATTTTGGCTTCTATAGGATGAATGTTCGTAGTGATTGTACTGCACCAAGGAGTTCATTTTGGCTTCTATAGGATGAACGTTCATTTTTGCAAGGTCACAATTGCAATCTCTCTAGTCACTAACTAAAAAAATTGAAGCTCCCATTAAAATGAAGTTCAAGGAGCAAAAATTGAAATTGGAATGAAACTTCAAAACGAAATTACAAGACAACGTGAAAAAACGCAACAATAGAGGAAAGTAAAATCTAGAACGAAATTGCAATCTGGAACGAAAGTGGAATGCGAAAATATGTGACGGAATTGAAATGCAAAAGCGAAAATGAAATTGCTAAACAAGATTCAAACAACAACAAGAATAATAGACGAAATTGCAATTAAAAATGAAATGGATTCATCACAAAAATTGGGAAAACGAAAGCAAACCTAAACCCCTATAAGGGGGAGCTGCAAAAACGCCCAAAACTTAAAAACGAAAATTGGAAGAAGAAAGAGAGAGGGAGAGAAGAGATTTTTAGTCTTTTGGGGTATAAAACCCTAAGTCCCAAAACTACCCCTAAAATGGGCTTCTACAACTTGACCAAAAATAAGCCTAAAACTCAAATGTAGTCCAAAATTAAAAGAATTAAAATTACAAACTAAATTAAAAAGAAATGTTGATGTGGAAAATGGAAAATGATGTGGCAACATTTTTGTTGTCCCAAAATGTGATCATAAAATTGTCCTGCAAATAATAATTGGAATAATTAAGCCCAAATAATTTAAATTAATTAAAATAAGAATTAATAGTCAAATTAAGCCTAAATAGTGAAAATGAGACAATAATGTACAATTAAACACAATTCACTAATGCAAGTCGGTGCGGAAAGCTAAGTGAATAGTACAAAATAAGGTTTCATATTATTGTTTCTTAGGTAGAGAACATTTCGTGAATGTCTTTCCTGTTACCTACTTCTGATATGATCAGTTTATCAAATATCACTTTTGTTGTTTTTGAACATTGGACATTTAATGTCATTTAATGCTTGCTCAGAACAACAAAGTGTTTTTGATTTTCTACACTTAGATAACATTTTACAATTACTTTGATCAATTTCAACGTTTAGATTTCTTTGATCAATTTGAATTTGATCTCTAGACCACTTGGTGATTTAATGAATTTCTTTCAAGTTATTTAAACTTGATTCGTCTAGTGTGTATCTATGCTTTACTCGTCTAGTCATTCTTCCATTTTATTTGTCTAGTGAAAGTACTCGTCTAATAAAGGTATTTAACATCTAGCTTAGTAGGTTGACTTTTACTTGTCTTATGTTGTTACTCATCTAATACTTTTGTGTGGTTGTGTTGACTCATTTAACGCTTTGTTTTTACTCATCTACTATGTATAGGAGTATAATTCCTTATTCATAAAGTTGACTTGTCTAGTCAACATTTCTTAGAGTTCAAGTAAGTTTGTTCTATTTGAATCGTTTGATGGCTTAGTAGTCTAACGTGTTTTTTGGTCCAGCTTGTGACTTGTATAATTAGTCCTTTTAGTTGAGCTCATTTAAACTTCATTTTTTTTTCATGTTTGCTTCGGACTTCAAGCATCATCTGTTTTGTGGTACTTATTATTTGCTTATGTTTATACTAATTGAACACATTAATTGAAAAAAACATATATTCACAATAATGAACATGGTTGTCTAATGCTTATATAATGTATGAGTCTAACAAGATTTTTGATCTAGCTCACATTTCCTATATCTAATGCTTATTTGGGAGTGTAATCTAATCATATTTATCCATCTTGAAACATTACTATATTGACTTATTTTTATTTGTAGATTTTGTTATAATCAAAACCTACACTGTTAGGCTTGTCTAATAGGATTCTGTTTGTTGTTTTGGTGGTTGTTAAGGGAGGCGAAGTAAGGGTACACATGAGCAAGAAGTGGGGAAAGCCTATGCAGGAAACGATGTATTCAAGTACATTCTGGTTGACAACGAAGTTCACCCTAGCTAGTGATGTTTCAGCAGTCAGTTCTTCCAACACTTCAAAAATTCAGAACACATTTTCTTCAGCTAATATGCAAAGCCAAATCAAAGTCTACACTACGATAAATATACCACTCTTTCTAATCCACATCATATTAAAAAAGTGAATTTTAACTTAATTAATTCATTAAAAAATTAACACATAAAACAAGTATTGTATTCATTTAGAAACACTAATTTGGTGTTATATTTAATTAATATGAATTTTCAATAACACTAACATTGTCCCAATGTGGCATCATCTTTTTCCATTGACCAAGAACATGGAAGATTCAAAAGAGCTTGAGCATAGGGATATTGTGTTAATGGAGGCGACGTGGTTTATTTTCTTTCTTTCTTTGTTTCAGTTTCACCCTCTCTGGATACAAACTGGAAACAAGTACTCACGTTACGTACCAACCTGGTCCTACGTAGCTCCTACATGTCTTGTCTATCTTTCATCTGTTATGCCCACTTTACCCTTCCACTCTCATTTTTAGTATCCATATAAGCATGACAATGAACATGCTCTCGATATGACGTTATTGGACAGTATTACTCTCTTTTCCTCTCCAAACTATGGCCTTTTCTTACACACATCTTCCATCTTACGAGTTTAACATCAACTTTTGATGCAATCATTTATTTATTACGTATTTAATTTTCTCAATAAATTTATATTACAAAAAAATAGTGATTGATGACATAAAAGTCTTATTATTTTGGACAAACAAAAATATCTATATTACAGTATTAAAATTCCAAATAATAAATTGCATTGAAATATGAAAACGAACGTCTTTCTTGTTGTAACTTGGGATTATTTTGGTGATTTTGTTTTCCATCAATTTTAAATTTATTGATGTGAGTAAATTATCAGATTTTTTTTAAACTAAACCCTTTTATTATTTAAGTATAATTTCTTTCTGCGAAAGATTAAATTTTCAACATACTTTTTCTAATTTTTCATGTAGTTTGTTATTAGAATTCTGTTTTTTTATAGAATGAATTATTAATAACTTTTATTTTTAGTTTTATGGATTAATATATTTATTTATAAAAATTAATTTATTAAAAATTTATAATTTTTTATATATTCATGTGAATATAAATTTAAAAATATATTTAATTTAATATTTATAAATTAATAAAAATTACAAAAATTGAAGAGTGATTATAATAAATAAGATAATTTCAATATATTTTAACTACGATAATAGAAAAGTTATCATCATAAAATATTGTAATTTTCGTAATTTTTTAAAACAAATTTGATAAATGTATATTTATTTTGTTAAAATAATTTATATAGTTTTTGAGTGTAATATATTAGAAACATAATATTAAATAATAATATGATTATAGGTTGAATATTTGAAAACAAAATTAATATAAGGTTAAAAATTGGTAATATGAATGTAAAGTATTTTGGTTTATTTATAAAAAAATTATTTAAAGAAAATATTAAAAAAGTATAGAATTTTGATAAAAAAAGTTTTAAAGTAGAAAAAATATATAAATTTAAATTTCAATAAATAATAACTTCAAAAACTTATTATCTAAGTTTTTATTAGAAAAGTATATAAATTTAAACTTAGATAATTAGTTATTGAAGTTATTAGTTATTCAAATTCAATTTATATATTTTTTTCAGAAAAAAAAAAAAACTATTTTGCAAAAATTCTATACTTTTTTAATATTTTCTTTAAATAATTTTTTTATATAAATAAACGTAAATGTTTTACATCCATATTACTAATTTTTAACTTTACATTAATTTTTTTTAAAATATTTTCACCTACCATCATATTATTGTTTAATTTTATTTTTCTAATTAATTACATAAATTATTTTAACCAAGCAAATATACATTTATCAAATTTAATTTTACAAAAAAACAACCATAATTACTATATATATTTTATGATGATATTTTTTCTATTATCATACTTATAATATATTTAAATTATCTTGTTATTGTAACATCCTATTTTAGTAGAATAAAACTATCAAAATAAAATATTACATAGATGATAACTTACAATATCTTACACTTGAAGAACAACTCCCTATCTGTGCGGTTGTTTTACTCTCAACCTCACGCTGAAACGACTGAAAAGACATCATTCCTAAGCTCATACTATTTAGGTGATCATCGCAAAAGAGAAAACATACATAAAGACAGACGAGAAGGGTAAACTAGATAAACAAGCCAATTCATATATATTATATTACAATTTCAAACATTAGTTCAAAAATAAACCATAAATATTCATTCATCCTATACATGCCATAACCTAGAGAAGACTCATTCGAATTAGGTATGAATGTCGAACTATTGGTAGTCTGTGCACTTGTAATGGTAATATAGCTGGCTGAAACCAAGCTACCATACAAGGTTAGTCCATTTTAGTTAACTAGGACCATGATCAAAGCCTATGACTCACCCCTCTCTACTTGAGAATGGGTGATCATTAGAGTGTCGGAATATACTACCAGTCCAAAGCTCCATACATTCATACAACAACAACAATAGACACAACCATGCAACCTCTCCATAATTCATGGAATTACGTCCAACAACCATTCACTTCATTCATAACACTAGTGAAAAAATGTTGTTTAACGTCACCCCATAGACATCAGTTAGAGGGTGCCCTGACGTAAATTAATGACCGGTGGCAAGTTTGTAAATAAGCCATGCCTATAGACGTCGGGTAGCAAGGGCACCGACGTCTATAATAATATAACCGTTAGGGCCACTCCACACTGACGTTTATAGGTCTGCTAGGTAGGTGAATAGTCGCCATATAGACGTCGCATCCCGCTAGAGGGATGTCTATAATCGCGTATAGACGTTGGGGAGACTCCATCTGATGTCTTTAGGTCTGCCAGGTTGGTGAATAGTCGCCATATAGACGTCGGGTACCTCCACACAGACGTCTATAACCTGACAGGTAGGTGAATGTCATTATTGTTCTGCCATCTAGACGTCGGTACCCCTCCTAACTGACATTTATAGCCTGACACTTAGGTGAACCGCAATTATTTTTCTGCCATATAGATGTCCGCTCCCCACCTAACTGACGTCTATAGGATTGACAAGTAGGTGAAGAGTTCTATTAGACGTCCGTTCCACAAGTAACTGACGTCTATAATCCGCGCCAATATTAATTTTTAAATCATAAAGATGTCAAATTAGTGAGAGCATCAACGTCTAAAGCAATATAGACGTCAGGCGCCCTTTGAACCAACGTTTATAGGACCTTAAACTTCAAAACTCGAACCCGCGAGCAGTTACCACTATTCATCATTTTCTTCGTCAAGCTTTTCTCCGCTACGACATTCTGAGGTTCGTTTTCTCTGTTTTGGACCATTTAAATTTAGTTTTACGACGATCAAATTACCTTTTGATGAAAAATATTTCATTTCAACCGATTAAAATTAGATATCGTTGCGTTTTGTTGCAGTTTCTGACGTCTTGTTCGATTGCGTTTTTGACCATTTTTGGCCTGCGTTTTTGACCATTTTTGGGCGTGCACACCTTCATTTCCCTCCATTGCTAATTTAATCTGCTAAAAAGGTTAGCTTCTTTGTTGAAAACTTAATTTGTATGGATGTTATTGGCTTTTGTGTATGCATGTTATTGACTTTTGTGAATATGCATTTTATTGGCCTTTTTGTATGATTTCATATTAGCTTTTATGTATGCATGTGTTATTGGATTTTTAATATATGCATGTGATAAAGTTTAGTTGTGTTATTATAATTGACATGTTAGATTATTAGTATCAAATCATTGTGTGAAACTTAGTTCCCGTTTGAAATTTAACACAAACAATTAATCTTTTAATTGTTTGTGTTAAATTTTGAATTGTCCGATTGGACAGTTTGGGAAAATTATTTTTCATAAATTTGCTATAACATGTACATTGGAGTTTATGCATAAGAGTGATGAAATTTCGGTTCATTATTTATGTTGTTCTCCGAATGCATATTTGATTGTGGTCATCCTTGACTACTCTCATTTCGTGTATTTCGGAGACCAATGCGAAATGCTGCCAAAATCTTATTAAATTTATGATGTATACTTCTTTGCACATGTCTTAACAATTTATGAAATATAATTTTTCTGAATGGGTAGAGCCTAACCTTGTGAGAGTTAAAAAATTGAAACTGATGAAGTATGTTACAAACATAGTATGGATCGAAGCTGGATGAATGAACATCACATCTCTGAAGAATACGAGAAGGGTGTTTCGGTGTTCTTGCAATATGTTCAAGAAAATGCAAAGTCTGTGAATGGGACATATTTTTGTCCTTATGTTCGTTGTGTTAATCAAATGTGACAAGACTTAGGCAATTTGCATGACCATCTATTCATGTTCGGCATAATGAGAAGTTATATCATTTGGACTTGGCATGGAGAACTACTTGACCATCCTACCACGTCACGAGGAACGAATTATGTGGAAGAATGGATGAGTGATCATTTAGAGCACATGATATGTGATGTTGGTGAAGATAACTTTGGAAGAGCTAATTTGTATGATTCTCTTATCAATGATTCAAAGCAAGGAACGGATGGACCGATAAAAGTTTCATAGAGTTGTTGAAGGATATGCTTCCAAAAAATAATACTCTACCTATTCGTAATTACGAAGGCAAAAAATTTTTATGTCCAATAGGTCTTGAATATCAAAAGATACATGCTTGTCCCAATGATTGTGTTTTGTACATAAAGGAGTTTGCTTCGCGAAAGTATTGTCCATCATGTCTTTAAACCCATTTTAAAAAGAAATCTGAAAGAAAAACTGGTGATGAAGGTAATGATGGTGCACCTGCTAAGCTGATGTGGTATTTTCCTATAATACCTAGGTTGAAACGTATGTTCTCTGTTAAAGAAGATGCAAAGAACCTTAAATGGAAGAAACGATCAATATTTTTTAATCTTCCATATTGGTGTAAACTTGATGTTAGACATTGTATTGATGTGATGCATGTAGAAAAAAATGTTTGTGACAGTGTCATCGGAACTTTATTAAACGTGAAAGGGAAGAGCAAAGACGGAATAAAAGAAAAACAAGATTTGGCTGCAATGGGAATCCGAACAGAGTTATATCCATAGACAATAGGAAGACACACCTATCTGCCCCCAGCCTGTCACACTCTTTCTAAAAAAGAAAAACAAAGTTTTCGTAAGTCTTTAAGAAGTGTGAAGGTTCCACAAGGTTATTCTTCACATATTAGTAACCTTGTTTCTATGCAAGAGCTAAAGTTAGTTGGTTTAAAGTCTCATGATTGTCATGTATTGATGCAACAATTGTTACCAGTTGTTATTCGAGGCATATTACCTCCTTCTGTTAGGGGTATTTTGACACATCTATGTTTTTTCTTTAAGGCCATTTTCAAGAAAGTTGTTGACCCTCGAGGTTTAGATCAATTGGAAAATGAAGGAATAAGACTACTATGTGAATTGGAGATGTATTTTCCACCTTCTTTTTTTTATATCATGGTTCATTAGATTGTTCATCTAGTCCGAAAAATTTGAATATGTGGGCCGATTTTCTTAAGGTGGATGTACCTTGTTGAAAGATACATGAAAATCTTAAAGGGATTATTCAAGAATCAGTATCGACTAGAAGCTTCAATCATAGAGCAATATGTTGCAGAAGAAGCCATTGAATTTTGTTCAAGTTATATGCCAAGTTGTGAACCAATGGGTCTTCCCAAGCAGACATGAAGTAAAATGTGAAGGTAAGGGTGTTCGTGGTGTGAGGATTCAGAGTGTTAGTAGAAAAGAAGTTGATCAAGCTCATTTGTACATCTTAAACAACACTGATGATGTGATTTCTTACATTTTTGAACACGTTAATGAAATAAAGGCATCACACCTAAGAATGAGTGAAAAATGACATCTTAATAAAGATGTCAAAACCTTCTTACATTGGTTTAAGAAAATGATATGCGACTCCACATGTTTCTGAAACTCTATTGAGGTTATCTCGTGGGCCAAACACAAATGTCATTACATATGGTGGGTACTATATAAACAATATTTCTTTTAGACAAAGGAAGAAGATGACAAAAGTAGAGTTCAAAATAGTGGGGTTATACTACAAGCTGAGTCTATGCACTTTTCTAGTTCTAAAGACAAAATTTCAATCACTACATCAATGAGTTATTTTGGAATAATACAAGAAATATGGGAGGTGGGTTATGTCAGGTTTATAGTCCTAGTTTTCAAGTGTAAATGGGTTGATATAAATTCTAGTGTCATGACAGATGACTCTGGTTTCACATTGGTAGATCTTAATAAGATGAATTACACTGATGAACCATTTATTATGGCTAGTCAAGCAAGGCAAATATTCTACGTAAGTGATCCAGTGAATAAAAAATGGTCAGTGGTTTTGGAAGGAAAAAACATGCACGGGTATGATGATGAAGAATCTCTTGATATACTTGAGACAACATTTGCCACATCAAGACCCATTGAAGACTTAGTTGATGACGTTGCCGATGACATCCATGCAATTCGTAGTGATCACAATGAAGGGATCTGGGAGAAAACAATATCTTAATAAGTAACGTCTATTTTTTTGTTTTGACTTTATATGTACTTTTATTCGGATGCATATTTGAATTAGTACTAACCTTGTATATATTTTTCAGGTATGTCGACCTCAGACTCAGCATTAGGACAGACCAAACGTACACGAGGCGTGACACGATTGGCAGAAGTGACATCCGAAGAGGTTGATGGGCAGAGGAGACATCTTGAGATTGACCCCAGATCAGGTGTGGTATCAGGGTCAAATCCTGATAGGTATAATAGTTATCTGGGTAAGTTAGCAAAAACCCATGTTTCTATCCTTCATGCAACTTGAGATGACGTCCTAGAAGTGGAGAAGAACCTCTTATGGCAAGATGTTCAGGTATGTTTACTTAAAAGAAATTTCATATACTTATTTCTTTGATCTTATTATGTCATTAACATGTGATTTGTTTTAAACAGCTAAAATATGATGTTCCAAACACACTTCAGATGAGAAAGAAAGTGTTATCGCATATATTGAAGAGATGGAGAGATTTCAAGACAAGGCTGACACGTCTGTATGTGTTTGGGGACAGACAACATGAGAATCCAAGTCAGCATTATTCCTTCACAGATGAAGAGTGGATGCAGTTTTGTGCATCTAGAGAGTGAGGAATGGAAGGTATTTATCTTAACATACAACGTCTTAAAAGGAGTTTTTATTATTATATAGTTATGAATATACATGGTTTTACAGGGTAAAAGGTTAGTCGCCCAAGAAAGGCAAAGGCTAAATGATGTATAACACCTGTTTTCACGAGGTGGTTATGCAAAACTTGAGAAGAAAATTAAAAAGAGTCGAGCAGATGAGTTGGGGCTTGACTCCCTGGACCTTGTACCTCCACTTACAAGGTGCGAGATGTGGAAGGCTGCTCGGACGAAATCAGATGGGAACATGACATCTGCCTCAACTACATTGATCTCACAGAGAATTATAAGTTGAAATTGTAAACATTGTTTGATTGTGTATTTATCATACCATGTCTTTTAAGTTACATAGTTTTTTTATTTTTTTATGTGCAGGATGAGTTGGTTGAGCAGCAGACACATGGAAAATTTATTGCCCAAGGTAGGGACGACATTCTAACAACGGCCATAGGAAAACCGGAGCACCCAGGATGTGTACGTGGAGTTCTTGGGGCGATTGGTCTTCATGACTACTTTGGCCCTGTACAAAAAACCACTCAATCAACGAATCAGGAGGCACTAAGGCAGATGGATCTTCAGTGGGAGGAAAAACTTCGCCAAAGCATGAGAAACATGGAGGAACAATTCAATGAGCAGCTATAAGAACAAAAACAAATACAAAGAGCGCTTGAAGAGAAGTTGTCATCCATTACACAGGGCTGCTTGGGGTTGCCCACTGAAGCTCCCATACCACCTCGTGTCAGCACTAGAGGATCCTGCTCCGTTGTAGAACCTACTGAGTATAGTGGTCAGTATGAGCTGTTGGTTGATGGGGATCCCCCATGCATTGTGGCTGTCGGACGAGTAGTTGAGGGAGGCCAAACTATTCATGGTATTCCCATATTACCCCATGTGCGTGTCATGATTGACGAGG
Source organism: Vigna reflexopilosa (assembly GCA_027742785.1). NCBI lineage: Eukaryota > Viridiplantae > Streptophyta > Magnoliopsida > Fabales > Fabaceae > Vigna > Vigna reflexopilosa. The sequence continues at coordinate 29,511,196 of CM050918.1, forward strand.
TTCAGGATCCCAAGGCTTAGGTGCCTGTACCCACTCCAGAAGTTCAGTTTGTGGGGAAGGCCATAGGAACTTTTATAGCCTGGTCTAGAGCATTGATCATCACACACATTGTTACACCATAGGTATAATATTTTAATCATTAGTAATTGTATATTTTCATTTAAAAATATTTATTGATAACTAACAAATTCTTATCTTCAGTTCACATGTCCTCAGAAGTAGCCGATGCATGAGGTACCAATACCTGAAGATGATGAAATGGCTGAAGCGGAGGATGATCCTATAGCAAAACTAATTTCAGAGTATTTGGTCTCCCCGCCCATATGCCAGTATATATCACATTCAATGATGTATTCGAGATCATTGCGGGAGACAGGATGTTGAATATTTCCATTATTCAACTATGGTGCATGTAAGATAGTTAATTTTCTCTACCATAATAGTTTTATTTAGATTACTAGTTTCTAACAACTTAACTTTGTTGTTATAGGTACAGGGACATAGTCATTGTAGACCAAGGTCGGTCTTCCATTTACGGATTTGTTGAACCTTGGACCATTCAACGTTTTGGTAACACAATTGAAAGCAAACAAAATTATTTGCAAACATGGATGGCTGAGTCAAATAGAGAAGTATACCTTGTGCCATACATTGATGGGTATGTGTTGTTTTATGTAAAAGTTAATTAAAGTTTACTTAATTAGTTTACTAACTATTTATGATGTTCCAAATAGGGCTCACTGGCAGCTATTGATCCTCTTTCCCAAACAATGTACAGTTGTATTCTTATGTTCGCTGCAAAGGAAGATGAAAAATGACTTGAGAAACATGCTTCAAGGGTAAGTGTTTCGCCAAAAATGACTTTGAAATTCATGTTGACCTTAATTTTTTATGATTTGATAGTTATACTAGTATTAGTTTGTGTTTCTAATGTAAATAAAGTAATGGGTAAATCCCGAGGTCAGCTAAATCAAGTCCTGTATCCAAAGGTTGGGTGCATTTATAGTTTTAATTCATTTACTATGTTATTCAATGATCTTAATTCATGACTATATTTAGTTTGTCATTTTAGTGTTACAAGCAGCTAGATTCATGTGAATGTGGCTACTATGTGATGTCTTGGATTAAGAACATCATTCGAGCTGGCATTACAGATGACTGGAATGAGCTAATCATGCTTACCTTCAAAAAATTACAAATCAAATTTATCTTTGAACATATATCAAACCATAATGAATCTTTCTTAATTGTGCAGCGCTTCAAGAGTTCATCTCCTATACTCGAAGACACAATAAAGCAGCTAAGGCAAGAGTGTGCAACTTATCTTCTACAAAACTAGAACTACGAAGGGTTATATTTGTTATTGAACATTACTTAGGTTTAGTTTAAGTTTATAGCTTCATACTTTTGGTCTTGGATTGTTTTTTAGCTGAAACGCAAATATATATCATAATAAATTGTTCTGGGACAAATTTCTATTTTTCAGGTGTGGTTTTATTGCGAAAATAAATTATTTTTTTAAAAAAACTACCCAGTAGAAGTCGGTTAATGCCAGGCCCGACGTCTACAGACGTCTGTCAGTGCATAAACAGACATCCATTGAGTTACAGTGGACAGAACGTTCTAGGGCCTATAGACATCGCGTCTGGACACGTCAGACGTCTTATTATAACTAGGACTGACGTCTACGTAGACGTCTGTGAGATACACAGCCGACGTCTACATAGACGTCGGTTGTCCCTGCCCGACGTCTCATTAACGTTACCCAAATAGACGTCGGTTCTAGATGTGACGTTAAAAGTCCAAAATAACCAACGTCTAAAGCCGTTTCTGCACTAGTGTAAATTTTTCATCACAATATTCATATGCATAATTTCCATTCACATGTAAATCATATATAAATTTATTCATTTTAATTGACTAACATATAAGATGAATAACTATAATTCAAAGAACCAAAATCAACCAAACAAGTCATCAAAAGTCACATAATAACACAATTTTCTTTAAGACATCTTATTACCCAAATTTAGGTAAGGAAAACATCTTGGAAACCCTCATCAACAGCTCTGAAAGGGTCCAAAACCCCCAAAACCAACTTAAGATCGTCCAAAATAGATATCTAGAAGCCTGAAAACTCCCTAAAAACTGGTGTAGTGACGTCTAGTGGTGCCCGGGTGCCCACAGGCTAGCGCTCAATGCTGACGCCTCTGGAAATGGGCGCTCAGTGCCCTATTTGGGTGCTCAGGCGCTATCAGAAGATACCAAACTCAATTTTCTCACTTTGAACATTTTACCCCAACTTCTAAAGACCTCTAAGACCCTCCAAACGTTGAGAAAACTCAGAAAACACTACTATATCTCAAATTGACCCTTTAAAGCCTAAATTCACTCCTACAAGCCACCCAATATCAATTCTACATTTTAAAACCTTCATACCAGTTTACAATCTGCATAAACAAGTCTAAGTACACTTGTTAGCACCCTCCAACACCTCAAATTGCTCACAATCACTCTGATTTATGATTTTACCATTCAGAACCTCAAATTGGCCCAAAAACACGTGAAAACTGATCACACTAATATGAAACCAGTTATCCTATACCAGATTTCTCTTGTTTAACAGTCCTAATTGGTCTCATAATCTACTCCAAACTGTCCAAAATAGTTTATACCTCTTATCTTAAATTCTCACTACTCAAAACCTCCTTTTTACACCAAAAACACTTGACAACTTCAACATCATGATTTCATCATATCTATTATACTTAACACCATATTATCAAAACCATCAATTAATCATACATATCATTTACCCAATCACACCAATTTCACGAAATCACTTATAACTCATAAGAATACCAAATTTATAATACAAACAAAAACTAAGATAAAGTATAACTTCCCTAACCTTACAAGAAATTTCCCCAAATCAAAGAACGTTTCGTCGATTACTGGAAACATAAGGAATTTATAGACGAACCTATGGAACACGAAATTGAAAACGAGCAGAGTCCTTAGAACTCTAGATGAACCAAGAATAAGTAGGAGAAGAATGATTACACATGCAAAGACAACAAATTCTTCTAAAAACATATTAGAAACGAGAGAGGAAAAAGAAGTCGAAACTTACTTGTTCTATGAAAAAAATTGATCGGCTAGAAATGAAGACCTTGTCGTCGTGACTGATTAGAGACCTCCTGATCATCAAAGAGATGACTCAGGAGTTAGAACTCTTAGAGAGAAGATATTAAACTCTGAAAAAGTGGTTTATAGAGATATTGTAAGTTTTAAAATAAAAAAAACTCATTTATAATAAAACTATTTATTACCATTTAATATTAAAATAATCGAGTCTTACTATTTTTAAATTCTCTATCATTTCTAGAATACCATTTTTTGGACTTTTATACTTATAATCACACTTTAAATTTTTTATTTTCAATTAATTTATAAATATTGAATTAAATATGTTTTAAATTTATATTTAGATGAGTTTAGAATTTTTTTAATAAAGTGATTTATTATAAATAAATATAAAAGTATATAAAAGTGAAAAAAATGTAGTTAAGAATTCATTCCTCAATAAACAAAATTCCAGCTGCAAACCATATGTAAAATTAAAAAAACAAGATTATGTGAATTTAATGTTTTGCAAAAAGAATTTGTATTTGAATAGTGAAAGGATCTAGTTTGAAAAAATAAATATAATAATCTAATCACGTTAATAAAATTTAAAAATGGTTTATAACAGAATAACAATAGAAAAAAAAATGTCTATTTTGGTTGCTTTAAAAATTTAATTGCACGTTCAATTTTCCAATTTTCAAAATTAAACAAGTTTATTAATTGCTAATGCGTTATCAAATTTTTAATAATAAATGGAACAACTTTTATCAGCCAGTAATACCAATTTTAGTTTGTGTAAATAATTAATAGTAATAATGCATGATGTAATATCCCAAATTTTTTGGAGATATAACGGTGAAATATTTTTCAAAACCTTTCTATTAAACATTTATGAAAGTAAAAATACGGAAGCTAAACATAATCATTCATATTGTTTAGAAATCTCAAAATATCACTTTTACATTAAAATGTCATATCGAAAACTTTTAAAAAAATATAAATAACAAGTCGCCGAACATAACATCCCAACTCTTGTCAGCTACTCCGATCCGATCTTATCAGCAAACCATCTACTCCCGTACAAGTACGATCATCGTAGGTGGCAACCACAACCACAACTTTCAGGGTGAGCAACCAGAAATATCATCAAATCAATCAATATAACATTTATAAGTTAGTTGTTAAGTCTTTATCATAATTCTACTATATCCAACAATCAACAATACTCAATAAGACTACAATAACTATCATCACACTCCTATACCATTCCTTTAACTAGAATTTGTACCATTCCCATTAGCTCTATCTCACCTGTCGACAAAGACAACCCGTGCCTATACCAAATTCTCTTATAACCCATTTTCCCATTTTCTATACTTCCACGAATATTCTATTTTACCGAAATAGAACAATTTGAGTGGTCTTCCACCGCAACTTCAGACCTGTCTCTCCTCCTCCAAAATGTCCTTCACGACATTGAACTCAACATGAGTCGGAACCCTATGGGCGAGACATCCCTCCCTTTCTACCCTCCCGCAAGAGGAAAGGTTAGCACTCGAATTTTCAGTCTCTTCTACCGCCCCTCAAGGACGAAGATATCCACTTTTCTACCCTCTCGCAAGAGGAAAAGTGTCAACCCAGAATAAGGAAGTATAAAAAAATGATACATATTCCATGATGATAATGACACCATTATCACAAATGTGAAAGACAACCCGTCCATAAGAGATCAACTCAGTACTTTCCACACCCCTACCTTTTACAACACTCACCAATTACACGACACCATCACATAACTTTTCCTAGTAGTCCCCACATGGCCCACTACTTGATATTTTATTTCAACTACATACTTCACACAATCCATGTTTAAAATAATATTTTCTCAGAATAACAATTAATGCAGCAGACCCAATCCATCATAACTCTTTCACTTTATACTCATGCAAGCACACCATGCCATACGTAATAAATCATGTAACATTCCATTCTTACACGTGGTCCTATTCAACAAAGCACACACAAAAGAAACTTACACTTCCTCTTTAGTGGTCATGCATACATGAACAAATAAAACTCTGCACTTCTTCTTTCCAATAACCACCAAAACACAAAGATGATTCCATTTTTACAGAAATTGCCTATCATTTAGTGATCACACGAAGCACAAATATATAATCCTACTCACACACAAAGTTATACACAATACTGCATTTTTCCCATTATCACAATAATACCAACATGAATAACCTACATAAAACCCATATATCACAACCCATATAGACTTTATAAATCTTCACCAATCCACATTAAAGAAATAGTTTATGAAACAAATAAAACATGCACACACCACCTTGCAAGTATAACCAACGCGTGGTACAACCCATAGATATCAAACTTTAATTACATGCATCACACTCAATCAACCATCAAAAGTTAACTCTTTTTTTTAGATTACTCTAACCAATACAGCCATGCAACATAATACATATAATCTCTAACCCATCTTTAAAACAATAAATCAAGACCCAATATCCACATATGATAACTTCTTGTTTACTCCCCTTACCTGGTCTCGTATGATTTTTGTTTCCAAGAAAGCTTCACAACGTCACCGATGGTCCTTCCATTTTTGATGCCCCGTTCTCAGCTCTATTTTCTCCTAGAAAACGTCTTTTCTCACCCTTATCTTTCTAATTTTCATTTTTTTTCTCTTAGGGTAGCAAAATGACAACCCCTTTTCACTCTTCTCCTTTTTATCCTCTTGTATTTTATCTCTATCTTTTTAATATTAATAAAATCTCTCAATTTATATCTAAAACCACTAAGATTTCCTCTCTTATTCTCTCTTAACAACTTTTTAAAATATCACCAACCACCAAATCTTTTTAAAATCTACAATATATAATATAATAATGATTTTCTCTAATAATAATATTTCTTTTAATCTTTAAACCCACCAAGATTATATCTCCTATTTTCATTTAACTAATTTTTAAAATAACAACAACTATATCTTCTAAAAGATTCACATAATATTATTTTATTAAATATCTAGATTATGTAATTTGTATACTTTTCCTTTCTACACCCTCTCTTAATTAATTTCTACACCAATTAAATAAAGGTAAAAGACCTTTTTGCCCCAAAAATATAAAAATAAATAAATAACATAACAATCATGTTCTAAAAAAAAAATATAAACTCAAGAACACTAATCTCCATACAAAAATCCAAAGTCTCAAAAATACATTATTTTTAAAACCCCTATTTTTTCAGGATCTTACACATGATAATAAATTTCAACGTTTGCTATATCTAAACAAAACATTATTATTTTTTTCATTAACAATTAATATTGTACTGAAATTACTTATTTTTAGAAAGAGTAAATTACATTTATACATTCTTAATTGTTTTTCAAATTATCTTTTTACTACAATTTCTTAAAATTTACGTAACTCTTTTTCTTAAAAATATTACTTTTTCATCACATTTCATATTAGATAGGAATTCACATTGAATAAAAAATTTACAGAAAAAGTTATTTTTAATAATTTTTCTTAAATATTTTACCATAAAATGTGTTGTTTGAATAAATTTTTAAAAATAAATTAAATTTTTAGAAATTTACTAAAATAATTTAATAACATTAAATTTTATAATTTTATATTCAAATATAAATATTTTAGTTTGAAGTTGATTCTAAATCAAAGAAAAACGAACAATGAATAATCTAATTCAAAATTATTACTAGCTTAAGTCAAGAATTATTCTTTGGATCCAAACTGCCTATAAAGATATATACTCACAATTGGAACTCAATTATTTTTGATAATTTGTTTCTTCAAATTCTTGAATTGATAAAGAGGATATCTACATCTCTCATTCTTTTAGTCAATCTTCTGACATAGGACGAGAAAATAAAAAATAGAAATTAAAATTATTTATAATCTTTGATCTCTCACAGATATGTCTAATTGTGTGTTTCTTCTACTTTGTTTCTTTTATTAATATTTGTTAAGTTATTATATGACTTGTTTTTCCAACAATTCAAATATTAACATTTCTGATATTAATTTTTGTTCAAAATTGGTTATAGATTTTTTTCATATTCATTGGTGGGATACTTTTACCGAGTATTATACCGAATATGATTGTTTCTCGCTAATATAGGTGAAGAAATTTCGAAGCTGATACTGGTTGAAAAAGTCTACCAAAAAGTACCTCACACCAATTACGTTGAAAATAGAACTCTGACTAAAATGTAGGTCAATCCAAAAACAATCTCGTTAACATTAATTACAAATTACAATAAATTCTAGAAAAAAAAAACACCAGATTATATTTTCGAGTTATTTGATTTTTAATACTAAAATATATTTGTTTTTAATAATAATTGAAATATTGTATCTAATGGAAAGATAAGAAAAGATTCCTGGTGTCATATAAAAAAATATATCATTATTATATATATATAATATTATTTTTTAATTTATTTTTTATTAAGTCTTAATTTTATTTAAAATTGTGAATATTGGAATTTCTTTTAAAAATTGGAACATCTGTTTTATAGTGCTTATGGCTTAAACTGTGGTTCAACGAGATGATGGAGAGGTAGTGAAAGCCTTCGATGATGGAGACGACAGAAACACTCTCGTGAGACTACGTGAATGAGAAATGTGGCGGATGAACGACGGAACAAGAGTGAATGGTTGAGTGAACAACGAATGATGGACAATGAAGAAGAGAGGAAGAGAGAAAGAATGGTTCAATGGTTATGGTGTATTACGGCAAACGAGAGTGAGGAAGAGATGGAGAGAAGAGAAATTAGGGTCGAACGTGAATATGAGATAGCGAGACTGAGAGGGAAATGGGAAAATGAAAGGGAGAGATATTATGACTAGTTTCTAAAAATTAGTCATAATACATTAAAATATTTTCAACCTTATGATAGGTGTTCATAACTCCATAATAATAAGTTTTGAACTTATTTGCAAGTTTGTCATTGCGTTTCATATTATGATTGATGTCCATAACTACGTAATAATATGTTTTAAACTTATTTACAATTTTGCTACCGCATTTCATATTATGACTGATGTACAAAACTACGTCATAATATGTCTAACTTTTATTACAATTTTGCCACCGGTCAACCTATTATGATGGGTGGTTTTCACCAATCATAATAGGTCGTCATAGTATGCTATTTTTCCACTAGTGAATAAAGAAGAACAACTAGAATCATGAAAACAACAATATAGTGAATGGAAAACACAACAAAAAAGGCAAGAATAATAACATACAACACGGAAAAATGAAAGGATAGATAGGGGACCAAGAATACTTAGCTCTTGAAGAACTAAAGCTCTTGATATTAAATGATAGCAACCCTCCAAGCTATGATGAGCCTAATCTATAAGAGAGGCTATGGGATTTGGTCCCTTAGGTGAAGTTTATGGAATATGGTGGGCAAATGGACAAGGTTTGCGGAAAGCTATGGTTGGAAAAGGAAGAAGGCTCACGAACTTAGGTGGTGGTGTGGTGGTTAGTGTAGCGAAGGGAAACGACCGCGGTTGTTTTTCCCTATACGTCGCGGTTTAAGAACCGCGGCATATACAGGCGCGGTAAAACGTCTGTGACTATAGGCCGCGGTTGCAACCGCGGTCAAAAGGTTTGCGAATAGACCCCAGTTGTAGTAGGAACCATAGCCAAAACCCCTCTTTTTTAAAAAAAAAATTGTTCCACTATAGGCTGCGGTTCAAACCACGGTAAAAGACCAAGAATAGACTGCGGTTCATGCGACAACCGCAACCAAAAGTCTTTTTTAAAAAAAAAATTAAAAAATGACACACTTTGTACCGCGGTTGTGGTAACAACCATGGCATATTCTCCTGCAATTTTTTTAAATAGCAGGTCGGTTTTTGTGATATCCACTACCACAAAAACAGACCTGCATATCAAACACATGTTCAAATTCAATTTCAACAGATCAAACACATGTTCAAATGTATTTTAACATCACATAAAGTACAAAGTCTAATAAAATACAATCTAATAAAATACAATATTTAAATCTAATAACTATGACCTATTATATAATCTAACTAAATATTTTGCAGCAGCTTTCCTCATGGTGTAGTAGTCTTGAATTTCTACACAAAACAATTGATATTAATAAGTGTATATGAGAACGAATAGGTCATAGTTAGATTTAAATATTGCCGTTTCCCAGCCTCTTGTGATATGAGAATGAATAATATGGGTCATCCAATACATTACATAGTATCCGCACTCATATGACCCATTCTGTTTGTGACACTGCAATATATCATCACAGTTGTAAATAGTTAGTGAAAAACATTAAAACAAAACAACTATAAGAAAGTATGGCTTTAGCAATATATCCATGCAATCTTTCTACTGTTAGCAATTATTCTCTCAATCATCATCATACTTGCTGGAATAGAACTATATATATAAAAAAAGAGTTTTAGCATTCATTTATATAAAAGAGAAAGTCCAAACATTGAGGTTCTTACCAATCAACTAATTGTCTGAGATGTGTGGGAGGCTGCCTGTGCAATGAGCAGAACCACAAAGCATAACTCTCATGTATAGAAATAACAAGAAGCTGCCAATGACGCCTGAAATTCATAATAACTTAACTATTATATTTTAAAATCACATATGGAACTTTATTATGTTAACAAAGTTCACTTACCCAGATATATAAGGCAAAAAATATATTTTCTTGCCGCTTGCAAAACTTCTTATGAGATTTGTGTTGATCTGATCAAAATCATTTGATTCGTGAATAGATTGGGGATCAATGAATGCATAATCATCAGAGCACCCCAAGTTGTTACTGATCCCACACATATACCTGAAATCAAAAATTAACATTGATATAAGGATACTTGATATATAAATCAATTTTATATATAAATGATTGCTCATAGACTTACATCATCCATAGTTGAATGATTGTAATATTCAACTCTTGTGTTCCAGACGCAAGCTCTCTGACATCTGAACTATGAAGGTATAATGGGACCTCAGAGGCTCTCCCAAATACATTAACATCATATTCAACCTCCAAAGGGTTTTCTTCAAGGATGTTAGCAAGTAGCTACAATGAACCAAGAGGATCATCCTCAGATAGAGGAATCTTCTCTTGTGGTTGCGTCTGTTGTTACATGTAAAAATAAGATAAGTTTTGACATCAATAACATGTAAACTTTAAAATTGAGAAGTGTAAAGTAGAATTCCATACCGGGGGGTCAGAAACTAAACCAACCAAAGGTTTAGGCCAAGCGATAAAAGACTGGAATGCATGTTCCACAGTGAAAATCTCATATGTGGGCAGAGGAACTGAGGCATCTGGTATGATCATTTCGTCTACTGAGACCTTGTCCTCATCCTCTGATAGCTCCATACCATGAACAACAGTCGTTGCCTTAAACACTGTTCCACGAGCTACCAACACCGTCTCGGTATCGTCTAAAATGTATAACAAACATGGACTAGCATCTTTCATGTCATCCCCTGGGACGGCTGGTGCTGAACAACTTCCTTTCCCGCTTCTCCCTGTTAGAGTAAATGTTAGATAATACAAAAGATTGAAATAATTCCACATAAATGTTTATTAAGTTTACCAGTGGGAGGCATAACATGTTCCTGTTCGTGTATAGGAGATGACATCGGGCGCATGCCATAGCTCTCAAACTACTGCTGGAACATGGTGCTGAACTCACTAAACAATTCAGCCCTGAGCTCTGATGTAAGCTTTGTCCTGACCTGTGTCCTAATCTGCTCCGTAAGGTCCGCTCGAAGCTTTTTTGTGATCTCTTCTGTCATCCTTTGTTGTTGTGCTTCGTTGTATGCATATGAAGTCTGACAAGAAGATCTCCCAAAATAATCTCGAATTCCTACTTCAGTTCCAGCAGCACGTACACGTCCAGGGTGCTCAGGTCGTCCAATTGTAGCGGTAAGAATATCCTGGCAACCCTTTGAGTGAATTGACCTTGAGAGCTTTGCTCAACCAAGGTTGTAACATTACAAAACACCATTATTCTTTAAAAAGTTCAATGTAGTATGTATAATGAAATTATTATTATTTTAGGAACAATGATAACTTACAATTCTTTCAGAAATTTCCCGTGCAGTGTCAAAAGAGTAGGTGCCCGATCGTTTCATACGAGCCAACTTCCATTTCTCAGGTCGAGAAGGTGGAGAAGGAGGCTGAGGGGGGCTACCACCCTGAGATGGTGGTCTAGCATCTACCTTTTGCTTGAGGATTTTCTCCTCAAGCTTCCTATACCCACCACGAGATAATAGGTGAGGGTTTTTGTTTTGAGCACTTGTTTGTTGTGCTTTGCTTCTTTTTTCCTGTCACATATATTTAATTAATTAGTTCATATGATATATATTTGCTAATGAGGAATTGAATAATATCAACTATACAAACCTATCATTCCTTTGTTGTCCGGCTCTGTACAAAAAGCCGCCAAGTCTCCTCATCAATGGACTTATATGTAGTATATGGAGACTTATGTTTATGGCTTCCAAAAATATATCTTGAGGTCAACTTACTTTTAAAATTTCTGAAGTTTTCAGCAACAGTTGATAAACACTTATTTCTAAGTGTTGTGACATTTGGAATGTCAAATGTCAGCTGAAAAAAAGATAATAAAGTTGTATCAGTACAAAATTATCAAAATAAACAAACTCTAATTGAAATGATATTAACTAACTTACCAATATGTCGTTCCATATAATGTCCCGATCAACCTCGGACACATGCTCAAAAGATGGAGTAAGAATACTAATGTTGTCACGTGCCACTACTCCAAGGTATGATCGGAAGTCATCTGCATAGGGGCCAGTTGCCACACCCGTGATCACGTTAACATTCACCGATGTTCTTTAACCACTATTCTTTCTGATCAAAAGTTGTTTCATCCTGGTGGGTCCTCTAGTGGATCTGGAAGGGGGAGCCTCATCCGCTGAAGAATGTGGATGATCAGCCATATATCTGTTAACATAAATAACAACAAGAAATATTAATAAAAGACTTATGTAATATCATATAATTTAACAAACGCTTAAAATAGTAATCATAGGAAATACTTATACAGAAATTGGAAATTCATACATAAAGGTATGGATTCATCATATGTATATTCCCTCATCATGATCTGACCGAATTGCATGTACATCATCGTCAACTAGAGATTGTTCATCCAAATTTGTTGTAGTTTGAAATGAATGGTTGTCAGCCATATGAATATTAATCAAATTGTCTTCATTAACTTCAATTTGTTTTTTGCCTTGAAGACCGACATACCAATGGTCAGACGCAGGATCTATGACATAAAAAACCTGAGATGCTTGATGTACCATGATAAACGGTTCGTCTCGGTAACCCACCTTTCGAAAATCAACCAGTGTCATACCCGATTCATCTATTTTAACACCACTCTTATTGTCAAACCACTTACATTTAAACAATGGAACAAAAAACATGGTGTAAGCAACCTCCCATATCTCTTCTATTATACCATAATATCTCATTGATCCAAGTACAGGAGATTGATTTTTTGATGTGGAAAATTGAAGCGACTCAGCTTCTAAACTGACTCCACTATTTTGTACTGTGCTTTTATCATCCAAAGTCTTCGTATAGAATGTGCAATTATTGACTTCATAACCTGTACAACATACGACATCAAACTTTAAACCATTTGCAAGCCACAATAAAGTTTCAGAAGAATGTGGCTCTTTGTCAATTTCAGATTTGAACCAAGACATAAATGTTTTGTTATGCTCCATCAACTGCCATTTCTCTGATTGTCTTGGATTTTTATTCTTAACAGTGACTTTGTGTGCTTCCAAAAAAGGGATCACCTCATCTGTGTTGTTCAATATATAAAAATGCGCTTGCAACAATTCTTCGTGATCTTTTGTCACCACATTCACACCTCAGATGCTTTTACTTGTAGAAAATTTATTCAACCATGATGTGCGAGGAACTCCGATTGGATTCGTTGATGTCATGTAATCTGAACAAAACTCGATACTTTCTTCAGCAATATACCTTTCAATCATTGAACCTTCAGGACGATATGGATTTTTAACGTACCCTTTCAAAATCTTCATATAACGCTCAATAGGATACATCCATCTTAAGTATACCGGTCCGCACAACTTGATTTCTGTAACCAAATGAACAAGTAAATGTACCATGATGTCAAAAAAAGATAGAGGGAAAAACATCTCTAGTTGACACAAGATGATAACAATCTCGCCTTGAAGTTCATCTAACTTTGTAGGATCGATGGTTTTACTATATATTGACGAGAAAAATGAACACAACCTGTTTATGGTTTGCCTAACATTTTTGGGCAAAATTCCACGAATAGCCACCAGTAACAATTGTTGCATTAAGACGTGGCAATCGTGAGACTTCATGCCAAAAGGCTTTAAGTCCTGCATCGACACTAAACTCTTCATATTGAAGAGTATCCTTGTGGTACTTTGATACTCTTTAAACAAAGGCAAAAACTTATCTTCTCTTGTCTAGACATTGTGTAACATGCAGGGGGAAAATAAGTACATTTACCAATCTCCTTGGGTGCCAACTCTTCTCGAATATTCATGTCAACCAAATCCAAACGAGCATTCACTCCATCTTTCGTCTTTCCCTTAATGTTGAGTAGTGTACCAATCAAGTTATCACACACATTCTTCTCTACATGCATCACATCTATGCAATGTCTAACATCTAACTTTGACCAGTATGGAAGATCAAAGAATATTGATTTCTTCTTCCAAGGGGTCGTTACAGATGACTTCTTGGATGTTTTCCCAAATACATGATGTATTTTATTAACTTTTTCAATAATTTGAAGGCCACTAAGTGGATTTGGTGCTTCGTTCCTCTCTTGATATCCATTGAATGCTTTTTTTAACCTTCGATATGGATGATTACGTTTTAGAAATCTTCGATGACGCAAATACACCGTCTTTCTTCTGTGTTTCAATTGATTAGCTGCAGTGCTTTCTTCACAGATAGGACATGCTTTATGACCCTTGACATTGTATCCTGACAAATTACCATAAGCTAGAAAGTCATTAATGGTGAAAAATAACATTGCACGCATCACAAAAGTTTCAGAAGAAAATGCATCAAATATTTCAACTCCATCAACCCACAAAAACTTCAAGTCTTCAACTAGTGGGCTTAAATAAACATGTATGTCATTTTCAGGCTGCTTTGGACCAGATATCATCATAGACAACATCATGTATTTCCTCTTCATGCACAATGCAGGAGATAAGTTGTAAATTATCAATATAACTGGCCAACAACTATGATTGGTGCTCAGATTACCAAATGGGTTCATTCCATCAGTGGCTAATCCAAGCCTAAGATTTCTACACTCTTTACCAAATTGGGGGAATTGTTGATCAATATTTTTCCATTGCTTTGAATCAGCTGGATGACGAAGCAGCCCATCAATTTTTCTCTCATATGCATGCCATCTAAGGTTTTTAACATCTTTGGGATTCGCAAACAAACGCTTAAGTCTGGGCACTATTGGAAGGTACCAAACTACTTTCAAAGCAGATCCATTTTTTTCTATCTGACCATTATCTTCACTATTGTTTTTTGACTTGTATCGTGATAAGCCACATTTTGGACACTTTGTCAAAAATTCAAACTCTTTCCTATATAAAATGCAGTCATTGGGACAAGCATGTATCCTTTTATACTCCATACCCATTGGACAAAGAATTTTCTTTGCATTTCCATCTGGCAACATTTCATTCAACAACGTCAACAATTCTGTAAAACTCTTATCAGTCCATTCATTGCTCGCCTTCAAATTCATGAGCCTTAACACAGCTGACAAACGTGTGAACTTAGTTGAACCGACATACAAAGGTGTTTCCACATCAGTCGACATCGTCTCATACACATGAGCTTTGGCAAAATTTTCTGCGCCAACATCGCGGATCATGTCTTCTAATTTGTCTTCATCCGGTCGATCTTCTTCCATGGTGGAATCAATAACATTTTCAGTTTGGGAGTCAGTCGAAAAGTGCATTTCTTCGCCGTGCCATATCCATGTTGTATAGCATCTTAGGAAACCATTACATATAAGATGTTCTCTAATTTGGGTTGCGTTCAACTTTCTCCCATTCAACCTATCAAAACCAACACAACTATCTCAAACAAACAATTCTCCTAAGTCAAGGATTAATTAACTATTAATCGCATTAGCTTTTATTTAATCAATGATTCATTCATTAACAAACAAACAAATCAGATTGGGCAGGGCATTTGAATACTAATAATGGGTTTATCTAGGGGACTTGAAATGGATCTCTTGCAATTTTGGATATATTTGGAGATTTAGATAGAAAACACTTGGGACTTAAGCACTGCCTCAACTCTCATTTCAGTTTTTTTTTCCGATTAAAGCGTCTCTAATATTTAACATAGATGATAATTTCTTCACATTCAATAAGGAGGGTGTATCAAAACCAGTGAAGCATTACTCAAAACCAGTGAAGCATATGCAAGAGACTTGAGAAGCAGATGAATCCATAGGGTGTATCAAAGCATTACTGGTTAATTAGAGTAATTATTTCATTATATTTTAAACAACTTAAAAAATAAAATATAAGATTCTAACTGAATTGATAATTGGAAAAAAGAAAGAGGAATGGAAGACGTACCACAGAGGCGAGGTATAGGCATGGCAGAGAAGAAGGGGCGCGACGGAGAAGGGGGGCGGCGGAGAGGTCTCGGCGTCAAAGTGGAATGGCTGACAGAGGAATGGCAAGCGTCAATCTAGAATGTGGAGGCTGATGGAGGAAATTCGTAGAAGAGGAATCGCTGCGGAGGCTGACGACTTCGAGAGAGTTTCAGAAATTCGCGTGGAGAAGACGAAACTGTTCACAGTTTTTTTTAACCTATTTAAAAAATACTACATCGGTTCCAAATAAAACCGCTATCATATAGTGGCATAGGCTGCGGTTGTGCAGGGAACCGCGACCTATTTGGTTGAAAAAAATAAATCAAAATGGAATTTTTGAAATTTTTTCAAACTATATGCCGCAGTTGAGCGTCCAACCGCGGTCTATTCCCTTAAATATTTAAAATTTATTCAGATTAGGGAATAGGTCGCGGTTCCCAGAGCAAACGCGGTCTATACCCTGACGTTTCCCAATTGCCATTTGGGGAAAGTCAGTAGGTTGCAGGGGGAATAGGCCGCGGTTCTGTGAGCAACCGCGGCCTATTCCCCTTGTAACCTTTTGCAGGGCTGACTGGTGGGGAATGTCAGAAGGTTTCAGGGGGGAATAGATTGCGGTTCTATGAGCAATCGCGGCCTATTCCCCCTGCAACCCACTTACATTCCCCACGTTGTCCGCCCTTGCAATAAATTGGCAGGGGAATAGGCCGCGATTGCTCAAAGAACCACGACCTATTCCCCTGCCAATTTATTGCAGGGCTGACTGGTGGGGAATGTCAGAAGGTTGCAGGGGGAATAGGCCGCGGTTGCTCACAGAACCGCGACCTATTCCCCTACCAATTTATTATTTTTCTGACGTGGCGTCAAAGGAAGAAAGTTGACTGGGGTTTGTAGTGAACCGTGGCATAATGTGCGCTGTAAAAAGCCAGTTTTTTACTTGGTGGCTCAAAGAGAGGTTAGGCTAACTCTAAGAGGAAGGTGACTAGAGGGACCTCATGGATTTCTCTAGTCTTGATCTAAGATGAGTATTATGGCAAAAAATGTGTAGTATAACATTACTCAACAAAAAAGATGATTGCAAGATACAAGACACCTTTATTTATAGGCTAAGAGTGTCTCCTAAAAACCAAAAACTTTGCATGCCCACCCTTCCAAGCATCTCTTGGTTGAAAATAGTGGCCTTCTAAGGAGTGGACAAGTGCCCACAAATCCTTTCCAATGAAGGGAGGACATGTGGCCACTAACTTTTAGAACTCCCCCATTCCTAGGGTGTCATGTAGTCATTACTAAATTAAAATCCTTTCCAATGGAAGTATGTCACATAACACATACTTTCCACATAGTTTGGATAGCTAAGCAAGGAAAAACCTAGACCTTTTAGGCCTTAATACAAGCTGTTGAGATTGTTGATAAGGGTAGCACAATATTAGCTGAACCCACAATCTTTGTGATATCTGTTTTTGGTGATGAAAACACATAGTTAATAGAAACACATGTGTGTGTACTATGTGACTGTGTTATATATTCTTATGCTTACTGTGAGATTTATGCATGCATATTGTGATTGTCACATTGGATATATTTTGTTGATTAATGCATACGACTGTGTTTATATAGTGATCATATCTGTGTATGCTTAATATGTGTTTTGGAAATGGAAAAACCACATGCACCAAGCATATCTGCATGACTTAATCGATTACAATGGTGTGTTAATCAATTAAGGTCATCAGATAGCTTAAGCTTTAAATGTGGAAAAACAACAAGTTTTGAATCGATTACGTTAGTTGCTAAATCGATTAAAACTCATGTGTTTGGAAAAATATTTTTCAAGTGTGCTATGCTGATTTTTGAGAAGAAAAGTTTTCAAAAATATGTTAAGTGTTAAAGCTTAATCGATTACATGGATCATGTATTCAATTAAGTCTATTAAAGATTTGAAAACTGTTTCATTGCTTGTCATAACTGTTTCAACGGTCATATTTTTAAATATGTTGACTAAGCATTAATTGTTAATCGATTACATTAATTGAGCATTTAATTAATTGTTTTGATTGTTGTTAATCTGTTATAACTATGAAATGTAACCGATTAGATTAATAGCGTAATCGATTAAAATGTGTCAGATTTGACTTACTCTATATATAGACGCATTGTTTGAAATTCTGTAAGACAATTGTGATTAACATTTTCATATCTGTTTTAGATTGAGCTGTGAAGTTTTACAAAAGTGAAAAATGCTCCAAGAAACAAGAATGGTCATGGTGTACAAGTCTTGAAGATTTTTTTGAGAAGCAAGATTGATTAATTTAAAGAGTCTGATCTTACTGCACAACTGAAGTGCTTACTGCGTGATCAGGAGAAGCTTTTGCAAATGCTGAGTGTTGTTGTTTCCCTGTGTGTTGATTGGAAGAAGAACGTGTGGTTCTTAACTTTGAGAAGGTTCTCAAAGGGGTGACTAGAGGAGAGGATTGTTCTTGGTGCAAGTCTTTTTGTATTTTCCTATATTAGATTAGTGAGTTAGAGAGGTGATTTACATTTTGATAGTGTGGTCGTTGTAAAGCCCTTGTTGTAAAAACTCATATCTTTATATTGCATTGGCTTTCAATCTCAGGTTGATTGGAAGGATACTAGATGTAGGCAGTATTGGCCGAACCAGTATATAACTCGGAGTTTGAATTTTCTTCTCCCTATCTCTCTGCATTAATCGATTAGATTCTGTTTTCATTCGAATACACATATTGTTACATTGCATACATTTTTGCTTGCGATTCAAGGAAAGTTTAAAGACTTATAGTTTTGTGAAAAAGATTTCAAAAGCGATCAATTTTATAAAACACCAATTCACCCCCTCTCTTGGTGTGAGAAACAAAGCACATCTTTTCTAACACAAGCCTTAACAAACCTACACTTCTTGACCAAAATATATGGCCTAAAGAAACCTATACTACTTGGTCGAAATACATGGCCTAAATTATTTTTCGACCTTCATGGTCTAAGAGAAAAAGCTTTGTTTCACCTTACATAAATAACTATAGTTTTTCTTGAAAGTGCTTGGACCACGACTAGAAGTTTGCCATCATATAGCCACACACATCAGAAATAATTCAGTACATCCAATAGCGGTAGCAAATTAAACACAATACATTCCTAATTATGCAATAGTATTCCAAATTCATAGCTCACACCACCAAATTTCAATTATTTAAATAAATGAATAGAAAATGAAACATATTAGACAAAAGATAAGATGAAGAATAATGGAGTCTATTTAAAATAATGAAACTTGTTTCTAAAATTTATATTTATACTTAAATCTTACAATATTAAATAATCAAATCTAACTATTTTAAATACACTATTTAAAATATCATTTTGTAAGTTTTCACTTTAATTAAAAAAACAACTAAGGAGAAAAAAAAGGTATTAAAATTGCCAAATTCTCCTGAGTAATGTATCATAATTCATAATATAAGATTAAATTATATAATATTTCTAATATTTAGGTATATTTTTATGTGACTGAAAATAGAGTTATTATTCTCCTAACATGGATTGGATATGAGGACATCTTGAAGTAGCCTTTTCTTAGTGCCCAATATTTTCTGAATTTAAACGTGCTTTTTGCCCAATATTTTGAGCCTAAACGTGCATAATGCTGCGTTGGAAAAGCGAACATTGAGGCCGCGCAGAACACTGCAAGAAACGTGATTACGTTTGGCAATGTGATACGCATTTTATTGTTTTCCCACTCAGTCAAGCTTCCTGAACCACTCCTACAATAACGTGGTGACGTCGTTAGTCATATATTTTTAATGTATTATTCAAAGCTATTAAATTCATGACCATGTACTTCAAGTGAAAATTATTTAAAATATTACAATTTAGACTCATTCTTTCAATTAAAGACTATTAATATTTTTTTATCTCTTTTAAAAACTGCATTGAATACACTGTTTATATAACTAAAATAATTCAACTTTCTTAAATTAACCTCCTTTATCTGTATTTATAGTTGTGACTTTTCCAATAACTTGTTCCCTTTTAAGTACTTGTCTTACGTTTAATATCTAATGTTGAAAAGTTAATGTCGGTAAATTTTGGATTGTAACTTAAAGACGTGTCTTCTTAAATGGTTTGGAAGTAACTTGATGAAATTAGTGTTTTTATTTTGGCTGTTTGTGATGAAATAGAAAAATAATATGTGAATATGTGAGAAGTATGACTTTAAGATAAAAATGACATTTATTTTAGGCAGAATTTGGGATTTGATGATATGAAAATATGAAATTTATTAAAGTTTGAGGTCTTGTTTAGTGGGTTTGAACTTGGAATATTGAAATGGTAGTATGATTTCTTATGTCTATATCCTGTTTTAGCGAGAAAAGAATAAAAAATTAGATTATCAATCTAGAATTTCTCATTCAAATAATAAAGTATTATTCAAACGAAAAATGTAGCACTTAAAAAGACAACTATGAATATATATTACTTGCATTACAAGTTGTGATTTAAACGAGGAAAGCACGACTAACAGTTAGGGCTGGGCAAAAAATACTGAACTGTACTGTATTACAGTTAATTGTACTATATTATACTAAAAAGAACTGAACCATTTTTACTATAACTTAAATATACTGTTTTATGGTTCAGTTTTCAAAAACTGAACTTAATAAATTTTTGGTTCAGTTAACTGCAGTTAACTGTAGTATCTTTCTACATTTTAACCTTTTCACCATTTTTTTTTCTTCTTCCCGTATTCTCGGCGTCTTTTTGCTGTTATTATGGGCTTTCATTACCATGTATAACTTTTCATAGCTTCAATTATTAGACCTTCTTTCTATTGTAAATGTTAAATGATCATTATAAATTGTCATACTTATACTTGATTTTATCGAAGAAGAGTATTAGAAAAAACAAACACTTTCTAATATATATATATAATTCACAAAATTAAATAGAAACTTTAAAGAATTTAATAATATATTGATAATCCAATTTTTTTTATCATATTCATATCTATAATTAGACTTGCACGAAACATTATTTTAGCACATTCAAATATAAGATTGATCATTTTCCACTCATACAAAAATTTCGAACGTCCATGTAGAAATCCAAAAAAAAAATTAATATATACAAATGTAAAACTAATATACAAAAATCTAAGAATTGTTTAGTACAATTTACAATTCAGTTAGTAGTTCAGTTCAGTTTATATTGTAGTTTAGTATAATTTACAATTCAGTTAATAGTTCAGTTCAGTTTATATTATAGTTTAGTACAATTTAGTACAGTACAGTTCAGTTCAATAAAACAATAAAAAGTTCAATTCAGTTTGTCTGAACTATTTTACAGTTCAGTTCAAACAAATTAGTTTTTAGTTCAGTACAATTTTTAACAGTACAGTGAAGTACAATTTCATTTGCCCACCCCTACTAGCAGTCATTGATTTAATGAAAATTACTAGTTTACTTTTGTTTTGTATTTTGTAAGCTTTGTTTTAAAACATGAAAAGTATAAAAGGGTTGATATGTAAAATAATTTTTTCAAAAAATGTTTTTGTAAAAAAAAACAAAAATACCTCATATATAGTAGAGTCATTAGATAACACAGTAGTGCAAAAATAGCGTTTAACTTTTAATCAAACAAAATCCAACATTAAAAATGATCGGTGACAGTTTTGTAAATAAAAATACTCTTTAGACATCGGCTATAGGGGTTCCCGACGTCCAATACCATTTAGATGTTGTCTCCCCCATTGGACGTCAAATAGTCTGCGAAAGTAACCTAAAAGGCATTGTTTCACTACATTTAGACGTCTGCTGCCCCTCCCCCGATGTCTAAAATTTAGACGTCCGCTGCCCCAATATTGGACGTAAAAAAGCTCCAAAAAAGCCTCATTTTAGGCGCCAAAAATTAATTTTTTACTCACTAACACGTTAGCTAGGTAAGGTGGCCGATGTGTCAAAGAAGGATAATCAAGGATCCTCTTCAAGCATCAAATGTTATGGATGTGGAGAAAGAGGACATGTCAAAGCAGATTGTCCCAAAAGAAAAAGAAGCCAAGAAAAGAAAGAGAAGAAGTTTCCAAAGAAGAAGAAAACTTACAATTCTTGGGAAGAGAATGATTCTAGTTCATCAAGTTCAAACGTGATGGAGGATTTCTTTAAGGATGCTTCTTCAACAAGAGATGCTCTCCAAGGTGTGTTGATGAACTCTTCAAAGGATGGACTACGTGTGAGATGATGAATGTTGTGCATGCTTTTCAAGATGAACAAATGTGGTTGATGGTGTTGGATGGTCTAGGTAGAAGTCCTTCTAAGAGGTGAGGCCAACCATGAAGGAGAAGGTAAGAAGAAGTCTAGAGAAAGACATTTCTTAGAGTGAGAACTAAGGAGAAGGAGAGTTGCAAATTTGGCAAAGAAACTCTAGCATTCAAAATAGTTGTAAAAAATTATGCAAGGTTTCCTCTCCTTCTATAGGTGAAGGAGTAGGCTAGCATTTAATGCACTAGAAAGGAACTAGAAGCTTCCTATGGCAAGGAGGGAGGAATGAGAGCCTTCCCCCCTAACTACAATCCAAGTTCAATGTCTAGGAGCCTCCCTTGATGCTGACATGTTCTAAAGGCTTCTTATGACCCATTTTAGGCGCATATTTGCCTACGTCAAGGTTTATGCTGCACTACTTTACTCTAAAAGTTACTAATCTTCTAAAATAAAGCTAAACAAAGTGTCTTATCCAAATATAAGGCCTTTAGAAACTATTTTACATATTTACTATTAGAAAGTGGTTTTTAAGCCTAACTCAACCCCAAAAAACTGGTTTATAAGGTGAGGTTTGCACCCACTTATATGCTATGAATTGGCCTTATCTCTAGTCGATGTGGGACTTCCAACACACCCTCCTCACGTTGAGGTATATACATCTCGAGAATGGGACTAGACATTAATAGGTGGTCCGATAGCGGCTTGATATCGGGTGGAACAATATGCCCAAAAAACAACAAATATCGCTAGGAGCGGCTTTAATGATGGCTCCACTTGTGCAGAATTGGCTTTTAACGTCACCCCTTATACGTCATACCACAAAATATCCAACGTAAATTATTGACCGGTGGCATTTTCGTAAATAAGTTGGAATTATAGACGTCGGTTAGGAGGGACCCCGATGTCTATAAAATTTTAGACATCAGTCCCGCTACCTCGATGTCTATGTACGATTATAGACGTCGGGCCCCCCAATCCCCGACGTCCCTATGCCTAACAGGTAGGTGAAGGTGAAAAGTTCACCTAGATGTTGGTGCCCCTAGTAACCGACATTTATATGCCTTGCGAATATTAATTTTTAAATCAGAAAGATGTCATATTAGTGAGGGCCCCAACGTCTAAACTATTATAGACGTTGGTCCGCCCATGCCCCGACGTCTATAGCCTCTTATACTGTAAAACGCGAACCCGTGAGCAGTTACAAGCACTATTCATTCTCTTCTTCCCCGCGCTTTTCTCTCTGCAGCATTGCTTTTCAGGTGCGTTTTCTCTCTTTTGGACCGTTTAAATTTACTTTTACTCCGATTAAATTAATCTTTGATGAAATATCTTTCATTTGAACCGATTAAAATTTGTTTTTGTTGCGTTTTGGTTCAGTTTCTGTCATGTTCTTGGGTTTGCGTTTTTGACCCTTTTTGGCCTGCATTTTTGGGCGTGCACTACTTCATTTCCCTCCATTGCTATTTTAATATGCTAAATAGGTTACCTTTGTTGAAAACCTTTTTTGTGTGCATGTTATTGGCTTTTGTGTATGCATATTATTGGCTTTTGCGTATGCATGTTTTTGACTTTTAGGTATACATGTGTTATTGGCTTTTGAATACGCATGTGAAAAAGTTTGGTTGTGTTATTATAATTGGCATGTTAGATTATAAGTATCAAATCATTGAGTGAAACTTAGTTCCCGTTTGAAATTTAACACAAACGATTAATCTTTTAATCGTTTGTATTAAATTTTGAATTGTCTGATTGGACTGTTTGGGAAAATTATTTTTCATAATTTTCTATAACATGTACGTTAGACTTTATGCATAAGATTGATAAAATTTTGGTTCAGTATGTGTTGTTCTCCGAAAGCATATTTGATTGTGGTATCCTTGACTACTCTCGTTTTGTGTATTTCGGAGACCAATGTGAAATGCTGCCGAAATCTTATCAAATTTATGATGTAGACTTCTTTGCATGTGTCTTAGCAATTTATGAAAAATTATTTTTTTGAATGGGTAGGGCCTAACCTTTTGAGAGTTTAAAAAAAGAAACTGATGAAGTATGTTACAAACATAGTATGGATCGAAGCTGGATGAATGAACGTCGCATCAGTGAAGAATATGAGAAGGGTGTTTCGGTGTTCTTGCAATATGTTCTATAAAATGCAAAGTTTGTGAACGGGACATATTTTTGTCCTTGTGTTCGTTGTCTTAATCAAATATGACAAGACTTAGGCAATTTGCATGACCATCTATTCTTGTTCGACATAATGAGAACTTATACCGTTTGGACTTGGCATGGAGAAGTACTGGACCAGCCTACCACGTCACGAGGAACGAATTATGTGGAAGAATGGATGAGTGATCATTTAGAGGACATGATACGTGATGTTGGTGAAGATAATTTTGGAAGATCTAATTTGTATGATTATCTTATAAATGATTCAGAGCAACCGTTGTTCCCAGGATGCTCGAACTTTACACGTCTGTGTGCAACTTTAAAGTTGTTTAGTTTAAAAGCAAGGAATGGGTGGACCAATAAAAGTTTCACAGAGTTGTTGGAGTTGTTGAAGGAGATGCTTCCAAAAAATAATACTCTACTTATTCTTAATTACGAGGCAAAAAAAATTTATGTCCAATGGGTCTTGAATATCAAAATGTACATGCTTGTCCTAATGATTGTGTTTTGTATATAAAGGAGTTTGCTTCAGTAAAGTATTGTCCAACCTGTTGTTTATCACGTTTTATAAAGAAATCTGACAAAACACTAGGGATGAAGGTAATGATGGTGCACCTGCTAAGGTGATGTGGTATTTGTTGGAAAATAGGTAGGCTTCGTTTTAACACCAAGACGGGGGGGGGGGGGGAATTGGTGAGTTTTCAAAATCAGTGTCTTTTCGCAATCTTTTACACAAAGTATAAAACTTTACAAACTTTCTTGAATCTCAAGTAATAGAAAATTAAGTGCAGCGAAAAATCGAAGTTGACTACGTGAAAAGTAAAGTCGATTAAATGTAAAATAATAGAGATAGAGAATTCAAACATAGGTTTTTATACTGGTTCGACCTAATGCCTACATCCAGTGTCCTTCCAATACCAGGAAGAAAATGCACTATAATGGTCAAGGTTTTTACAACAAGGCTTTTATAGAGATCTCCACATCAAAAATATAAAACACCTCTCTAACCGTCTAACCAAAATATAGGAAAACCACACAACAAGACTTGCAGCAAGATATCCCCTCTCCTATAATCTGCAACCCACTTTGAACAATCCTCAAAGTGTACTAGACTCCACGAAATGTGCAGATTCTGATCAAGCAATATGTGCAGTATCAATCTCCTTCGGAAAATCTTTAAAGAAAGATCACAACCGTCTGCTTGATGAGTTCTTGGAACTCTAAATCTTAGAAAATCATTCTAAAACAGGATATGAAAATGTTAGTTTTCCAAAAGTCTCTGAACCAACTCAAGTCTCGTCTATTTATAGATTTCTATAAAACAGACGCTCTTGAAATCAAATACACTATTAATACAGTCGACTGTCCCTAATAGTTATAACAGATAAGTCCAATTAGTAGCAGTATAGTCAAACAAATTAATTCCACATTCATTACAGTTGACTCTCATTCAATCCTTGATAACGGTTGAAAAACCGTTATTTTCATACTTAAATTTGACATTAAACATACTCTTTATGACTTAGAATTAGCTTGAAATCATGCAATTTATTTAAGTTAGAGAATAAGAGAATCAAAGTTGGTTTTCTTGGTTTTATGTTTGGTTTTCCCATGATTTGGCAGGATTTATCAGGAATTGAATGAAGGAAATTGAAAAAGATAAGAGTTGGACTCAAGAGAAGGTTCAGAAGTGAAGAAAATAATAGTCGCAGCTACTACCGGGCGGTGGACTCTTTAGAGAATTCTCTGCCCAACACTCAAGCTACACCGTTGAGGGGTGAAGTGAAGTGTCGAACCTACCGCCGGGCGGTGTACTTATGGGCCTGGGCCAAATTTATGCTATTGTTCAGAGTTTATAAATAGATTTGCACGACCCTTAGAGGTCATATTTTGACAGAAAGGACACAGAAACACTCCATTCACTCCTTGGAGGCGGATTTTGGATGCAGGAGCTCCAATCTATCAAATCTAGGGTTATCTTTTCATACTTTTCATTCTTTTCATCTAGTTTTTGTTGTTGGGGAAACGATGTAATCCTATTGAAACTCTCATATATTGATATTCTTGCTTTATTCATATGCTTTCTTTTATCAATTGTTAGAGTATTTCCTCCATTATATTTGCATGCTTTGTTTAAGACATTATTCAATAGCATAATCTTTGATTCTATCTATATGGACAAATGTGGGTAGGTCTAGACATGATGGAATTCTCTTGGTAGAAATATTACCTAGACATAGGGATAGGAGGACCGATTGCCTTAAGCTTCTGTGCGAATTATGTAAGGCATGATTAATTGCTAGGGAGACTAGACATAGTAAACTAGTAATTAGGAGGTGACTCTATTCACCAAGATATTGGAATTAGGGGAATTTAGAAAGTGGCACCAACATTGATAAAGAAATAGAATTAAGTAGAATTTGTAAATATATGAGAGTGGATTAGGATGAAATCATAAACCCCAACAACACCATTCATCCATATAGTTCAATTGTCAATTGATCAATCTTTGCATGCATGTTTATTTTTGTTTTGCATCTAAACCCCTAATTTTCGTTCTCTCATGTGTTAAGAAATCAAGAATTCACATGAACGTTTAGGCCTAAGAGTCTCTAGGGAAACGATACTTTGACTTACCGTTTATTATTACTTGATATGATTCGATACACTTGCCGGACTCTTAACAATGCTCAACTAACTTTTAAAAATATAGCAGTTACTGTTCATGAGCACAACATAATTTCAAATCAAACAACTAATACAGTCAAATGCGTGGCGCAGACATTCAACTTAGACACAACAATTCACTTTGAAATTGTTTTCAATTCAAAATCTCACATAGAATTGTATTTGAAAATCTATGCATAGTCACGAGCTTAATTCGACTTCCCCCATAATGAAGTCGGGTTATAGCTTGTAGTTATGCCACACAATGTTTTCTAGGGTTTTGTGCCTAATGTTTGCTGGATGCAGTTTGGACAGGAATTTAACTATATGGGCACTCAATTGTACCAAGAGGATTTTAACCACTGGTGGGAACCTCACTCAAACATGGATCAAAGCCAATTTGGGCGAGCTGCCGAGCAACAAATCACTCCACCCAAGGAGAATACAAAGCTTGACGAACTTTTTGAGCGGGTCATGGATACGAGTTTATCTTGTATCAAATACATGGAGGAGTTACAACAAAGTCAATGGTAGCAACAACCCTTTTTACCAACAGAAACGTTGGGGGACACTCAACAACAATGGTAGAAACAACCTCTCCAAAAGAAAGCCTTGAAGAGACATTCCAACGAGTTATGCAAAGTTCCATCTCCTATATAGAACGCATTGAAGCAAGTCGTAAAAGGCTGGAGATGGAATTGGGTTGCATAACTAAGCCTCTGGATGATTCTAGGTTAATACTGAAGATAACCCTAGGGAGGAATGTCAAGTCACTATCACTAAAAGTGACGAGGTTGTTGATGACCAAAAGATAGAGGAGGAAAAGATTGAGATAGAAGAGGAAAGGATAGAGAGAAATGAGGAAAAGATAGAGGAAGAAAAGACAGAGAGAGATGAGGAGAAGATAGAGGAGATAGAAAAAGAAAGGTTGAATGACGAAGAAGAAGATGATGAGAAAGAAAAAGAAGTGGTTGAGGGAAAAGAAAAAAATAGAAAATGTGTGAAAATAAAGAAGAAAGTAGGAGAAAAGAAAAAGAGAAAATTGAGGGAGAAGGAAAGTAAGAAAAAGAGGATGAGAGGAAGAAAGAAAAGATCAAACAAAAAACGCCTTCCTCATTCAAAAAAATATCATAGGAAGGAAAATAAATTTAAATGCTTTATGGAAATCTTCAAGAAATTGGAGATTAAAGTTCCTATGATTGAGACATGGAAACAGGTGCTTGGTTTTATTAACTTTCTGAAGAAATTCAGCAGAAAGAAGAAAAAGAAAAAAAATATCAAGAAGGGAGAATATTAACACCTACTGATGGGTGTTTGAGCTTTACTGGGTCAATCTAATGACGTTAAAAGAGCGCTTGCTGGGAGGCAACCCAATTTCTGATTTTTTTCTTTTTAATTGATTATTTTTGTGGTTTGGATATAATTTTTCTTTGTGTGTTGGACTTTTTTAGGTAAGTGCTGCTTCTGATGGCAGTGATGATAACATCTACTGATGGATGCTTCTACAACATCTACTGATGGATGTGCTATGAAAGAGGACGATGAATAGACATCTATTGATGAATGTCATTGACAGCATTTACTGATGAATGCTACTGGGATAACATCTACTAAGGGATGTTAGAAAGTTTAAGTATCTACTGAAGGATATAGGACGATACAACTACTGACGGTGTTGGTAAGGATTGCACTTACTGATGGGTGTTAGAAAGATTTTGGGTCAGGCTCGTGACGTTAAACAAGTGCTACCTGGGAGGTAACCCAGTTGATTGATTTATTTTTGTTGCATGCTTAATACTGTTCTAGTTGCATTTAGGGCTTAATTGTTACATATGTGAGCAAAGTGAGTGGGAATTGCGTGAAAATTAAAATTTGAAAGTTTAAATTGAGGGTTACAGGGTCCAAGACTCTTAAAGCAAAGCAAAAAGGGAAAAGGCCAACTCGCGCCCTCCGCTGGGCGGTGAACTCACCACTGAGTGGTGGCGTCGCTAAGGGCTCAAGTGGTTTTTAAAGTTGGGCTTATCTTTCTTGGCCCATTGCACGGTTTTTATTCCCCTTAGGGCTCGTCCAAGTGTCCACTCCTAGATCCTTAACCTCTCTTTCACTTTCAAACACTCTTCAAAGGCTCTCCCATCACTTCTCCTATCATCCCACTTCTAGAAAACCCATTCTCCATCACTTTTGCATCATTTCATCATCAGAGTTTGGGGTTTTCTTGAGAGCATTGCACTTGGGTTACATTCATCATCATTCAACAAGCACTTTGCACACATTCAAGGAATCCCCACCCAAGTAAGTCATGCATTTTACATTCTAGGGTTTCTAAAGCATGAATTTGTATGAGATTGATTGTTCAAGCATGAAAGATTAAAGGACAGGTTGCTACTGCCGAGATGATCATAGGCATGTACGACACGCCTCCTGCACATAGGTGGACCATGGATGAATATAACAATGTGGTGGCTTGGCCGGAGCATATGCAGGATAGTGGATCTGGAGCACCTGAAGCTCCAGAGATGGATGATGATGATGATGAAAACTTTAAGGATGCTAAGGATGGAGAGGAGGACTCCGATGATAGCATGGGATGAGAAACTGACATAGCATCTACTAATGGATGCTATCTGCAATAGAACAGGGTTTTTCTTATCATTTGTTTATGTTTAGTGGTGTAGGATTTGCTTCTGTTGAGTAGTATAGGATTAATGTACTTGGTCTAAAACTTATCTGATATGATGGTTTGACTGTTTGATGTTGCATGAGATAAGTTGCTTGATGATGCTTGTTTTTGAATGATGATTGAGATTGCCATATGCTGATATACAGGTAGAGTGTTCACCAGCTATGTGAACAGATGCATGATGATATTATGATTGTGATTATGATGCTAAGAAGGGTGTGATTTTGAGATATGTGGACTGATGAGAGAACTTATATGTGAGGTTTTGAGCTCCAGAGTTTTTGATAATGTGATTGCTATCTACTTGAAAGCATGAATGATTTTGCCCAGGTTTCTATGATTGGCTGAATTGCATGTTTGTGTCATATGATCAAGGCCATTTTTTATTAAACCCTTTCTTAGCCAATGCAAAAGTTTCGTCCCAATTAAAAAGAGCACAATGTTCTCTACCCTTTTTGAACCTAAACCTTAAACAGTATGTGAACCCTTTTGAAAAATCTTTACCTTGCGTTAAGTTGAGAATTATTTGGTGGTATTGATAATGGTTCAAGTTTGGGGTTGTTGGGGAAATTGAAAGAAAGATAATCATTGACTAATGTGTTGAGTGAAGCATGAAAAGCATGAAAAAAGATAGAAAAGATAGAAAAGATAGTATGAAAAGAAAAGCTCATTGCAAGTTGGGAATGAGTGAGATTGGTAAAAAAAGAGTTTGTGCTTGAAATATGAATGTGTAAATGACTCTTTTAACTCAAGGATTTCGTGATCTAGAAAAACCAATTTTTCTTGTTAGCCTAACCACATTATAAGCCTTGAACAAGTCCTTGTAATGACATACGTGTGATGATGATTGATTATGGTAAATGAACGACAATTTTGTTCTATGTGACATTTGGATAGTAGAGGGAAGGAGTGAACCTTTTGAAACACTTGAGTCACTTAGTGAAACACCTTGTCTGGTGAGGAATGATTCCATGAATTCATCTATGCTTAGTTGATTGGTCATTCATAAGAATAGCATCTGTCTGAGATTATGTGATTTTGGGAACACTGTGATGAGTTGTTATGAAGTATTTGTGCATCTTGATTAAGTTCTATTATTGAGTTTATTTGAGTGATGACTTGTCTTGAAATATTGGTTTGGAATGAATTGAACCATTATAATGATTTGTGTAGGACTAAGTTACATTTTGTTTGCTTGAGGACAAGCAAAGTTCTAAATTTGGGGTTGGGATGATGGTTCAAAAATCGTTATTCTCATACTTAAATTTGACATTAAACACATCCTTTATGACTTAGAATTAGCTTGAAATCATGCAATTTGTTTAAGTTAGAGAATAAGAGAGTCAAAGTTGGTTTTCTTGGTTTTATGCCTGGTTTTCCCATGATTTGGCAGGGTTTATCAGGAATTGAATGAAGGAAATTGAAGAAGATAAGGGTTGGACTCAAGAGAAGGTGGAAAAGTGAAGAAAAGAAGAGTCGCAGCCACCGTCGGGCGGTGAAGTCATCGCCGGGCGGTGGACTCTTTAGAGAATTCTCTTCCCAACGCTCAAGCTCAACCTCTGAGGGGTGAAGTGAAGTGTCGAACCTACCGTCGAGCGGTGAACCCACTACCAGGCGGTGTACTTATGGGCCTGGGCCAAATTTTTGCTATTATTCAGAGTTTATAAATAGATTTGCACGACCCTTAGAGGTCATCTTTTGACAGAAAGGACGTAGAAACACTTTCTTCACTCCTTGGAGGCGGATTTTGGATGCTAGAGCTCCAATCTATCAAATCTAGGGTTATCTTTTCATACTTTTCATTCTTTTCATCTACTTTCACCATGATTATGGTGAACTAAACCCCTTTGTTGTTAGGGAAATTCTTGAAACTCTCATATATTGAAATACTTGCTTTATTCATATGCTTTCTTTTATCAATTGTTAGAGTTATTCCTCCATTATATTTGCATGCTTTGTTTAAGACATTATTCAATAGCATAACTTTTATTCTATCTATATGGACACGTTTGGGTAGGTCTAGACATGAGGGAATTCTCTTAGTGGCAATATTACCTAGACATAGGGATAGGAGGATAGATTGCCTTAAGCTTCTGTGCGAATTATGTAATGCATGATTAATTGCTAGGGACACTAGACATAGTAAACTAGTAATTAGGAGTATACTCTATTCACCAAGATATTGGAATTAGGGGAATTTAGAAAGTGGCACTAACACTGATAAAGAAGTAGAATTAAGTCGAATTTGTAAATATATGATAGTGGATTAGGATGAAATAATAAACCCCGACAACACCATTCATCCATATAGTTCAACTGTCAATTGATCAATCTCTGCATGCATGTTTATTTTATATTTTGCATCTAAAACCCTAATTTTCATTCTCTCAAGTCTTAAGAAATCTAGAATTCACACGAACGTTTAGGCCTAAGAGTCTCTAGGGAAACGATACTCGAATTCGGTACACTTGCCGGACTCTTAACAATGCTCAACTAACTTTTAAAAATATAGCCGTTACTGTTCATGAGCACAACAGAATTTCAAATCAAACAACTAATACACTCGAATACGTGGCGCACACAGTCGACTTCGACACAATAGTTCACTTTGAAATTCTTTTCAATGAAAAATCTCACATAGCACTGTGTTTGAAAATTTGTGCAGAATCACTAGCTTAATTCGACTTCCTCCATAATGAAGTCGACTTATAGGTTGCAGCTATGCCACACAATGTAAGTTCATAAAACTGCATGTGGTTTTCCTGTTCCAAAACATATGTAATGCAATCACAACGAAATGTCACATATATCAGAATAGTGAATATGCATTCATATATCATATTTCATATTCATCAAGATAACAATCAATATTAAAGATTAGAACATGTAACACATTGCAATACATGTGTTATTAAAAATGTGTTGTCATCATAAAAAACTAGAGTGATATAGATATTGTGTTGTCAACAATCTCAACAATCTCCCCCTTTTTTGATGATGCACAACCATGATTAATAAACAACCATGTTTGCACAAGAACAAACCAAATTTAGAGTAAGCACATGATATAACAATCAAATCACAGTTCAAATACTCTGAATGCAATATATCAAGCAATCAACAATATGTCAAGTAGATAGCATTTCACAATACTTCTCCCCATTTTGTGCATTAACAAAAAAAGTATGCTTCTAGATATGATATGCTGAAAAACCAAACAGAGATGCATCAATAAGAAATATAAGTAGTTAGAAAACATGTAGTGATGCTCCCCCTATCATATATATTCACATGAAAAAGATAACTCCCCCTGAAGTATAGGCCTATGAAGAAATATGTGTAATTATATAATGCTCCCCCTGTCATTATGCATATTTTTCTTAATCATGTTCAGATGCACAATGCAGTACAGTAACAATCAAAAGCATATATCCAGTATCAAACAACATTGTATCATGTATATGATTTCAAGCAAATTCATCATGCATAGATACAATCATCAACAATCTCACAATATAATATCATATATGAATTAAGAAATTTGAATAGAGATATATTGCATATAAGCAGAATAAGGTAATCAATCAACATAATAACCAAATTCCAGTGATGAAATTTATATTCCTGTTAAGATCAAGTCGATTAAATTATTATCCTAGTCAATTCCATTGCTTCTGAGTGAGTTATGATTCTAGCAGTGATTTCCAAGCAATGTTTTGCTGCAAAACCTTTCAAAGATCTCTTGTAGATCAAACAATTTAGTTATGAAAGAAAAATAATCCATTAAGAAGTGAATATGCAGAATGATGTAACAGTTTAAAACATGCATAGTCGACTTCAATCAGTTCTAAGTCGATTCAATCATTCAATCAAAGCAAATATAGTCAATCAGATCAAAGCAATTGAATTAGAATCAAAACACTGATTTCCATCACTTGTTCAAAGGTATTACAATGATAAGACCAGAACAAGAACAAAACAAAATGGCAATCTAAGCCATCTAAAAGAAACTAAAGACAGAGACACAAACATAAGTTATATAGCCAACAAGACTCGAATCACACTTCTGAGCTTTCTAGACCCTTCTTATACATGTGAGTCCATCGTGTTTTCTTCAAACATATCTTCTTCAGTCCCTTGATCTAAAATGAGATCAACTTTTAATTCAAGCTGATCAAGCTTGTCAACGATTTTCTGAAGCTGATTAGTGGCAAGATTTAAGCAATTGTTATCAGAATATGGGATCCTTCTTTGTTTATTTGAGACAGAAGTGCTTCCATACAGATACAACAAATTTTCTTCCCCTTTAAAGCACCAACCTCTTAAAGTCCTTGTGAGTCCAAAAGAAATCAGAGTATTTTGGTTAATCGCATTTGTGTAGTTGCATCGAAACTTCCTTTCACCATTAATGTTTGCACCTTGCTCTTCAAGTATTTTGCTTATCAGTACAACGTAAGGTAGATAATGAGACCTGTTCAAAGCACATTCAGTCATATGATCTTTTAGAACTTTCACCCAATTGGTGGGAATGTCATTTTTAAGCGCATATAGTAGGGAAATGTCTTCAGTTGACATATTTGGCTCAAGTAGTCTTCCAGGATGATTCACCAAAGCAAGTATTTGAGCCATTATTCTTTCCTCCATTCTTAGTCCTTCATGGGCAAAATCTCTTTCAGAAGAATGGTTATCAGAGGGTGTTACCCACCTTTTGTAGACATCTCTATTTTTCAAGAGACAATTTGCCAAGTACTATCGTCGATCACAATGTCAAAGCCTTTTACTCTAGAGTGAATATCTTCATTAATTAGTTTCAAGTTGTGATAGAACACTTTCACAAGCTCAGGTTACCAACATCCTTTCAGTTGAACCAAGGATGAAAGATCATGAGATTGCAACCAACCAGGAAATATAAACCCTTCTCTTTCAAATAGGTTCAAATCAAGATACTTTGGAGTGACTACAACCTTGATTGATCCATGAATGAACCTTTGTCTAACATCATCGTCACTGATCCATCCTGTAGGATTTGCTTCCCTTTTAGAAGATGAGATGACCTTAGATCGTTTTGAGGGAGATAATGTCATTTTCAGGGGAACCTTTGATGCCTCCTTTATAGAATGATCTAGGGTTTTGCATACAACATGTGTGATTTTGAGTTAGTGCCAGTTGACAGGCATATTAGAGGCGCGAACCCAATATCACTTATAAAGCCCAATTTTAAAAATTCAAATTTTAACGATCCCAAAACAAAGACTTTAGTCGAATTAGTTCAAAAAGTAGTTGACTACAACAAGACATAAAAGATTCAAAACAGGTGTAGGCAACAGAGACATAGTCGAATAAGTTCATAACAAAGTCGACTAAAAGTCGTGAAATGTTTTTCAGAACTAATTCAAACATACAATCATATAGACAATCACACATACAATCAGACATCAAACAATCAATCAATTTATGCATGATGCAGTGATGTAATACTTGTTACCCATTGTAGACACTCAAGATGATTGATATAACCATTGTTGTTCATCCTTAAGCTCTCACTGCTCATCCTTCCATCTGATTGTTATCCTGCGAAACAACTCAAATTTTTGTTACAAGTACCCATTTGAACTTGGGTCCTTGATTGTCAGTTCTAGTTAGCTCTTCCTTTGGTTTCCATACATACAATCCTTTAGGAACACCAACAATTCTATAATAACAGTTTCTAACAATGTGACCAACACAATTGCAATAAAAACATGTATGCTTGATAGGCTTGCTTAAATCTATAAATTTCTTTGTATTGGTTCTATTAGTTTGAGCTTTATAGCTTATTTCTTGTCTGTAAATAACTCTACCAGAAGACTTTAATACAACATTCAAGTTGTCTCTACCTTGAGTAAATTTGGCTAGCGTGCTAGTCAAGTAATCTATTTGTTCAATATGAGTAGGACATTTTTTGCAATATTTTTCTACTATTACAGTCTCAATTTTAACTTCTTTACCAGATAATAGAGCTTCATCTAAATCCTTTTGCAATTTCTCATTATCAGCGACAAGGTTATTTATTCTATGCTCATAATATCTCCTCTCAGAGTTAAGTAAATTAACCTTTTATTGCAGTCGCATAGCTTCAGCATGTATTTCTTTGAATGCTTCAAGCAGCGTAGCATATTTGAATTGAATTGGTTCATTCTCAAAATCTGCATCGCTGTCATCATCTTCTGATGTTACTCCAGCCATATAGCACATGTTAGACTCCTTTTCTTGATCATGATCTTAATCACTTGAAGAGTCTGAGTCACTATTTTCCCAAGCAATGTAGGCTCCTCTTTGTTTTCTTCCTTTATCTGAAGGAAACCTTCTACTTGCTTTCTGCTTTGGCTTTAATTTTGGACATTTTGGCTTGATATGTCCTTCCTTTCCGCATTCATAACATTGGATAACATTTGATCTAAGGCCTTTCTTTGCTTTTCCTTGACCTGCATGGTTAGTAAGTTGACTATCATTTTTCATAAGTCGACTGGACTTTCTTACCATCATGGTCATCATTTCTTTTTCGTCCATTTCGACATCTGAGTCATCTAACTTTGAGATTTTCTTATTTGTTGCTTTCAGTGGAATGAACTTCTTTTCTTCAATCTCTTCTTCATCCTTTAGCCTTCCAAGTTCGAATTCGGGTTCTCTTAGCTTGCCAAACAAGGTAGCCATGTTCATGCTTGTAAGGTCTTTCGATTATGTGATTGCAGTGACTTTTGGTTGCCAGTTTCTGTTCAAACTTTTCAGAATCTTGATGTTGATCTCCTTTTTATCAAACACTTTTCCAAGAGCCATAAGGTGATTAGCAATATGTGTGAATCTTTTCTGGAGTTCATAGATTGTTTCTCCAACCTTCATCCAGAAAAGTTCATACTCTTGATTCAGAGAATTCTTCCTTGCTCTCTTGACTTCATCAGTGCCTTCACGAGTGACTTCCAAGACCAACCACATTTCCTTTGCAGATTTGCATTGAGATATCCTGAAAAATTCATCAACAGTTAGTGTAGAGGCAATAATGTTTCTAGCTTTAACATCATATTGTGCTTTTCTATTCTCTTCAATTCACCATTCAGTAAAAGGTTTTACAACAGTTTTTTCATCCACAAATTTAGTAGGCTCAAAAGGGCTATTTAAAGTTGCATCCCAAATTCCTCTATCCACGGATTTAAGAAAGATTTGCATTCTAATTTTCCAAAAAGGATAATTTTCACCAGCAAACAGAGGTGATCTGTTTGTAGAAGCACCTTCACCAAAAGTTTGAAAACTGGAAGCCATCCCTAGGACTATAGTCGATTCAAAGAAAAATATAGTCGACTAGTTTTTCAAATATCTTATGACAACCAGCTATGGTGCCAATTGTTGGAAAACAGGTAGGCTTGTTTTAACACCAAGAATGGGGGTGAATTGGTGAGTTTTCAAAATCAGAGTCTTTTCGCAATCTTTTACACAAAGTATAAAACTTTACAAACTTTCTTGAATCGTAAGTAATAGAAAATTAAGTGCAGTGGAAAATCAAAGTTGACTACGTGAAAAGTAAAGTCGACTGAATGTAAAAGAGTAGGGATAGAGAATTCAAACGTAGGTATTTATACTGGTTCGACCTAATGCCTACATCCAGTGTCCTTCCAATACTAGGAAGAAAATGCACTATAATGGTCAAGGTTTTTACAACAAGGCTTTTATAGAGACCTCCACTTCAAAAATATAAACCACCTCTCTAACCCTCTAACCAAAGTATAGGCAAACCACACAGCAAGACTTGCAGCAAGATATCCTCTCTCCTGCAATCTGTAACTTACTTTGAACAATCCTCTAAGTGTACCAGACTCCACGAGTCCAACCCCTGTAGTCACAACAAGTACAACAACAATCACCACGGATGCCAACACGAATCTTGATCAACCAGGAAACACCTCAATTGTGCAGATTCTGATCAAGCAATATGTGCAGTATGAATCTCCTTCACAAACTCTTTAAAGAAAGATCACAACCATCTTTGAAATATTTCTAAATCTCAGAGAATCAATCTGAAAAAAAATATGAAAATGTTAGTTTTTCAAAAGTCTCTGAAAAAACTCAGGTCTCGTCTATTTATAGATTTCTATAAAATAGACGCTCATGTAGTCGAATACGCTACTAATACAGTCAACTGTCCCTGACAGTTATAACAGATAAGTCCAATTAGTAGCAGCTCACTCAAACAATTTACTTCTACATTCATTACAATTGACTCTCATTCAATGCTCAACTAACTTTTAAAAATATAGTCGTTACTGTTCATGAGCACAACAGAATTTCAAATCAAACAACTAATACAGTCAAATGCGTGGCGCACACAGTCGACTTCGACACAACAGTTCACTTTGAAATTCCTTTCAATGCAAAATCTCACATAGCACTGTATTTGAAAATCTGTGCATAGTCACGAGCTTAATTCGACTTCTCCCATAATGAAGTCTACTTAGAACTTGTAGTTATGCCACACAATGTAGGTTCATATAACTACATGTGGTTTTCCTCTTCCAAAAGATATGTAATGCAATCACAAAAAATGTCACATATATCAGAATAGTGAATATGCATTCATATATCAGATTTCATACAAACATGTTCATCAAGATAAGAATCAATATTAAAGATTAGAACATGTAACACATTGCAATACATGTGTTATTAAAAATGTGTTGTCATCATAAAAAACCAGAGTGATATAGGGATTGTGTTGTCAACAATCTCAATAGTATTTGCCTATAATACCTCGGATGAAACGTATGTTCACTGTTAAAGAAGATGAAAAGAACCTTAAATGGCACGTTGTCGAAAGAAAGTACGATAATCTTCTTCGTCACCCAATTGATTCACCACAATGGAAGAAGATCGATGAAACATTTCCAGAATTTGGTGCAGATCCAAGAAACTTAAGACTTGCACTTGCAACTGAAGGTAGGAATCCTTATGGGAACTTAAGTAGCAAACACAATTCATGGCCAGTTATGTTGATGATATACAATCTTTCTCCTTTGTTGTACATGAAGAAAAAAATATGTGATGTTGTCAATGATGATATCGGGTCCTAAACAACCGGGTAATGACGTTGATGTTTACTTGAAACCTTTAATTGATGATTTGAAATTTTTGTGGGAAGAAGGTGTCGAAGTGTTTGATTCAGATGTTGAAGAAAATTTCCGTTTGCGTGCAATGTTGTTTTGCACTATAAATGATTTCCCAGCCTATGGAAACTTGTCCAATTTATGAAGAAAACACTGGTTACCTTCAAAAGCATTCAATGGAGGTGTTGAGGTTGAGGTTGTGTCCAGACCCTGGAATGGTGAAGAGGTGTACAACAAAGCCAAAAACATTGACATTGTGTTCTGAAAACATCATAAAAGTACTTATGCAAAAAAATGTTTGGAAGAAACGATTAATATTTTTTAATCTTCCATATTGGTGTAAACTTGATGTTAAACATTGTATTGATGTGATGCATGTTGAAAAAAATGTTTGTGACAGTGTCATCGGAACTTTATTACACGTGAAAGGGAAGAATAAAGACGGAATAAAAGCACGACAAGATTTGGCTGAAATGGGAATCCAATCAAAGTTACATCCACAGACAATAAGAAGACGCACCTATCTGCCCCCAGCCTGTTACACTCTTTCTAAAAAAGAAAAACAAAGTTTTTGTAACTCTTTAAGAAGTTTGAAGGTTCCACAAGCTTATTCTTCAAATATTAGTAACCTTGTTCCTATGCAAGAGCTGAAGTTAGTTGGTTTAAAGTCTCATTATTGTCATGTATTGATGCAACAATTGTTACCAGTTGTTATTCGAGGTAAATTACCTCCTTCTGTTAGGGGTATTCTGACACGTTTCAGTTTGTTCTTTAATGCCATTTGCCAGAAATTTGTTGACCCTCGAGGTTTAGATCAATTGGAAAATGAAGGAATAAGACTACTATGTGATTGGAGATGTACTTTCCACCTTCTTTTTTTGATATCATGGTTTGTTCGATTGTTCATCTAGTTCGAGAAATTCCAATATGTGGGCCGATTTTCTTAAGGTGGATGTACGCTGTTGAAAGATACATGAAAATCTTAAAGGGATATGTCAAGAATCAGTTTCGACCAGAACCTTCAATCATAGAGTGATACTTTGCAGAAGAAGCCATTGAATTTTGTTCAAGTTATATGCCAAGTTGTGAACCAGTGGGTCTTCCCAAGAGCATACATGAAGGAAAATGTGAAGGTAAGGATGTTCGTGGTGTGAGGATTCAAAGTGTTAGCAGAAAAGAAGTTGATCAAGCTCATTTGTACATCTTAAACAACACTGGTGATGTGATTTCTTACATTTCTGTACACGTTAATGAAATGAAGGCATCACACCCAAGAATGAGTGAAAAATGGCATCTTAATTAACATGTCAAAACCTTCTTACAATGGTTTAAGAAAAAGATTTATGCGACTCCACATGTTTCTGAAACTCTATTTAGGTTATCTCGTGAGCCGAACACAGATGTCATTACATATGGTGGGTACTATATAAACAATATTTCTTTTCAAACAAAGGAAGAAGATGACAAAAGTAGATTCAAAATAGTGGGGTTACACTACAAGTTGAGGTTGTGCACTTTACTAGTTCTAAAGAAAAATATCCAATCACTACATCAATGAGTTATTTTGGAATAATACAAGAAAT
Source organism: Vigna reflexopilosa (assembly GCA_027742785.1). Classification (NCBI taxonomy): domain Eukaryota; kingdom Viridiplantae; phylum Streptophyta; class Magnoliopsida; order Fabales; family Fabaceae; genus Vigna; species Vigna reflexopilosa. The sequence goes on from CM050918.1 coordinate 29,551,588, forward strand.
ATGGGAGGTGGATTATGTCAGGTTTAGAGTCCCAGTTTTCAAGTGTAAATGGGTTGATATAAATTCTGGTGTCATGTAGATGACTCTGGTTTCACATTGGTAGATCTTAATAAGATGAATTACACTAATGAACCATTTATTATTGCTTGTAAAGCAAGGCAAATATTCTACGTAAGCGATCCAGTGAATAAAAAATGGTCAGTGGTTTTGGAAGGAAAAAACATGCACGAGTATGATAATGAAGAATCTCTTGATATACTCGAGACAACATCTACCGCATCAAGACCCATTGAAGACTCAGTTGATGACGTTGCCGATGAAATCCATGCAATTCGTAGTGATCCCAATGAAAGGATCTGGGAGAAGACACACTCTTAATAAGTAACGTGTTTTTTTTCTGTTTTGACTTTATATGTACTTTTATTCGGATGCATATTTGAATTAGTAATAACCTTGTATATATTTTTCAGATATGTCAACCTCAGACTCAGCATCAGGACAGATCAGACGTACACGAGGCATGACACGATTGCCAGAAGTGACATCCGGACGCGTTGATGGGCAGAGGAGACATGTTGAAATCTCCAAATCAGGTGTGGCATCAGGGCCAAATGCTGATAGGTATAATAGTTATATGGGTCAGTAAGCAAAAACCCATGTTTCTATCCTTCATGGAACTTGGGATGACGTCCCAAAGGTCGAGAAGAACCTCTTATGGCAAGATGTTCAGGTATGTTTACTTAAAAGAAATTTCATATACTTATTTCTTTGATCTTATTATGTCATAACATGTTCTTTGTTTTAAACAGATAAAATATGATGTTCCAAACAAACTTCAGATGAGAAAGAAAGTGTTATCGCAAATAAAATATGATGTTTCAAGACAAGGCTGGCACGTCTGTATGTGTTTGGAGACAGACAACATGAGAATCCAAGTGAGCATTATTCCTTCACAGATGAAGAGTGGAGGTAGTTTCGTGCATCTAGAGAGAGTGGGGAATGGAAGGTATTTATCTTAACATCTACAACATCTTAAAAGGAGTTTTTATTATTTTATAGTTATGAATATACATGGTTTTACAGGGTAAAAGGTTAGCCGCCCAAGAAAGGCAAAGGCTAAATGATGCACCACACTTGTTATCACGAGGTGGTTATGCGAAACTTGGGAAGAAAATTCACTAGTGCAAAAATAGCCTATTACGTCGTTTATTTTTGGCCTTTAACGACGCACTTGTTAGTGATGTTATAGTCGGTGACATAAATTTATGTCGAATATTAACGGGTGATGTTAATCGAACTCATTTATGTCGAATACAAAGGTAATTGACGTAAAGTTAACATCTTTTATGCAGGTCGACATTAAGGTACGTCGTTTGGAATAGAGTTAGACGTCCAATATTTGAATAAATATTTATTTTTAAAGAAAGATTTTTCGTCAAATGGTTGGGGGAACTGACGTAATGTTGACGTCGGCGTAGAAGATTGTTAACGTGATATTCACGTCGAAGTGCAAATTTGACGTCAATTTTTGAATAATTATTTATATTTAAAGGAATATTTGACGTCAGTCATAAGGTCAACGATGTAAGGTTGACGCCAAACATGTTTACAGTCGACGTTACTATCGCTGAGCCATAGAGAACCTTGCCCAACGTTTTATTATTATCGTTATACATAGCATTATATCAACGTCACTCATCGCCTTGATTTGCATATATGATTTTCTAGAATCTAATGTGTTTCCAGATGGTTGGATGGTCTGAGGTTCAAGAAAGCCATAAATTGACCCCCGACCTGATTCAACTGCGACGATGTCCATGTACCTATAAGAATAAAGTTAAGTATATTTATTAAAATGTAATAATACTAATAATATACAAATTGGAAAATAACAAATAAAAAATTTACATGCACCACAATTGTATACATGAAATGTTCAACATTCTATCTCCACCAATCAGCTCATATGCATCACTGAATTCAATATACAATGGAATATGGCACTCGACGCCAAACGTTCTTAACTCCCACTGCACCGCTACCGATTGTTTTTTCAACTGAGGTAATCTTGACATCAATATGGATAGAGGATCATCGTCTTCTGCTTGCACACGAGCCTCAGGTTGAGCTATTGCTTGTTTCTCTGGTCGGTAGACCTGTAAGTCACATTTATAGAAGTTAGGAATCATTTAATTATAACTTGAAGATTTAAGATAATAAAAATAAGAATAAAATACCGCTGGTGGGCCAAAATATGGAACGATCAAGGCCTTAGGCCAAGCTATAAATGTGCCTAAGGCCTCCCCCATGAATTGGATTTCATTTGTCGGCACTGGCACTCGAGCCTAGGGGTCTCTAACATCATCAATCCTTACCCGCGCGTCAATGGGAAATAAAGGAGCACCATGACTGGTCTGGCCTCGTACAAGCTGTACTCCGATGGCCACTGCGCGCGGAGGATTCTCATCAACCAAAAACTCATACTGAATATTGATATCAGTACGATCTGCATTAGAGCATGAGTCTTTGGTGCTCCCAAGAGGTGTGGTAGGATCCTCTGTAAAGGCGTCCTCCTGCTGTGACTGTTGTTGTTGTTGTTGTTGTAGTCTGATCGTCGCAAGTTCTTGTTCGAGCGTTCTTCCATTTGCTCCCGTACTTGGACTTGCACCTGTTCTGTGATGCTACTAACCAATTATGGAGTCACGACTTGTGTGCTTCTTGGTTTAGGGCCAAAGTAGTCCTCAATCCAGTAGCTCCTCCAACAGCACGCACACGACCTGGACGGTCTGGCCGACCTGTGGCTGCTACCAGGATGTCCTTCCTAACTTCTGGCACAAATGTGCCTTCAGTCTCTTGCTCAACCAACTCATCCTACATATCATAATAGACAAAATTACATAATTTTTTATAAACTATGATAATTAGTTAAAATTTTCCACTTACAATTCTTTGGGATATCTCCTCAGCAGACTGGGATGTAAACTGGCCATTGGACTTTGTCCGTGCAGCCTTCCACAATTCATGTCTAGCTGGTGGAGGTGCTAGATCAGATGACTCAAGACCTAACTCCTCAACTCGACGTTTGCTTATCTTTTTCTCTAATAACGCATAACCACCACGAGAAAGTACGTGTGGTGTATCATTAAGCCTCTGCCTGTCCTGGGCGGCTATCATTTTCACCTATGTAAAAATGAAAATTATTAAGCATATATAATTCAGAAATTAACATCCTATCTTGTGTGACTAGAGCAAAATATTATAAAACATACCTGTCATTCAGGAGTAAGTCTAGATTCTTTAAACTGCACCCACGCCTCATCAGATATTTTATACTTTGTACAGGGAGTTTCGTTCTGTTTAGAGCCAAAGATGAATTTACGTGTCATTGTCGTCTTGAAGTCCCTCCACCGGGTTGCAATTTGGGATAAAATCGTCTTCCTTATCTTCTCATCATCAGGAATAACCCAATTTTCCTTTTTAAAAAGAAAATTAATGTTAAAGCATGTTCAACGAAAATAAGTGAATGATGGAAGTAAAACAGCTTAAACATACCAAAATATCTTGCCATAGTAGATTTTTGTCAACCTCTGACACACCACCCCAACGGGTAGCGAGAATAGGGACATGAAATCTTGCCAGCGTGCCCAAGTAACTCTTAAACTTTGTTGCATGTTCCCCTATAGGCACAAATGTTTTAGGATCAAACTCCACCAGTAATGGTTTATCATTAACCCGACGGGATGTGACACCAGGCATCCGAGTCACAGATCTACCACCTCCTCCGTTTGACCTGATCTAGAGCTCGTCATACCTGTTTACAAAGTTTGTAAATTATAGTTACAACAGACAACGAAATGGTGACACTGGAGAAGATGACGAAGTTCGATGACAACGAACGAACACAAATATCATACTATGAAAGAAAAAATAAACTATTATACATATACCATACGTGCAGAATCGAAAAACACAACACAAACACGAGCACATACATCATACGTATAAGATATTAAAGATAACAAAAAAAACATTCTTGAAATGGTGTCACTATAGAAAATGATGAAGTTCGCCGACCATGTATGAAACACAGCCTAAAGATAAACGAAAAACATTCGGTAAACCTTAGAAATGGGAACCAAATGACATTACAAAGACAGAAAAGATTAAAAATAAGATTCTTTCTTTATTGCAGTCGTCCATGAAGAAGAAAGTTCAAGCAGAAATGGTAGCACGAACAAGCAGTGAGACCGTGTTATGTTTTTACATTTATATTCCACGGCGAATACAAGACACACTTGACGTTATATTCAAAAACCACGTCGCAGACCAAAATAATTCGACGTTTCCTGTAAAAACAGGCGCCTTGAAGGGGATTAGACTTAGTATGGGATGGCCAAAGTTTTACCCATTCCTCTCTTTTTACTTTTTTCTTTTAAACACGAGAGCATTAAATAGAACGTCGAATTGTGTGGGAATTTGACGTTTTCTCTTAATTAGCCGCCAATATCAGAAAGTACCGTACATTTTGATCTCTTTTTTTTTACCCCTCTCATAGAACGTCGAAGGCTGCGAGGCTGGGACGTGAAGGGAATTGAAGTTTGTTTGGAGCATTAATGGTTTGCTTAATAGAACGTCATATTCGGTAGGGCTTTGAAGTTTTTTTCTTCTGCCAATATCAAAATGTGGCGCTCTTTTTTGCTTTAAAATTAGACATGAAATCTTTTCTCTTTACGTCTTCCTTAATCGATTCAAGTTAGCAGTGTACTGAAATTTTCACTTTTACACCAGTGATCAGTTTTTGATCAATATCATTATCGTCTCCAGTATAAAAACGTTCCTCGGGTGTCTTCATCACTTATCGATCCAAATGGGTTTGCGTTTCTTGTAACCCGGGAAACCTTCTCTTTACTTCTTGTTGATGATGATGTAGAAGCCATGTCTGAATAGAAATCTTGGAATGTCTTTCACAATGTAGAGTGTTTAACTCCTAAACTAAAAACAATGTAGAGTGTTAACTTCTTCGACGTATTAATTAGACAAAGAGTTTGAAAAGACACATGTGATTAGACGTTTTCTTCTTCAGCCTCCCGCCCTTTGTTTCCTTGTTTCCTTTAAACCTCCAATAACCTCCCGTTATCATTATATTTTAAGATATGATTTACATACTTTTTAAAAAAAATTATTTTATAAATATTAGTGTAAATTTATCGTAAAATATAATAATGATTTGTCGGTCAAATTTATAGAGAATGAAACTTAATTTCTTTAAAATATTATTATAATTTCAGAAAGAAAATAATAATAATAATAATAATTAATGAGAATTAAGTTTATACATCAGAATAATTAAAATCATAATAAATATTATTATATTAAGAAAAGTTATGTGAAATTAATGTTCTTTTAACATAGTGTACACCTTAAATGAATTTTTTTTATTAGATTCAACAACATTCCCATACCTTATATTTCTTTCCTCTCCTTTAAAAGTTTTATCATTAAGTTAGGTATTATAAAACATTAATCAAGTCTTCAATTTTTAAATTTTAGTATATATATATGTATGATTATGCTAAAAGACCTTAATTGATTTTAAAAAAATAATACTTTAAATTTCAGTGACAATTAAATTAAATGATAAAGCCAAGGTTAAGACAGATTATTGAGATAGGAAGGTGTGTAGAAAGTAGACATTTTTGAAAGTAGACATTTTTGGGTTGTGGGAAATCAATTTGTTCTTATCTGAATTAAACTACAATTATTACTTTTTCTCTGAATGATGTTTGAACGTCGTTTTCGGCTGGGATTCGAAGTTCATACATGTTGGCGGTTACTAAGCATAATTACACTATGTACGTGAATCAAACGAGATCTATTATTTTTTCTCTAAATGATGTTTGAACGTCGAATTCCATAGGGCTTCAACGTTCTTACAAGATGGTGGCGTGTGATAGTTACTAAGTATAATCACACGATGTACGCCATCGATTCATCTATAAATATAGCTTGCATTTCACGTATTCCCTTGCCTCCTGTTTCCATATTAAACATATTAGGATTCATAGTTTTTATTTTGTTTGCATTTTATTTTCATTAGATTTCTAAGCATCTTTGTTCTTCATATTGCAATTTGATAACTTTAACTTGGAAGTGGTTCATTCATCGTCATTTTGTATGAAGGAGCCCTTTCGAGTTCAAGTTAACATAATGTTTTTATTTATAGTACATAAATGGTTAAGATATCTTAGTGAAAGGAAAATGCTTACGAAAAAGAAATATGGTTCACAATATGTTTAGTGCTGAAACAATTTTAAGCTCTAAAATAATTATCTACAAAAGTTGTTCAACTTCATCATTTAACAATGTATGATTCCTTTTTTAAATTGTCCATAAATGGTACTCCTCCGATAGATTTCAGAGCTATCTGATTTCTAAGGGAGGAGACAATTTAAGGACAATTTAAATTTGGAATCTATTTACACTGTTGACGTCGAACGTTGAGTACACTCGATGCAAAAATAAATTTTATTTAATTATTAAAAGTTATGTGAAATTAATGTTCTTTAACATAGTCTACATCCTAAATAAAGTGTCACATTCAGGACTCAGTCAATAACAAAATTCTTTTTATAGTCTACACCGTAAATAAGTTATCGTACTGAAAGGGAAGTACTGAGGAAAAAGAAATATGGTTCACAAAATGTTTAATGATAAAAACATTTTGAGAATAAAAATAAAACATCAAATCCCCATAGCCTTCGACGTTCTATTGGAAGCCAAAGTATCAAAAAGAACCGTACATTAAATCTTTTTTTATTTCGCCTCTCATAGAACGTCGAAGGCTGGTGGGGCTTTGACATTAAGGGAATTGAAATATGTTGCGAGCATTAATGGTGTGATGTGGTTGCAATAATATAACGTCGTATTTCATAGGTCTTGAACGTTATTTTCTTCCATCAATAGAAGAGGGTGGCGAACTTTATATTCTTTTTTCTTTAAAATCAAACATGAAATTTTTTCTTTCTACTTCTTCCTTAATTGATTCAAGTTAGCATTGTACTGAAATTTGCACTTTTAACGAGTGATCAGTTTTTGATCAATATCAGAACTGCATAATCTTCTCTTCTCAACTAGATTGAGAATTAGTCCACATACAATGCAATCATCATTCACAATTCACAGATCATTTTTTACTAAAATAAATCTTCAATGCATTTCTAAATAAAACCGTAGGAAATAGAGAAACCAAAGAGGGCTTAATAGCCATGATTACAAAATTAACAAAAAAAAACATAGAACAATAGTCCCTATTATTATCAATAAGATTCCATTCAATCTTCATCGTTAGAATCTTCAGTATGATCTTCACCACAAGTAGGTGGACTTTGCTCATCAGTGAAGAACCACCCATTCTCAGTCCTTTTCAGCCCAATAGATGACAAACTTGGTATACCAATTTCTTGTGACCTTTTGCACACAATTCTTTCTTTTTCAGATACATCTACTCCTTGGAGTTCCAACACCTTGCTGATAAATACTCCATATGGCAATTTGGGTGCATAATCATCTCCTGCAACGATCATGTGGTCTTTTAGAACCGCAACCCAGTTGGTTGGGATTCTAGTCTTGATAGCATTCAACAGAAATACATCTTCTGTTGACATTCTGTCCTCCTTCAATCTTCCAGGCAGCAGTAGCCATGTCAGGACATAAGCAATAATTTTCTCCTCCTTGTTTAAGCCATCATGTAGGTACTGCTTATCCACCGTGTACCTTCCTGGATATCTTAAGGAGTTTACATATATAGATATCTTTGTAAGCCACATGTTTGACTCAAAATCACGGATATGAGAAGCCAAACCTTCAGCTTTCAGACTAGCAATATTTAACCAAACATTATTGTCAATAGTAATGTTAACACCTTTGACCCTTGAGTGAATCACCCCGTTTACAACCCTCAAGTTTGTGTAGAAAACCTCTACCAAATCTGGATAGCAATTTCCTTTCATCTGGACAAAATCAGTAAACCCTTGATATTCAATCCATTCTTGAAAAAGGAAACCTTCTTTCTTGAACAATTGCAGGTCCAGATACTTGTGAGGAACTATAATTTTTAAATGACTCCAGTATAAAAACTTTACTCGGATCTCTTCATCACTTATCCATCCAGATGGGTTTGCATTTCTTGTAACTCGAGCAACCTTCTTTTTTCTTCTTGATGATGATGATGAAGAAGTCATGTCTGAATAAAATTCTCGGAACGTCTTTCACGATCTAGTAGTTTTTAACTTCTCAACTTCTCTGGTTTAAAAATACAAACGATACGTCAAATTTTACTGGACTTTGACGTATCAATTGACAAAAAACACATGTGATACGTCGAATATTTTGGATATTTGACGTTTTCTTGTTCAGCCTCCCACCTTTTTGTTTCCTATTTTTCATTTAAACTGCCCATAACCTCCCGTTACCCCCGCCCTTTTGTTTCCTTTTTTCATTTAAACCGCCTATAACCTCCCGTTACCATTATATTTTAAGATAAGATTTACATATTTGTTTTAAAATTTTTATTTTATGAATTTGTGTAAATATATTTTGTAATTATTACATATTATAAAATATAAGAAAGATTTGTCGGTGAAATTTAAAGAGAATAAAAATTTATTGATTTAAAATATTATTTTAATTTCATATTAATAATAATAATAATTTATGAGAATTCAGTTTTAGTTATATATCACAATAATTAAAATCATAATAAATATTATTATATTATTAAAAGTTATGTGAAATGAATTTTTTTTAAATCCGAACTAAAAGATAGGTATGATTATACTAAAAGACTTTAATTGATTTTTAAAAAATAATACTTTAAATTTAAAAAACGATTAAGTTGAGTTATAAACTGAAGGTGAAGATAGATTATTGTTTACAAAAATATAGATAGGTTAGTTAGTAGAAAAGATTGAGACAAGTTAACAACTAAGATGCATCAAACCAAAAGCCAAAGATCGAGAAGAGACAATGTGTATCGAGAATTGTCAAGTTTTACCGAAGTACAAGACTCGTCCTGAGTTAAAGGTCAAGACAAACCTATCTTGGCCAAAAATTAAGACAAAATGAGTTGGGTCGAAGATTAAGGCAGGTTAAGTTTGATTAACGGTCGAGACTGGTTGACCCTATAAATGAATGTTGGGATGGGTGATTCAGACTAAAGGTCGAGACAGACTAACATAAGTATAAGTTGAAGGTCAACCGAATGTCAGTAAACTTTCTTTTAGGGTTTCTTAGGTGCCTTAAACATTTATACCTGTATGTAGGGCACCAAATATATATGTAGCCACTTTGGAAGTCATAATATGCATTTGCATTTTGGTTATTGGTTTAGAACTCTAATTCTTATAAAGATTAACATCTTTGTTGCGATTCTTCCGTTACTTATCAACCTGCTAGATTGAGGCGTCTCCATCTCTTTCTTATCAACCTCTAGTCCAGGCAAATAGTCGAGACGGTCAGGCCAGGTTATGATTGTACAACCAAAATTTTTTTAAGGACCATGATACGTTAACAACTTTTTGACAATATACAATGTATCACTATTTTACTGATCTGTATATTTGAAACGGACCAATCACCAGCAACTACATAAGCGGTTATAAAAAGTCCACAACGAAGATAAAAGTTGAAACGAACTCTTAGAACAAAAATTTGTTCACATTCAAATAAATTACTTTGAAAAATTTAATAGTTATAATAAGTTATTAATATAAATAAAATAGTATGATTAACATTATTAGAAAAACAAATTTGAACTCTCTCATGCATTATTTCTATGCTTTTTAATATTTTAACAAACGTGTGATCAATAACCAACCACGTTCTCACCATAAATAATCATTAAAAGCTCATTTGCATTTCTTAATTTATAACGTTTTGAATTGATTCTTTATTATTTAGAATCGATTATATTAACTTAGAAAAATTTAAAGTGGAATTATATAAATACAGAGGGGCACATCAAACTTTTTAACTTCCATCCCTCCAAATCTCACCTCGATAATTGAAAAGTACACAATTTCTTTTGGGCAGGTAGTCAATTTGTTATTGTATGAATCAAATAAAATATATTAATTTTTCTATGATTGATGTATGAACGTCAAACTTGGCAGGGCTTCGACGTCCATACAAAATGGTGTTAGGTAGTTACTAAGCATTATTACACGATGTACGTCATCTATAATTATAGTTTATGTCTTCGCAACCACAAGCCAAAGGTCGACAATTTTTTATTGTTTTTTTTTAATTTTACTTTTTAATCGTCCAATATAACGTCCCACGTTGTTGGCATTCGACGTTATGGGTCGTTCTTATCTGAAACAAACGAGATTTTTTATTAACTTTTTCACTGAATGATGTTTGAACGTCGAATCCGACATTCCGTACGTTCATGTATAAATTTGGCTTGAATATCACGTAATGACTTGCTTCTTATTTCAGTATTGAACATGTTAGGATTCATGTTTTTTATCTCTTGGCTCGTTCCCTTTCCTTAGATTTCGAAACATGTTTGTTCTTCAAATTGCAATTTGCCCGGTCGAATGTCAAAGTGCCTCATTCATGTCTCAGTTGATATGAAGGTGTCCTTTGACATTCAACTGAACAAAATGCTTTTTATAGTACAAAAATGATTAAGTTATCTTACTAAAAGGGAAGTGCTTAGGAAAAAGAAATATGATTCACAATATGTTTAGTGCTGAAACAATTTTGAGAACTAAAATAATGATATAAAAAAGTTGTTCATCCTTTAACAATGTATGGTTCGTTTTTTAAATGTCTTGGAGTTGTTTTCTACCATTAGAATTCAGAGCTATCTGATTTCCTATGGTGTAAACAACTTCAAAATATTTTAAATTTATACAGTTGAAGTCGAATATTGAGTACATTCGATGGAAAGGCCTGAAGATTGACGTCATTTTTTTGTGATAACCGACGTCCTGTACCTTAGAGGATTTCAAAATGAAATCCAATTTACTAATCACAACATCTAAAATGAAGACCGAAGATGATGGAATACATTATAACCAAAAACAGGAAGTAAAAAAAATTAAAACAAGAAAAATAATGGAGAATGTTTTTGAAATTCATAAATGTTAACATTTTCCTCTGGTTTTCCGCCATGCCTTCATGGATAACAAAGAAATGACTTCGTTTAGAGAAGGAATTGATGGAAAACCAAAGGAAAAAGTTAACATGAATTTGGTTGCGGAAGTTATGTAGGATAGGTTTTCAAAGGGTCTACTTAAAATTCATAAGTGTTAACATTTTCCTCTATTTTATCCCTTTTCCTTCATGGATAACAAATAAATGTCTTCGTTTAGTGAAGGGAAAGAACTAAAACAGATAAAAAAAGTTAACATGAATTTGATTACCGAAGTTATGTACAGTAGGTTTTCAAAAGGTCTACATGAAATTCATAAGTGTTAACATTTTCCTCTTCTTTTCCAATATGCCTTAATCGTTGACAAAGAAATATCTTCGTTTAGTGAATGCATAAATGGAAAAGAAAAGGAAAAAGTTAACTTGAATTTAGTTAGGGAAGGTTTTCAAATGGTACAACTTGAGATGAAATCCAAATCTGTTAACCTATTTCTTCGGTTACTCCCTTTTATTTCATTTTTCTTTTAATCCAATATTAAACGTCAAATGCAATGCAAATGACGGTTTGATGATGATTTGTAATAGAACGTCAAAGCATTTGGCAGTGTTGACGTGACGGGCATTTGAGTGGTTGACACCATTAATTGTCTTCTAAAAGACGTGACGGGCATAAGAGATTTTTTACTTTTTCTCTGAATGATGTTTGAACGTCGAAGGTGGAAAATATTTGACGTTCATACTAGAGGTGGACTGTGAAAATTAATTGTTTTCCTTTACCAAAGCACCAATATTACATCAAATTATATTGGACTTTGACGTTTCAAATTCATCAAGATACCAATGGTTGCTCCAATATTTTTTTAATTTACACTTTTTCTTTTAAACTCTCACTTTAACTTCAAGGCTCATAGATCTTCGACGTATTTGTCGTCCGCAAGGAGGTCATATCAGTATCTAAAGAGACATTTTACTTTGTCTTTGAATGATGTTTGAACGTCAAACTTTGGTAATATTCAACGTTCATACTAGATGGTGGATTGTAAAAATTAATAGTATAATTACTCGATGTACTGATTTTTTCATGATGAAATGATATTGCACAACGATTCTGTGGAAGTGTGACGACATCGTTTCATCTATAAATATACATTTGCTTTTCTTATAATTGCATTCATCCTGTTTACATATTGAACATATTAGGATTCATGTTTTTTATCTCCTGAGCGCTTTTCTTTCTCTAGATTTCAAAACATGTTTGTTTTTTAAATTACAATTTGCTGACTTTAATTGCAAAGTGTTGCATTCAACCCTAAGTTCATATGAAGGTGGCCTTTGAAATTGATGTCAACAAAATGATTTTAATAGTACAGAAATGGATTAGTTATCTTACTGAAAGAGAAGTATCGAGGAAAAAGAAATATGGTTCACAATATGTTTAATGCTGAAACAAATTTGAGAACTAAAATCAATTTATAAAAAAAGTTGTTTAACATCATCATTTTCCCGTGTATGATTCTCTTTTTAAAATGTTTTGGAGTTGTTTTCTACCGTTAATTAGAAAACCAAAATTATCTGATTTCTTAGGCTGAAAACCAAAATAAAATGTTAACATTAATTTCTTTAGATTTCTTTGGTTTTCACTCCTTTTAAAACGTCATTTATTTGTAGACTTCGATGTAAAAAAATTCAAGGATTTCAAAAAACCTTTCATTTCAAGTAAAGAAATCAAATGACATAGTTTTAAACACTAATCACTCAGCTTTATAAATAAAACACACTTTAACATTACCAAATTACAATACAACAACTTGTATGGAGAGATCAACCAAGTTTCATCAACATACATATCACAATTACAATAAAAACACATATAACAAAGATCATCCCCAGTAACACCTTCAACCACTTTTCCAACATAACAACCATTTTCTCTAAACAAGCTATTTCCATCTTTTCATCATCACCTTCTTCCATCTTCATCACACTTTGTTCCATCATCATCAAACTTCCACATGCTTGTTCATTTCTTCCACTTCTACTCCTTTCTTCTCCATACATCACATTTCCTTCTTTATTGCTTCTTCACTGCACTAGTGAAAGAAGTTGCAGCCAACGAAATCTTCGCCCCCACCCTGTTGAACGACAATAGGTACACTCCCTCGTCAAAACCCAAAAAAATAAACAACCATTTATGATTATATTAAACTGACTTTGAAGTTAGGGCAACCCCAGAATTTTTTGCCCTTGTTTTTAGGGGTTCTCGCAATGCGTAAAACTGCAATGTGACCATAGAAGCAAGTGGGTTTTACACCCAACCTCCTAACACTGGCACTACTGTGTTGGAATTCTGAACCCAAACACCTGCAATACGAAGATGAACGAGACATTTCCTCAGTTGCACAGTGCTTCGAGAACCCCTTCTTCCTCAAGACGAACACGAACATAAAACACTGGCTATCAATAATATTATTATTCCACGTGGATCACATTGAATTTAATGCACAATGCCAACTCAGGGTTTAAACCGAACAAAAACATAAGAAAAGCATAATAACACCAAATATAGGAAAAATATGAAAATAGAACCACGAAAAGTATATACTAAAATTTCAAACAAAGTTCAAACATAGAAAAAAAATACTAAAATATATTAAAATATTACATTAATTTAGGAAAAATAAAATAAAATGGACTCTTCTTCCTAATCTGAGTCAGATGTCTCCATAGAGTCATCTTCTGTTGTGTCGTCTTCATCATCAGATTCACTTGTTGTGGTTTCAACTAAACTGTCTTCATGTTATTTGTTGTAAATCATGATTAAAGAATTTTCAACCTTTGAAATTCTTGTTGAAAGCCTTCGAAATTGATCCCCAACAAATCTTTCAAACTCAGTCTGTGGAGTGAAGGTATGAGGAGTTTCGTCAACATCCTTAAACACCCAGCCATCTTTTGTTTTCTTTAGACCATTTAAGGTCAATGCCTCTTTTCCTATTTCATTTGATTTGGTGCATACAATTTTTTTTTCACTAGTAAGATCAACTTGATGATGCTTCAATACACTGCAGATAAAAACACCATATGGTAGATTATGTCCATGATTACTTCCAATTTCAATCATGTGCTCACTCATAACAGCAACCCATTTGGTTGGTATCCATGTTTTTACGGCATGAACCAAAAATAAATCTTCAGTAGTTAGACGATCACGTATATATCTTCCAGGTAGTATTACCCAAGTAAGTACAAAAGCACACAATTTTTCTTCCATTTTTAGAACATCAAGTAGATACGGCTTGTAAACCTTTACTCCTTTTGGATTTCTCAGAAATTCCTTATAAATGTGCTTCTTATTGGTCCATTAGTTGAGTTTAGAATTTCTTTCATGAGACCTGAAGCCTTGTGCTTTGAGACCGGTAAAAGATAGCCATATTTCATCATCGATATTAGTAACTACACCTTTCACCCGAGAGCATATAACACCATCGACAACCTTTAGATTGTGGTAGAACACTTCTACCAGGTCAGCATAGCAATCACCAGTCATTTCTACAAATTTTGCAAGACCAACATCTACAAGCCAATGTTGAAAAAGAAACCCTTGCTTTCTGAATAATTCCATATCCAAGTACTTATGATGGACCACCTGGAAGAGTTTTCTATAACATCCAAATTTGTATCGTGTTTCGTCATCACTTATCCACCCATTTGGACTAGCATTTCTTACAGCCTGTCCAGCCTTCTTTCCACGGCGTCAAGATGAAGAAGCCAAGTGAGAATAGGATTTAGAGGTTTAGGGAAAGGTGACAGTTTCAATATAAGTTCAGAAATATATTTAGTTTCAATATAACTTTAGAATAACACGTCCTATACCATTACAACTTCACGTTCTATAGTTGAAATACTTGGAAGTTTAAATCAACACGTCGAAGCCCCATAAAACTCGACGTTCATTGCCGGTAAATATTTAAACTAGCGCGCCATTCTTTTATTCTTTTTTTTCTTTTAAAACACAAATGGTACATTCATATCTAAAGCCATGGACGTATTATTGGGAGTCATAAGCCAAAGATTTACTCCCCTTTTAATTCTTTTTTTTTTCTTTTAAACCACCAACATTACGTCGAATTCTTCGGGGATTGACATATTATTAGTCAGCTAAAAACCAAAGAGTTTCTCCCTTTTTAATTACTTTTAGTTTTTTCTTTTAAAACACCAAGATTACGTGAGGATTAACATATTATATATCAGCCAGAAGCCAAAGAGTTTCTCCCTTTTTAATTACTTTTTCTTTTTTCTTTTAAAACACCAAGATTACGTGGGGATTAACGTATTATATATCAGCCATAAGCCAAAGAGTTTCTTCCTTTTTAATTCCTCTTTCTTTTTTCTTTTAGAACACCAAGATTACGTGGGGATTAACGTATTATATGTCATCCAGAAGCGAAAGAGTCCCTCCCTTTTTAATTCCTTTTATTTTTAATCAAACAATAAATGAAGAATTACTCTATTTTTAATCCAACAATAAACGAAGAGTTGTAATACTTGGACGTTTCAATTTAAAAACCACCAATAGTACATCGTCTGCTTAAGCTATTCGAGGTATTATTGTCAAAGGCTAACTCCAATAACTGCTTAACCGCATAGTAAACATGACAACTTCAAAATTGATGAAGAAGACATAATCCAACAAGAGACAATGTCATGAAAGCCACGAGTCTGCTCATTTCATTGTAATGGAAGAATCAGTTCAAAGAGATAACAAAAGACAACTCACAGAAGATGACAAATTTACATTGTTTCTAATCAAATCACTTCCCACAGACTTATTGCTTAATGTGGTTGCAAAGGTAAGTTATGAATCTTAGATTGATCATTACAACATGAAAGTATGTTGTAGAGATTTTTTGCATGCCACAAAAGACAATTATATGTAGCAGCAAATTTCTTTAGAAAAGTTTTCGTTGATTTCATGGTCATGTAAAGAAAAAGCAAGGGCATTTGATATTTTCATGAAAAGTTGTCAAGAGGGTGGAAATATTGAAGCTTTGTATAGAGAAGGATTAAGAGAAATAATTAGATATAAGGGAAATATTGAAAAAGGCATTAATGACTTGAAAATGGCTTCCAAAAAGGGTTATCTTGAAGCAAAATATGTATATGGTTTGATCTTATTATGTTCATACGACAATGATTTAAGAAAAGAAGGAGTTGAGAATATGCAATTTTTGAGAAATGTCAAGTGTGTTGTAAGGTGTAGAAATAAGGTAGTATCTTTGTTGGGTAATACATGGAGAAAACCATATTGAACACTGGTGCGAAATCCAACTCATTTATGTACCGAGAGACAATGTAATGGTTGGAATATGAAGAAGTGTTATGGTTGGGAAATAGTAGATAATGAAGATGATGATGATAATATTAAGAACTCATATGAAAATTGTAGGTGGGATGTTGAGTTAGACTTTTTTTATAATATTTTATTCCATTCTATCTAGTTTTAGTTATCTTCCAATAATGAAATTATTAGTTCACCGATAAGCAATATTCTGCAACAGAGAATATGAATTTCGTTGTTTGATTTTAATTTTGTTTTGTTGGTTGTAATCATCTTTTTAATATTAATGAAATTCTCTTTTGGCAAACATTAGTGAATGGTGATTGAATTGTTTAAATTGATAAAATATGATTAAATCACTTTTATGATTTTAATTGTCCATTTTAATGTTACATCATTACATTGCATGCAGTATATGTTATTGTGTCTTTTTAAAACACCAATATTACATCAAATGATAAAGCTACTCGACGTAATATTAAGATATGAACGTCCAACAAAGGGAAGTCAACGTATTATTTAATATTACGGCAAAAGGTCTCTCCTTTTTTTTACTTTTATCTTTTGTTTTTCTTTTTTCCTTTTTAACCTCCAATAACATGTCGATTTTGAAAATATTCGACATCCTCTATTAATTCTTAGAAGAAGTTTATGAATTTTATTATTTGAAGTTGTAGCATTTTGAAAGGCCTTGGATTTGTAACAAGTTAATACAACTGTTGTTCCAAGAAATTTTATAAATTGATGTCTACTTAAATAATTAGTGTTGGGAAAGGGCTAATATGGGCAAGATATGGGCTTCAATAATAAAAGGCAGTCTACTTAAATGATATATGGGAAATTGCAGTTTGTTGCTAGAAACGAAGAGGTTGACATCAATTTCTTCAGACTTACAAAGTGTCTTTTTGGTTTAATTCTTTTTTCTTTTAATTGAACAATAAACGTCGAATTCCTTGGGCATCTGACGTATTATTCGTTACCGAAGGCAAAGGTCGCTCTTTTTTTTCTTTTTCCTTTTTAAATTCCCATAGAACGTCAAACTTTAGGGGGCTTCGACGTGAAAGGCATTTGAGTGGTTGTGAGCATTAATTTTGTGTCACCAGAGGTTTTGAATTGACTCTATAAATATAATGCTTAACTCTATACAGTTGCACAGTTTGATGGTTTTTGAATGATTCATTCTTTAAAGTATCCTAGAGTTGTTTTCTCCGAAATCAAATCCATTGAATCTGTAGAAAACAACTTCAAGATACTTAAAAATTGAATCATACAATCAAGAAACTTCAAGTTATAAAAGTAGTTATGCCCCTCCAAAGGTTTTATAGATTTGAAAAAGCACTTATCTTCTTACTATTTTTCTTTCCCCCAAAATTTTGTTGTTCAACTTCTTCTTCCCATAAAAAATGTGGAATCACCCGTTGGCTTCTGGCTGGCGTATAAAGCCATTTTCCCATATCATAGGTTCATTATCTGTTAACTTTCTGCTCTGTGATTCTGAAAGAGTTTATAGAAAAACAAAGAAAAAAGTTAACAGATTGTTACAAGAAAAACAAATTTGTTTCTGTTGATCGCTCCTTCAAGCTTTTAAACATGACAAAGAATCAAACCACAAAGAAATTACTCGTTTTTGTCACCTTGAAAGAGTTGATTAAAACAAAGAAAAAGTTTTTGAACCTTAAAGCCACAAGTACAAGGATGTTTTATCGGTTGGTTTAAAAGAAAAAATAAAAACTTAATATTTTGAAAAGAAAAAATCAATGCGTAGAAGAATTTGACGTTCTATGGTTGGTTTAAAAGAAAAACAAAAAAATAATAAAAGAAGAACTAAATAATAAAACGTTGATGCTAGTTTAAATTGACGTTTTATGTGTTGATTTAAAATAAAAAAAAAAACTATTGGCAACGTCAATCTTTTGTTACGGTTGACATCATATTAATTATATAAATATTTAGTATTTATTTATTTTGTATTGAATGTCAGCATTTTCCAGAGCGACGTTATGTGCATCAACGACCGTCACGTCGACCCATCTTTTTAGACGTTTTAAATTGGTCTAAACATCAAGCCATAAAGTGTGCGACGTTCTGTTTGCTATAAAAGAGAAAAGAATTGACGTCAACCCATAAAGTGTGCGACGTTTTATATTGGTCTAAACGTTGAATATTTGTCATGGTAGACATCAAATGTGGGTAGGAGTAATACTGCTAGAAGCAAACCACTATTTCATAGTTTCTTATTTTAAATTGAACGTCAAATGTTTCTTAAGTTGACGTTATGTGATTCTGAGGTCATTGTTTTATGTCGACCTGAGCCTTGTTTAACGTTCATAGAATTTAGATCACGTCAGTATAGGCCTTATTTGACGTTAACAAATATTAGTTGATGTGGACCGATTGAATTTATTTACGGAAATGCCATCGGTCATTTTTAACGTTGGATATTAAGAGGTTCGACGTTGACCGCGTGACGTTATAGCCCATTTTTTCACTAGTGATTAAATAGAGTCGAGCGGATTAGTTGGGGCTTGAGTCCCCGGACCTTGCACCTCCACCTACTAGGTACGAGTTGTGGAAGGCTGCTCGGACGAAATCAGATGGGAACATGACATCTGCCTCAGCTGCATTGATCTCATAAAGAATTGTAAGTTTAAATTCTAAACATTGTTTGATTGTGTATTTATCATACCATGTGTTTTACGTAACAGTTTTTTTTTATTTTTTTACATGCAGATGAGTTGGTTGAGCAGCAGACACAGGGAATATTTACTGCCCAAGGTAGGAACGACATTCTAACAACGGCCATTGGAAAACCGGAGCACCCAAGACGTGTACATGGAGTTCCTGGGGCGATTGGTCTTCATGACTAGTTTGGCCCTATACAAAAAACCACTCAATCAACGAATCAGGAGGCATTGAGACAAATGGATCTTCATTGGGTGGAAAGACTTCACCAAAGCATGAAAAACATGGAGGACCGATTCAATGAGCAGCTACAAGAACAAAAACAAATACAAAGAGTGCTTGAAGAGAAGCTGCAATCCATGATGCAGGGCTCCTTATGGTTGCCCATTGAAGCTATCACACCACCTCGTGTCAGCACTAGAGGATCCTGCTCCGCTATAGAACCTACTGAGTACAGTGGTCAGTATGAGTTGTTGGTTGATGGGGATCCCCCACGCATTGTGGCTGTCGGACGAGTAGTTGAGGGAGGCCAGACTATTCATGGTGTCCTCATATTACCCCAACACGTGCGTGTCATGATTGACGAGGTTCCAGATCCCTAGGCTTAGGTGCATGTACCCACTCCAGAAGTTCAGTTTCTAGGAGAGGCCATAGGAACTTTTCTAGCCTGGCCTAGAGCATTGATCATCACCCACATTGCTACACCACAGGTATAATATTGTAATCATTAGTAATTGTATATATTCAATTAAAAATATTTATTAATAACTTTGAAATTCTTATCTTCAGTTCGCACGTCCTTAGAAGCAGCCGATGCATGAGGCACCAATACCTGAAGATGATGACATGGCTGAAGCGGAGGATGATCCTATAGCAAAACTAATTTCAAGAATTCCCAGGTTCAACAAAGGATCAATACAAATATATTGGGATTTCAGAGTATTTGGTATCCCCACCCATTTGCTAGTATATATCACATTCAATGATGTATCTAAGATCATTGTGGGAGACAGGATATTGAATATTTCAATTATTCAACTATCACTGATGCAAAAACGGGCTATAACGTCACGCGGTCCACGTCTAACTGCCCAATTCGCAACGCTAAAAATGACCAGTGGCATTACCATAAATAAATTCAATCGCTCCACGTCCTCTATTGAAACCGTTCGCCAACTAATATTTATTAACGACAAACAAAGATCATATAGACGTAATCTAAAATGTGCTAACGTCAAACAAGGGCCAGAACGACGTAAAACAATGATGTTAGAAACACTTAACATCATTTTGAGAAACAACTGACATTCAATATAAAATAAAAAAATAACGAAATAGTGGTTTGCTTCCAGCAGTATCACTCTACCCACATTTGACATCCACCGTGCTAAATATTCGACGTTTTATATGACGCAGAATGAATCCATTTTTTATTCTTTATTTCTTTTCTCTTTTAAACCAGACAGAATATCGCCCACTTTATGGTTTCGACGTTTATACCAATGTAGAACGTCGAACAATTTGGGGTCTGACGTGATGGTCCTTGGCGTACGAAACCTAGGTAATCACATAACTTCAGTTAAGGAATCAATTGATGTTCAACACAAAATAAATAAATACAAAATTTTGTTTTAAATAATATGACGTCACAATAACAAAAGATGGACGTTGTATATTACAGCTTTTAGTTATTCTTTTATTTTTCTTTTAAATCAACCAATAAAACGTCAATTTAAAATGGCTTTGACAACAAGAGTAATTATTTTAACTAGACATCCATTCATAAAATTTCTCTTATGAACTCCATCTTTTAATTTTTTTCTTTGTATTTTCTGTTATCTCCTTCAGCTTGTAGTTATTCTTTTATTTTTCTTTTAAATCAACCCATATAACGTCATTTTATACTGGCTACGACGTTTTATTATTTAGTTCTTTGTTTTTATTTTTTCTTTTTCTTTCAAAACAACTATATAATGTCGAATTCTTCTATGCATTCGACGTCTACTAAGTTGTGTTTTAGTGTATTTTTACGCGTGTTTTTCGGTAGCCTGGTACCACCTTCTTCCTCTGCTAGTTTCTTCATAAGAAAATCTTGCGTCTTTTGCTTCTCTAATGGTATTTAAACCCTAAACCGAACCTCGATCGTTGCCTAGACGTCATGCAAACCGCCAATGAAAAAGCATACGATGACATGAGAACTAAGCAAAGACCCAGGTTTGGTTTTGGTTGAAATACCATAAGAGACCAAAAGACGCAAGCTTTTCTTACTAGGAAACTACTAAAGGGAGAAGGTACTAATATGCTACCAAAAGACACGAGCAAAACTACACCAAAACACAACGAAAACTCATTTTAATCGGTTCAAATTGAAGATAATCCATCAAAGACTAATTTAATTGGAGTATAATTTTAAACGATTCAAAAGAGATAAAATGCACATGGAAATGCAATGCCGGGTAGAAAAAAGGCGAGGAGGAAGACGATGAAGTGTGCGTAACCACGGGTTCGCGATTTCTGATTTAACAGGAAAAAAATAGTAAGAAGATAAGTGCTTTTTCAAAATCTATAAAACATGGAACTGCTTTTATAACTTGAAGTTTCTTGATTATATGATTCAATTTTTTTTAAGTTTCAAAAAGTTGTTCTCTACCGAATTAGTGGATCTGATTTCGGAGAGAACAACTTTTTGGAACTAAAAATTGAATCAATAACGATGAAACTGTGGAATTGTATAGAGTTAAGAATTATATTTATAGAGTCAATATTAATGCTCACAACCACTCTGGTAACAACACAAAATTAATGCTCACAACCACTCAAATGCATTTCACGTCGAAGCCCCCTAAAGTTTGACGTTCTATGGGAATTTAAAGAGGAAAATGAAAAAAAAAAGAGCTAGCTTTGCCTTCTAATAACGAATAATACGTCATATGCACAAGGAATTCATTTTTTTTGTTTATTAAAAGAAAAAAGAATATATCATTTAAGTAGACTGCCTTTAATTATTGAAGCCCATATCAGCCCTTTCCTAACAGTAATTATTTAAGTAGACATCAATTTATAAAATTTCTTGTAACAACAGTTGTGTTAACTTGTAACAACTCCAAGGCCTTTCAAAATGTTACAACTTCAAATCATAAAATTCATAAACTCCTTCTAGGAATTAATAGAGGACGTCGAATATTTTCAAAATGGACGTGTTATTTCAGGTTAAAAAGGAAAGAGAAAAAAAGATAAAAGTAAAAGAAAAAAGGAGATACCTTTGCCATAATATTAAATAATACGTTGACTTCCCTTTGTTGGACGTTCATATCTTAATATTACGTCGATTAGCTTTATCATTCGACGTAATATTGGTGTTTTAAAAATATATATGATATACTGTTGCACGCCATGTAATGATGTAAAATTAAAATGGACAATTGCAATCATAAAAGTGATTTAATCATATTTAATCATTTTAAACAATTCAATCACCATTCACTAATGTTTGCCAAAAGAGAATTTCATTAATATTCAAGAGATGATTACAAAACATCCCACCTACAATAAAATTTCATTACTAAATAGAATAGAATAAAAGATTATAAACAAAGTCTAACTCAACATCCCACCTACAATTTTCACACGAGTTTTTAATATTATCATCATCATCTTCAATATCTACTATTTCCCAAGAAATAGTCTTCTTCATTCTCCAACCATTGCATTGTCTCTGGGAACATAAATGAGTTGGATTGCGCAACAGTGTTCTTTGAGGTTTTCTCCATACATTACCCAACAAAGTTACTAACTTATTTCTACACCTTACAACACAGTTAACATTTCTTAAAAATTGCATATACTCAACCCCTGCTTATCTCAAATCACTATCATTTGAACATAATAAGATCAAACCATATACATATTTTGCTTCAAGATAACCCTTTTTAGCAGCCATTTTAAAGTCATTAATGCCTTTTTCAATATTTTCCTTATATCTAATTATTTCTCTTAATCCCTCCCTATACAAAGCTTCAATATTTCCACCATCTTTACAACTTTGCATGAAAATATCAAATGCCCTTGCTTCTTTAAATGACCATGAAATCAACGAAAACTTTTCTAAAGAAATTTGTTGCCACATATAATTGTCTTATAAAATTTATTTTTGCATCGAGTGTACTCAAAGTTCGACGTCAACAGTGTAAAAAGATTTCAAATTTAAATTGTCTGTAAGTTGTCTCCTTTCTTAGAAATCAGTAGCTCTGAAATCTAATGGAGGAGTACCATTAATGGACAATTTAAAAAAGGAATCATACATTTTTAAATGATGAAGTTGAACAACTTTTGTAGATAATTATTTTAGAGCTTAAAATTGTTTCAGCACTAAACATATTGTGAACCATATTTCTTTTTCGTATGCACTTTCCTTTCAGTAAGATATCTTAATCATTTATGTACTATAAATAAAAAAATTTTGTTAACTTGAACTAGAAAGGTCTCCTTCATACAAAATGACGATGAATGAACCACTTCCAAGTTAAAGTTATCAAATTGCAATATGAAGAACAAAGATGCTTAGAAATCTAATGAAAAGAAAATGCAAACAAAATAAAAACTATGAATCCTAATATGTTTAATATGGAAACAGGAGGCATGAGAATACATGCAATGCAAGCTATATTTATAGATGAACCGATGACGTACATCTTGTAAGAATACATCCTAATATGATTATTCTTAGTAATTGCCACACGCCACTATCTTGTAAGAACGTCGAACCTTGCGGAATTCGACGTTCAAACATCATTCAGAGAAAAAGTAATAGATCTCGTTTGATTCACTTACAACGTGTATGAACTTCGAATCCCAGACGAAAACGACGTTCAAACATCATTCAGAGAAAAAGTAATAATTGTAGTTTAATTCAGAGATTTTTATTCTGACATAGCACAAAAAAATATTTAATATTGTGCATATAACGTATTGTGCCTTATATTTAACTAGGTAGCACACTTTTCTTTCAAGGTGAGAATTTGGTTTGCGGCAAACCGAATTCTAAGTAATATTTTTTTTTTCTAACCTTAGGTTAGAATTCGGTTTCTGGGAAACCGAATTCTGAGTTATATTTTTTTTATAATCTTAGATTATTTAGTTTATTTTGATGAAATTTAATAAATTTTATTATTTCTATAATAATTATTAAATTAATAATAAAAATAATAAAACTAATATTAATAATAAAATAATAACAATAATATAAACTGTTATTTAATATAATATTATAAAATATTAAATCATATTAAAATAATAAAATAAATTAGTTATTTATTAATTTTAATGTAAAAACAAAATTTAAAGAAATGTTAAACGGTTTTTCAAGTTTAACATATTTTTTAAATTTTTTTATTTAAATTTTAATTAATAATTAACTTATTTTAATATTTTAATATAATATTCATACATGTTTGTTAAAATCCTAAAAAGTAAGAAAATTATGCATGAGAGGGATTTTTTTTCTAATAATTTTAATCATAGTATGTTTTGAAGCTTAATTTGTTCTACTAATTCCATTTTATAACTATTAAATTTTTCAAAGTAATTTATATGAATGTTACCAAGAAAAAGGTATAAGATTTTGTTTTAATTTTGAGGATAATGATACTTTGACAATATTTTTTTTTGACAACATTTTAACACCATCTACATTTCATTCTATATTGGTCCAAAATCACTGTCATAATCAATCATAATAATCATAAACACCAAAATGGACCAATCACAAAACGACAAAATTTGGTTGACATTCAGTTTGGGTCAACCAGTCTGAAATTTAAAGTATTATTTTTTTAAAATCAATTAAGGTCTTTTAGCATAATCATACATATTTATATCCTAAAATTTAAAAATTGAAGACTTGATTAATGTTTTAAAGGAGAGGAAAGAAATATAACGTATGAGAATTTCGTTGAATCTAATAAAAAAATTCATTTACGGTGTACACTATGTTAAAAGAACATTAATTTCACATGACTTTTCTTAATATAATAATATTTATTATCATTTTATTTATTCTGATGTATAAACTTAATTCTCATTAATTATTATTATTAATATTTTCTTTCTGAAATTATAATAATATTTTAAAAAATTAAGTTTCATTCTCTTTAAATTTGACCCACAAATCATTATTATATTTTATGATAAATTTACACTAATATTTTATAAAATAAATTTTTTTCACAATATGTAAATCAAATCTTAAAATATAATGGTAACAAGAGGTTATTGGAGGTTTAAAGGAAAGAAGGAAACAAAGGGCGGGAGGCTGAAGAAGAAAACATCTAATCACTTGTGTTTTATCAAACTCTCAATTAATACGTCGAAGCCTAGTAGAATTCGACGTATAGTTTTTAAGTTGTGGAGTTAAAGACTCCACATTGTGAAAGACGTTCCAAGATTTCTATTCAGACATGGCTTCATCATCATCATCAAGAAGAAAAGAGAAGGTTGCCCGGGTTACAAGAAACTCAAACCCATCTAGATCGATAAGTGATGAAGACATCAAAGGAACGTTTTTATACTGGAGACGGTTATGATGGTGGAAGAAAAAGAGCGCCACATTTTGATATTGGTGGAAGAAAAAACTGTCAAAGCCCTATCGAATACGATGTTCTATTAAGCACACCATTAATTCTCCTAACATACTTCAATTCTCTCACGTCCCAGCCCAGCAGCCTCCGACGTTTTATGGCAGGAGTGAAAAGAAAAGAGATCGAAAAGTACGGTACTTTCTGATATTGGCAGCTAATTTAGAGAAAACGTCAAATTCCAAGACAATACGACGTTCTATTTAACTCCCTCATGTTTAAAAGAAAAAAGTAAAAAGAGAGGAATGAGAAAAACTTTAAGCGTCCCATACTAAGCTAAGCTCCTTCAACTTTGCCGTAAACTTTGCAATTTATAAGAAAAAAAATTAGAAAGAACGCCTACTTTTTACTGGAAACGTCGAATTATTTTGGTCTACGACGTGGTTTTTAAATATAACGTCACATGTGTCTTGTATTCGACGTGGAATATGTATGTGAAAACATAACATGGTCTCACTGTTTGTTCGCGCTACCATTTGTGCTTGAACTTTCTT
The DNA here is from genome assembly GCA_027742785.1 of Vigna reflexopilosa. Lineage (NCBI taxonomy): Eukaryota > Viridiplantae > Streptophyta > Magnoliopsida > Fabales > Fabaceae > Vigna > Vigna reflexopilosa. The sequence continues at coordinate 29,577,888 of CM050918.1, forward strand.
CTTCGTGGACGACTGTGATAAAAAAATCTTTGTAATGTCATTTGTAATGTCTTTGTAATGTCATTTGGTTCCCATATTTAATCTTTTCTTTCTTTGTAATGTCATTTGGTTGCCATTTCTAAGGTTTACCGAATGTTTTTCGTTTATCTTTAGGTTGTGTTTCGTACGTGGTCAGCGAACTTCATCATTTTCTACAGTGATACCATTTCAAGTATATTTTTTTTATATTTAATATCTCATATGTATGATGTATGTGCTCATGTTTGTGCTGTGTTTTTAGATTCTGGACGTATGGTATATGTATAATAGTTTATTTTTTCCTTCAACGTATGATATCTGTGTTCGTTCGTTGTCAGCGTACTTCTTCATCTTCTCCAGTGTCACCATTTTGTTGTCTGTTCTAACTATAATTTACTAACTTTGTAAACAGGTATGACGAGCTCTGGATCAGGTCAGACGGGAGAAGGTGGGAGATCTGTGACTCGGATGCCTACTGTCACATCCCGTCGGGTTAATGATAAAGCATTGCCGGTGGAGTTTGATCCTAAAACATTTGTGCCTATAGGGGAACATGCAACAGAGTTTAAGAGTTACTTGGGCACACTGGCAAGATTTTATGTCCCTATTCTCACTACCCGTTGGGTGATGTGTCAGAGGTTGAGAAAAATCTACTATGGCAGGATACTTTGGTATGTTTAAGTTGTTTTACTTCCATCATTGACTTATTTACATTGAACATGCTTTAACATTAATTTTCTTTTTAAAAAGGAAAATTGGGTTATTCCTGATGATGAGAGGATAAGGAAGAAGATTTTATCCCAAATTACAACCCGGTGGAGGGACTTCAAGACGATAATGACACGTAAATTCGTCTTTGGCTCTAAACAGAACGAAACTCCCTATAAAAAGTATAAATTATCTGATGAGGCGTGGGTGCAGTTTAAAGAATCTAGACTTACTCCTGAATGGCAGGTATGTTTTATATAATATTTTGCTTTAGTCACACAAGACAGGATGTTAATTTCTGAATTATATATGCTTAAAAATTTTCATTTTTTCATAGGTGAAAAGGATAGCCACCCAGAACAGGCAGAGGCTTAATGATACACCACACGTACTTTCTCGTGGTGGTTATGCGTTATTAGAGAAAAAGATAAGAAAACGTCGAGCTAAGGAGTTAGGTCTTGAGTCACCTGATCTACCACCTCCACCAGCTAGACATGAATTGTGGAAGGCTGCACGGACAAAGTCCAATGGCCAGTTTACTTCCCAATCTGCTGAGGAGATATCCCATAGAATTGTAAGTGGAAACTTTTAACTAATTACAATTGTTTATAAAAAATTATGTAATTTTGTCTATTATGATATGCAGGATGAGTTGGTTGAGCAAGAGACTGAAGGCACATTTGTGCCAGAAGTTAGGAAGGACATCCTGGTAGCAGCCACAGGTCGGCCAGTCAGTCTAGGTAGTGTGCGTGCTGTTGGAGGAGCTACTGGATTGAGGGACTACTTTCTCCCTAAACCAAGAAGCACACAAGCCGTGACTCCGGAATTGGTTAGTAGCATCACAGAACAGGTGCAAGTCCAAGTACCGGAGCAAATGGAAGAACGCTCGAACAAGAACTTGCGACGATTAGACTACAATAACAACAACAACAGTCACAGCAGGAGGACGCCCTTACAGATGATCCTACCGCACCTCCTGCGAGCACCAAAGACTCGTGCTCTAATGCAGATCGTACTAATATCAATATTCAGTATGAGTTTTTGGTTGATGAGGATCCTCCACGCGTAGTGGCCATCGGAGTACAGCTTGTATGAGGCCAGACCAGTCATGATGCTCCTTTATTGCCCACTGACATGTGGGTAAGGATTGATGATGTTAGAGACCCCCAAGCTCGAGTGCCAGTGCCGACAAATGAAATCCAATTCGTGGGGGAGGCCTTAGACACATTTATAGCTTGGCCTAAGGCCTTGATCATTCCATATTTTGGCCCACCAGCGGTATTGTATTCTTATTTTTATTATCTTAAATCTTTAAGTTATAATTAAATGATTCCTAACTTCTATAAATGTGACTTGCAGGTCTACCGACCAGAGAAACAAGCAATGGCTCAACCTGAGGCTCGTGTCCAAGAAGAAGACGATGATCCTCTATCCATATTAATGTCAAGATTACCTCAGTTGAAAAAACAATCGGTAGCGGTGCAGTGGGAGTTAAGAACGTTTGGCGTCGAGTGCCATATTCCATTGTATATTGAATTGAGTGATTCATATGAGCTGATTGGTGGAGATAGAATGTTGAACATTTCATGCATACAATTGTGGTGCATGTAAATTTTTTATTTGCTATTTTCCAATTTGTATACTATTAGTATTATTACATTTTAATAAATATACTTAACTTTATTCTTATAGGTACATGGACACCGTCGCAGTGGAATCAGGTTGGGGGTCAATTTATGGCTTTCTTGAACCTCAGACCATCCAACCATCTGGAAGCACATTAGATTCCATAAAATCATATATGCAAACATGGATGACCGAGTCTAAGAGAGAGATATATATATGGCGCCATACATTGATGCGTATGTTTTCCCAATATTGTCAACTTTTATCAAATTTTAATCAATAAACTCACTGGTTGTTGGTACATGATAGGGGCCATTGGCAACTCATGGTGATCATTCCAAAAAAAGCACAAGTTGTATGGTTTTGTTCTCTTCATAGGAAGATGAAACCGGAGTTGAGATCCTTGATACAAACGTAAGTATTATATTCATTCTTATCAATTCATTATGATATTAATATATTAACTTATGTTTCTAATGTTTCAAATTTGTTTAGAGTTCTAACTAGGACCAGAGGACAACAAATTGATATTATATATCCTAAGGTTGGAATTTGTTGATCTTTAACCTTTAATTTTCGTAGTCAATTTTAAACCGTTATATTTTACTAAGTTCTTTCACATGTTTAGTGTAATAAGCAGAATGATTCTTGGGCATGTGCCTACTACATCATGTCATGGATGAAGGCAATCATCCGAGCAGAAATAAGAGAGGATTAGACTGAGGTAGAAATTTACATTTGAAAATCTTACAAATATCAATAAACTTTTGACATTAAAATGAATATAATTGTAAAGTTTCCTTCCTTGATTCTGCAGCAATTCAACACTACCTCTTCATTGTCCAATGAAGTAATAAATACGATAAGAGAGGAATGGGCAGGATATTTGTTGAATAAACATTTTAAATAGCTATAGTTTTAGGTTTTTCCTTTCATGATAGTAGCATTTTCTTACTTGTCCAACTTTTTACTGTGAATACATATATACTATGAATAGATTATTGAGAATAGATGAATACTGTGAATAGATGAATGGAAAAGTGGGTTCTTTTAAGTTTTGATGATAGCATTATCGTCTTTTACTTTTACTATTTAATTGGAATTGATGAATTCATGATAGCATGGTTTAAATTAATTAATTCTGTGCATTTAGGAATTGGAAAACTGGTTTTTGTATTTCAGGTTTGGTTAAATGAGCTAAAACGAATGGAATTTAATAAAAAAACATTTAAGGTAACGTCAATTTATACACTGTCCGACATTAATATATGTATATTAACGTCCATCACGGCGACGAGTGACGTTGATATAATGCAGTGCATAATGATAATAATAAAACGCTGGGCGAGGATCTCTACGGCTCAGCGATAGTAACGTCGACTGTAAACATCTTCGACGTTAACCTTACATCATTCACCTTATAACTGGCATCAAATATTCCATCAAATATAAATATTTATTCAAAAATTGACGTCAAATTTGCACTTTGACGAGAATATTACGTCAACATTCTTCTACGCCAACGTCAACGTTACGTCAATTCCCCCGACGATATAACGAAAAAACTTTCTTTAAAAATAAATATTTATTCAAATATTTGGACGTCAAGCTTTATTCTATAGGACGTACCTTAACGTCGATGTACATAAAAGACGTTAACTTTACGTCAATTACCTTTGTATACGACGTAAACGAGTTCGATTAACGTGACCCGGTAATATTCGACGTTAATTTATGTCACCCGCTATAACGTCGCTACCAGTTGCATCGTTAAAGGCCAAAAATAAACGACGTAATAGGCTATTTTTGCACTAGTGTATGGTGCATGTAAGATAGTTAATTTTGTCTACCATATTAGTTTTATTTAGATTACTAGTTTCTAACAACTTAACTTTATTGTTATAGGTACATGGACACAATCATTCTAGACCAAGGTCGGTCTTCCACGTACGGATTTCTTGAACCTCAGACCATTCAAAGTTATGGTAACACAGTTGAAAGCAAACAAAATTATTTGCAAACATGGATGGCTGAGTCAAACAGAGACGTATACCTTGTGCCATACATTGATGGGTATGTGTTGTTTTATGTAAAAGTTAATTAAAGTTTACTTAATTAGTTTACTAACTATTTATGATTCATCATAGGTCTCACTGGTAGTTGAATCATTCCTAAACAATGTTCAATTATATGGTTATGTTCACTACATAAGAAGATGAAACCTGACTTGAGAAACATGCTTCAAGGATAAGTGTTTCTCCAAAGATGACTTTGAAATTCATCTTTTGCAAAACTGGAACTAAGAAGACTTATATTTGTTGTTGAACATTACTTAGGTTTACTTTAAGTTTATAATTTCATAGTTTTGGTTTTGGATTGTTTCTAAGATTAAGTAGACCTTTCTTTAGTTGAAACACAAATATATATTATAAAAAATTGTCCTGGGCCAATTTTCTGTTTTTCAGGTGTGGTTTTATTGTAAAAATAAATTATTTTTAAAAAATAAATACCCAGTAGAGGTTTGTTAATGCTAGGCCCGATGTCTACAGATGTATGTCAGTGCACAAACAAACATCCAATGAGTTACATTGGACAAAATGTTCCAGGGCCTATAGACGTCACGTCTGGACACGTCAGACGTCTATATAAACGTCTATTGTAACTACACCCGACGTCTATGCAGACGTCTGTTATATCCACATCCGACGTCTATATAGACGTCTGTTATATACTTCTCGACGTCTCATTAACGTCACCCACATAGATGTTAGTTCCAGATCTGAAGTTAAAAGTCCTAAATAACCGAAGTCTAAAGCCCTTTCTGCACTAGTGTGTAATAACCTTGATCTTTTCGGGGTCAACGTGCACTCCCTCTTTTCCAACTTTGAATCGAAGAAAGATTACATTGTCTTCACAAAAAGTACACTTGTCAAAGTTGGAAAAAAGGTGATGCTCCCTAAGAAGAAGCAAAACTTGCCTAGGATGGATAAGATGTTCATGAAGACCTTTACTATAGATTAAAATTCCATCAAAGTAGACTACAACAAACCTTCCTATGCATTCCATAAGGACATGGTTCATTAACCTCATGAAGGTGCCAGGGGCGTTGGTCAAGCCAAATGGCATGACTAACCACTCATATAAACCAAAGTTGGTCTTCAAAGCGGTTTTCCATTCATCTCCTTCCTTGATTCTAATTTGATGGTAACCACTTTTAAGATCAGTCTTGGTAAAAGTGTTTGCCCTATGCAACTCATCTAACCTATCATCCAACCTAAGAATGAGGTGCCTATACTTAATGGTTATGTTGTTGATGGCCCTACAGTCAATACACATTCTCCAAGATCCATCCTTTTTAGGAACCAACAACACTAGCACTACACAAAGACTCAGGATCTTTTGTATCCATCCTTTATGCAATAAATCATTAACTTGCTTCTCTGTTTCCTTTGTTTCATTGGGGTTGGTCCTATAGGCTGGGCTACTGGGAAGGCTTGCCCAATGAATTAAATCAACTTGGTGTTCTATTCCCCTCAAAGGTGGTAATCCTTTTGGCACCTCTTTAGGAAAAAAATCATCAAATTCCTTTAAAAGGCTTTTGTAATCCCTTAGGTAGAGATTCAAGTTCATAATTTATTAAGGTGAGTGCCTCTTTGCAATAGAGAAGAAAATGAGGTTGTCCAAGCAAAAGCATTTTAGAACTTTTCAAAGCTTGTGATTCAACAATTTCATTGGAAGAGGCATTAGGTTCCAAACTTAAATTCTTCTATTTTTTCACTTTTCTCTTTTTCTCTTTTCTCTCTCCCCCCATCTTCTTTTCAAGACTTAATTGATCCTCTCTCACTTGTTGAGGTGTAAAAGGACACAATACATCTTCTTTCCCTTGTGATGGATGGTTATTTTATTGGTGAGTCCATCAAGAAGAGCCTTTTTATCAAATTCCCACGGCCTAGCAAGTAGAATGTGCCCAACTTCCATTGGTATGACATCACAAACCATTTTATCATCATAATTCCCAATGGAAATTGGTACATTTACTTGTTCCTTTGCTATTATGCCTTCATCCTCGTTAATCCATTGAAATTTATAAGGTTTAGGATGAGGTGTAGTAGTTAGGCATAATTTCTCAACCATTCTTGAACTACAACAATTACAACAAGAGACGTTATCCACAATCATTGAACATGTCTTTTCCAAAACTTTACAACTTATGTGGAATAAGTTCTCTCTTTGTGATTGTTCTAATCCAACATGTTGGCTCTCAAGAAACCTTCTCACCATTAGTAAGTCACATTTACAAGGCAAAGCTTCTTCTTCAAAAGTAGAGGTACTAAACTCACTATATGAAGAACCCTCACTGTCACTTTCATGCTCTAGGATGTAAGTAGACCTCTTATTACGACACTCAAATGCATAGTGCCCCTTTTCCCCACATCTAAAACACTTGGTCTCTTTTATCCTAAGCTCTTTGGAAGGTTCTTTCGAGGGATATTTCTCTTTCTCCTTTGCCTTTTCCCTAGATCCCTCATATTTTACTTTAGAAGGGTAACCCTCCCTCTTTGAATCTTTCTTAGGGTAGGAAAAGTTGGGGTAGTCTCTTTTAGAGGAAGTTTTCCTCTTCAACTCTTACCTTAATGCTTAATTGAACCAAGTCATTAATATCTCTAAAAGGCAAGAGTTTTACCCTATCTCTTATCTCATAGTTAAGCCCACTTTGAAACCTAGTAATTGTTATTCTTGGTTCCTCCCTAATCCTTGCCCTTAACATTAATAGCTCCATTTTTTGCCTATACTATTCTACACTCATAGTCTTATTTTGGAGTCTTTGGAGCTTTTCCATCAACTCTCTATCATAGTAAGAAGGTACATGCCTATTTCTATGGGAAATGGCTAGCTCATTCCAATAATGGATTTGTGGGAGGTTATTAAGACGCCTATCTTGTGTTAAGGCAGTCCACCAATATAAAGATGATTATTGGAAGCTAAGGGAGGCCAAAGTAACCTTCCTTTCTTCACTAATCTTGTAGCATGATAACGGTCTAAAGACGGTTATTTTCATGCTTAAATTGATATCAAAATACACCCTTTATGGCTTAGAAGGAGCTTAGAATCAGGTAAAACACTTAAGTTGAGTCATTTGAGAGTCAAAAGTTGTTTTTAGAGATATTATGCTTGTTTTGCATTGTTTTGCAGGGTTTTTGATGAGAATTAAGAATGGAATTGAAGAAGGAAGGTCTTAGACTCAAGGAAGAGGAAGAAAAATGAAGAAAAGAAGAGCTTATGCACCGCTGAGCACGATTATTCGAGGGAAAGCTGCTGTCTGGCGCCCAGGCGGTGACACTGAGCGTCCAGAGCGATTAGAGGCAAACCGCTCAGTGGTGAAACTGACCGTTGAGCGGTGGTGCGGCTGGAGGAAAACCGCTGAGCGGTAAAGTTGGATGCTTAGCGGTTGTCTGCTGGGCTTGGGCTTAAATTTTGTTACTTTTATGCCTATAAATAGCCCTAGTGCGATTCAAATATTATTCTTTTGGCAAAATAAGACATCCAGAGTTATTCTACACTCCTTGGAGAAGAGTTCTTAGATGCTTAGGCTCCATTTTATCATATCTAGGGTTTGCTTTTCCATTCTTTCATTGTATTTCATCTAGTTTCACCATGTCAATGGTGAACTAAACCCTTTATTGTTGGGGAACAATGTAATCTTTTGAAACTCTCTTATATTGAAATTCTTGTTTTATTCATATGCTTGCATATGCTGTTATTATCAATTGTGGGTTCTTTATCTATGCTCTATGCTATTATCATTTAACTCATTTGATAAATAGATGTTTGCCTTTGTCGATACGGGGACGTACGGGGAAGTCATGAACTGATAAGGAATTCTTGATCAATAAATATCACCTAGGAATAGGGGGTAGGATGATCAATTGTATTTTGCTTCTGTGGTACTTGCATTGCTAATTACTAGAGGAGACTAGGGATAGTAAGCCAGTAACTAGTAGTAGGATCTTCTCGCCGAGGGATCGGGTTTAGGGTAGACTAAGAAAGTTACATGACAATTAGATAATAAAGCGAATTTAAAAAGAAGAGTAGATATAAGAGAGTGGATAAGATGATAAGATGAAATTGTAAACCCCAACAACACCATTCATCCATACCCTTTTTCTTGCCAATTAAATCAACTGCATTTGCATGTTTACTTTTAGTTCTTTGCATTCAACCACAAGTTAATTTTCTTTCAAGTCTTATAAGATTAATTTACACGAAAGATAAGACCTAAGAGTCCTTTGGGAGAACGATATTGGGTTTTACCAATTATATTACTTGATAACGATCTGGTACACTTGCCAGCGGTTTAACAAGTTTTTGGCGCCATTGCCGGGGACTCGTGGTTTAACTTTTCTAGTAGTGTAAATTGATTGAATCTGACTTGGTGTAATTATTGTAATTATTTTATATATATTTGTTTTTGTTTTATGTTCCTTATTTGTAAAAGTGATTTTAGGGTTTTTATTTCTTGTGCATGCAGGAAGCAATACAAACTAGAAGTAAGAAAAGCCAGCAACCTCTTCTTGAAGGTATATCAGATAGGAGAGAAAGAAGAGTTAGACGTCCATCACGTGAACTCTTTCCCTTTCCTGAAAGACTCTTACATTCTCCACTAGAGGCGTTTACAAAGAACTTAGAGGAGATGGCGAATCAACCTCCTCCAAGACGCACACTTGCGAATCTGTCCAATGTTGTGGGCCCTTTCCACTTCAATAGCATAGCCATGCCTACAGATCGTACAATTAATATGATGATGAACCCAGCACTAATCCATCTGGTACAAAGCAATCAATTTCACGAATTGTCAAATGAGAACCCATATGATCATTTGACGACATTGAGTGAAATTTGCAACACTGTGAATATGACTTGAGTATCACACGAAAGAGTAAAGCTTAGCTTGTTTCCATTCTCATTGGGAGGCAATGCTAAGATGTGGCTTAATTCCTTTCCTGAAGGAACATTCACTACATAGAAGACTGTGGCAACCAAATTTGTTAACAAATATTTTCCATAGTTTAAAATTACTCAGGGAAGGCTGGAGATTTCATCATTCAAACAGGGCATGGAGGAAACTCTCGGCCAAGCATGGGACAAGTTTAAAGGCTTATTGAGAAAGACACCAGTTCACGAGTTTGACAAGACAACCCTAGTTCTTGCTTACCTAGGTGGTCTAAACACGCAGTCTAAAATGATGTTGGACGCCTCAGCTGGAGGTGATATCAAGAAAAAGACTGAAGATGAAGCCTATGACTTGATTGAGAATATGGCCGCTAATGAGCAGGAAACGTTTAGTGAAAGGGGCACACCTATAAGAAAAGGAGGAGTTTTGCATTTACCAGCAGATGATGCCATACTAGCCCATAATCATCTTCTGACTCAAAAGCTAGATAATTTGACAAAGGTTCTCTCGCAACTTCCAAAGGAGATTAGGAATGTCTCCCAAACACAGCAGCTTTGTGATTTTTGTGGTGGTGATCATATTAATGGTCAATGTGCTATGCCAGAGGAAATGCAGCAGGAAGCCAATTACATGGGTAATCAATTTCAGTATAGGCAAGGTAATTTTAACCAAGGTAACTCTAGCCAAGGTTGGAAGAACCACCCTAGTATTGGACAAAATCAGAATAACCCAGCTCGGCAATCAGGAAGCTTCCGACAGCAGCAACCATCACCTTTATGGCAGCAAGTAAGCAGTTTGACAGAGATCGTTAGATGTTTGAATGATAGATTTGATAAATTTTTGAAAGTCTATGAGTCTCAACAAACTAGTGACCAAGCCAGCATCAGATCATTGGAGATGCAAATTGGTCAGCTGTCCAAAAGGGTAGAAACCATTGAAAAGAATTAGTTTAGGGCTAACACTGATGTTAATCCTAAGGATGAGTGCAAAGTTGTTCTGTCGAGAAGTAAAAGGAAGTTAGAGGTGGAGATAATTGATATTGAAAGCAGTGAGGAAGAAGATGAGGAAATGATTAGTAATGAAGAATCCGATGAGCAGGGAAGTAGTGAAAAAGAAGAGGAGGAGAAATAAGTAAAGAAAGAAAGTCACCGGGAACCATTCAGGGAGATCTTTAATCAGGTGACTGTTGTTCCTACAGTACTTCCAACAATTCTTGATTACTCTAAGAGGATTAAGTATTATCTTGGATAGGTAATTTATCTTGATGATGAAGAAGATCAAGAATTTTGTGTTAAGCCTAGAAAGAAGAATCATCCGAAAAAGAGAAAGGATCTAGGGAGTTTAACTCTTCCATGTGTCATCAACGATGTAGATATAGGAAGAGCCATGATTGATTCAAGATCGAGTATTAATTTGATGCCTTTCAGTTATTTTAAGAGGATTGGAGGGCTAGTACTAAAACCTACTCAAACTACCCTGACAGTTGCGGATGGTTCTATTAAAAAGCTAGTTGGTAAGGTGGAAGATGCAATTGTTCGAACTAAGCAGCTAGAGTTCTTGATTAACGTTGTAGTTGTTGATATGGCGAGTGAGGGAAGAATTCCATTAATATTGGGAAGACCTTTTATGAGGACTTCTAAAATGTTGATGTGTTTCAATGACGAGAAGATGATATTGAGAGATCAAGAACAAGTGTTGATTTATGATGGTGCTAAAGAAAGGATAATCAAAATAAGAAAGAGAGTCGGATATAAAAAGTTAAGAAGAGAAGTTGCATCTGAAGAGCAAGCAATAGGTACGGATACAGATAACTGTTATGTTTTGCAGGTACCTGTAAGTGAAGAAGGACAAAATATCCATCCTGAACCAAAAGAAGACCTATTCCGACCAGGCATAAAGGTGAAATATAAAAACAAGGAGTGGGTGATAAAAGAGCTGAAGGAGAAAGGAGTGGTGGAGATTGAAGCACCATACTCCAGACGCACAAAGCAGGTGGATGGAAGAAAGCTAAAGATTTGGTGTACTAAAGACACCAACACGAAGGACAACACATGATTTTGCTGGAGGAATATATTTTGTTGTAAAACATTTTAGTATTTTGGACATGTAATTTTTTTTTATTTTTGGATATTTAAACAATTTTTGGGTAGCATCTACTGAGGGATGCTAATTTTTATGTATCCACTGAAGGATACAGGAAGGTACACCTACTGATGGGTGTTGGTAAGAATTGCACTTACTGATGAGTGCTAGACAGGTTTGGGTCAGGCTCGTGACGTTAAACAAGCACTACCTGGGAGGCAACCCAGTTGATTATTTGTTTGTTTTTAAACTCTGTCTTAAGGGAATTATATGTTTGCATGTGCATTTGAGAGGGGAAAGGCATGAGATTGAAAAATTGAAGATTAAAATCAGGTGCAACAGGGTGGAATCACGCAAAATAAAGCAAAGAAGAGAAGGATAAAATTACCACCCACTGCTGAGCGGTGCATTTTACCGCTGAGCAGTGGCGGCGCAGACCCCGTTTGGGCTTTTAAAAGCTCAGCATTTTTGGGGTTTTGCACTTTTGAAAATCCTCTTTGAAGCTCGCCCAAGCGTTCTCTGTGAACGCTAGCACCCAATTTACACTTTCAAAGGTTTTCCAAAGGGATTTCCCCACTTTTTCTCATCACCCACTCACAAAAATCTCACTTTTCTATCATTATCTTGTCAAAGTTTGGGGTTTTTGTTGAGGGATTGTGCATTCAAGAGGCATTCATCATCAATTAGGAGGAAAGTTTAGCAAGCATCAAGTTTCTCCACTCAAGTAAGTTGTTCAATTTCATTCTTAGGGTTTCTAAATTTGAAATTTGATGAAGAACATGTTTAGGAACATGATAAATTAGGGCTTTTGATTTCTATGCATGATTTGATGAAATAGGAACTGTTTGAACCGATTGAATTGCAAGAATTTGGTCTGGATTGATGAAATTAGTGTTAGAGTGAAGAATATGGCGATGTGGAGAAGGATTTTGAAAAGCCCTAGTCGCCGCCACTGAGTGGTTTGTTTGGACACTGAGTGGTGGCACGGCTTGAGGCAAACTGCTGAGAGGTCTCCTTTGACGCTGAGCGGTCTGCTGCAGATTTTGTTGGATGCTTGATTTTTAATGCAGGGATGCTGAGGGGCCCTGATTTTCCCTTAGTGTTGGACTGTGATTGGTTTGGAATCTGATTAATGATGTACTAACCTCTAATGATGAATTCTTGTGGTCTTTTGAACTTTATTATATGCAGGAATGTCATCATCATCATCGAGAAGGGTGAAAACTCTTGGCAACAAAAGGAAGGAACCTGAGAGGCAAAGAAGATTTTATTCGCCTAGGTTCCTCTCCAGGAAACATGAGGAACACTATGTGACTTTGCAGGAGAGGAGATTGCTGATGGAGAGGAAGGCCACTTTTATCCCAGACTTGGCTCCTGAATTTGGAATAGAGATTATGAGGAGAGACTGGGAAAAGCTGGCCACATATCCTGCACCAGCTAGCATTGAATTGTTGAAGGAATTTTATACAAATGTCTTGCCTAGAGGAGGAGTTGATGCTGGGAGATACATGAGCTATGTGAGAGGACAGACCATCAGGTATGACCCTGACACTATTAATAGCTTTTTGGGCACTGAATGGCCAGGTGAACAGTGCCAATACGCAGCACTTATTGGGGGGTTCAGAAATATAGCAGATATTGAGAGGGTTATGTGCCTTCCTGGAAGGCATTTTCAGAATAACCCTAATGGAGTGCCCATCAACATAAAGAGGGCAGATTTGACGCCTTTGGCGAAATACTGGATGGCATTCACTCATGCACACATTCAGCCGTGCTCTCATGTTTCCGACATCACCATGCATCGGATCATCTTCATTTACTGCATGCTGAGGCAGATAGATGCGAACGCCGAGAAGGTCATTGGCGACGAGATTCAGAGTTGCGCTACCACTGTGAGTAGCAGGACACCGCTGGGACATTTGTCCCTGATCACCTTTTTGTGTCAGCAGGCTGGGGTGGATACTGCAGTTCCACCATATGAGCGGCCTAGGAAGGCCATAGGCGCTGCCTATTATCAGCAGTACTGTGAGGAAGAGGAGGCAGCCGAAGCACCTAGGAGACGTCCTAGGAGAGCAGTAGCACAGTAGGAGCATGTACCTGCAGATGTACTGGCACAGCACACCGAGCCATTCCGGATGGGGGACATGTATATGTCCATGATAAAGGCTAGGATGGAGGCTCTTTGCAGAGGGCAGATAGCCACTACCGAGATGATAATAGGGTTGTACCAGCAGCCACCAGTGCACACGTGGACCATGGACGAGTTTCATGGAGCTATGGCTTGGCCTCAAGAGCAGACACAGGGCAGCGGGTCTGGAGCAGCTGAAGCACCAGGCATGGATAAGGATGACGATGAAGATAACTTTGAAGATGTTGATGATTGAGACCAGGAGGACTCAGATGAGGACATGGATTGAGAGGGCATCTACTGATGGATGCCCATGCTTTAGACAAGGTTTTATCTTGCATTTTTGTATTTTTGTTTTTTTAGAATAGGTTGAGTTTTGATTGTCAGTGTCTATGCTTGGCTTGAACACTAATTCTGAAAATGTTTGACTTAATGATATTGCATGATGAATTTATTTGATGATGATTGGATGTGGATGATGATTGAGTTGTGTTCATATTCAGTTGAAGAGTTCACTAGCTTTGTGAACAGATGTGTGATGAATTGTGATTGTGGTTATGATGCTAAGCAAGGTGTATGAATGGATGATGTGTGAGGTATTGAGCAATAGAGTATTCATTGCTATATGTACTGTTCACAGGAAAACATGAATGATATTGCCTGAGTCTTGATAATTGATTGAATTGAATGTTTAGGCCATATGATCAAGGCCATTTTTGGAAGCCCTTACTTAGCCAAATTTTCACCCAAAGTGATTAAAATGTTATACCCTTTTTGAACCTTGGCCTTAAACAGGATGAAAACCCTTATTTTAAAATTATTTACTTTGAGTTGGGTTGAGAATAATTGTTGAAAAGGTTCAAGTTTGGGGTTGTTGGGAAACTTTGAATGACAGAAAAAGAAAGGCATTGAGCTCAAGTGTTGAAAAAGAAAAATGCATGAGAAAATAAAAGAAGAAAAGAAAAAGAATGAAAGATGGGCTCAATGTAAAAATAAAAGAAAAGGGAAGAAGTTGGGAATGAGAGAGATTGGTTAAGAAAGAGAGTTTGTACTTGAACTTTAAATGTTAAATTAGCTCTCTTCAATGAAGGATTTTGTGATCCAAAAAAACCATTTTTTACTTGTTAGCCTAGCCTCATTATAAGCCTTAGAAAAGTCCTTGTGATGGCATTGACATATAAGAATGTTGATTGTATTAGATGAAGGGCAATTTTGTTTCATGTGGCATGTGAATAGTAGAGAGTGGAGTGATTTCTTAAACACTTGAGTGATTGAGTGAAACACTTGCTTCGTGAGAATTGTTGAATTCTATGATTACATCTATGCTTAGTTGATTGATCATTCATAAATAAAACATCTGTTGGGAAATATGTGATTATGTGAACTGAGTTGAATAGAAAGCATGTATACATCTTGATTTGATTCCACTGAAATTCTGAATGGAGTAGTTTTTGTCATAGGAAAAATGAATTTTGGGATTGTTGAATTATTTGATGAAAAAAATGGAAAGCCAAGTTTTGTATTGTTTGCTTGAGGACAAGCAAAGTTCTAAGTTTGGGGTTGTGATAACGGTCTAAAAACCGTTATTTTCATGCTTAAATTGATATCAAAATACACCCTTTATGGCTTAGAGTGAGCTTAGAATCAGGTAAAACACTTAAGTTGAGTCATTTGAGAGTCAAAAGGTGTTTTTAGAGATATTATGTTTGTTTTGCATTGTTTTGCAGGGTTTTTAATGAGAATTAAGAATGGAATTAAAGAAGGAAGGTCTTAGACTCAAGGAAGAAGAAGAAAAATGAAGAAAAGAAGAGTCTATGCATCGCTTAGTGTCAAAATGCACTGCTGAGCGCCATTATTCGAGGGAAAGCTGCTGTCTGGCGCCCAGGCGGTGACGCTGAGCGTCCAGAGCGATTCAAGGCAAACCGCTCAGCGGTGAAACTGACCGTTGAGCGGTGGTGCGGCTGGTGGGAAACCGCTGAGCGGTAAAGTTGGACGCTGAGCGGTTGTTTGCTGGGCTTGGGCTTAAATTTTGTTACTTTTATGCCCTATATCTAGCCCTAGTGCAATTCAAATATTATTCTTTTGGCAAAAGAAGACGTCTAGAGTTATTCTACACTCCTTGGAGAAGATTTCTTGGATGCTTAGGCTCCATTTTATCATATCTAAGGTTTGCTTTTCCATTCTTTCATTGTATTTCATCTAGTTTCACCATGTCAATGGTGAACTAAACCCTTTGTTGTTGGGGAACAATATAAGCTTTTGAAACTCTCTTATATTGAAATTCTTGTTTTATTCATATGCTTGCATATGCTGTTATTATCAATTGTGGGTTCTTTATCTATGCTCTATGCTATTATCATTTAACTCATTTGATAAATAGATGTTTGCCTTTGTCGATACGGGGACGTACGAGGAAGTCATGAACTGATAAGGAATTCTTGATCAACAAATACCACCTAGGAATAGGGGGTAGGATGATCAATTGTATTTTGCTTCTGTGGTACTTGCACTGCTAATTACTAGAGGAGACTAGGGATAGTAAGCCAGTAACTAGTAGTAGGCTCTTCTCGCCGAGGGATCGGGTTTAGAGTAGACTAAGAAAGTTACATGACAATTAGATAATAAAACGAATTTAATAAGAAGAGTAGGTATAAGAGAGTGGATAAGATGAAATTGTAAACCCCAACAACTCCATTCATCCATACCCGTTTTTCTTGCCAATTGAATCAACTGCATTTGCATGTTTACTTTTAGTTCTTTGCATTCAACCACAAATTAATTTTCTTTCAAGTCTTATAAGATTAATTTACACGAAAGATAAGGCCTAAGAGTCCTTTGGGAGAAAGATATTGGGTTTTACCAATTATATTACTTGATAACGATCTGGTACACTTGCCAGGGGTTTAACATAGCACTCAAGCAATTGCTCTACCTTCATCTCCCAATCTAAATATTCTGCAACACTCTCTCTACCATAGAATGGTAAATTTTAGGTTCCCTAGGAATATGCTCCCTTTGTCTATGATTCCTCTTAGGTGGGGATTGATAAAAATCTTCACGATGGTGTTCAGTATGGTTAGGAGAGGGAGTTCTAGTGTACCTTCTTCTATTGGATGACTCAGCTTGATGTTTTTTTGCCCTTTGTTCCATCATAAACTCAGTAAACCTACTTTCTAACTTTCTCACATTTTGTGTAAGTTCATCCCTCCAAATGTATGCCCTATTGACGATCCCTAAAACTCCCATGAACACTTAAATGAGAATTATCACTCATGTAAAGTTTAAAATATTTTCACAAAGGTTTCCAAAACACTTTACAACTATGAGAGAGAAAGTTTTTCACAATTAAACTTTTTGTGTTTAATGGATGATTTCAAAAGAGAAACAATAGAGTAAGGATCTTTCAAGAAACAAAAGAGAAACAATAATTTGTGAATCTCATAAAACTCTTAAAAAAATTAAAATCCCCACAATTATTTCTCATATCCAACTCACTATAACCATCTTAAATAATGTTAATTTATAGAGAATTTTATACCTCCACGTAATAACCTCCAAGAAAAAAACACACTTTTTGAAGTGAGATAACTCACTAGTGGAAAAACGCTATTTAACGTCACCCCAAAGACGTCGGTTAGAGGTTCACCGCATAATATGATGACTAGTGGCATATCCGTAAATAACTAAAACTAGGAGACGTCGGCTACCTGTGAAACCGATGTCTCAAACAATACAGACGTCGGGCACACTTCACATGGACGTCGAAAAGGTCTGCAGGAAGGTGAATAGTCGCCATATGGACGTCTAATACAACCACACTGATGTCTACAATCGTCCTTAGACGTCGGGTAGCTAAGCACTGACGTTTGTGTCCTGATAGGTTGGTGCACGTAATTAATGTTCCTGCACATAGACGTCGGTGCCCCTTAAGAACGGACGTCTATAGCCTGACAGTTAGGTGAATTGTAATAATTTTTCCGCCATATAGACGACGGGCAGACAGTTGGTGACATCTATAACATTAGATACGTCAGTCAGCCGTGCAATGGACACCTAAATTTCGCGCCATTAATAATATTTAAATCATAAAGACGTCAAATTAGTGAGAGCACTAATGCCTACAACATTCTAGACGTCGGTGGACTAACATAACCGACGTCTATAGGATTTTATAGTACAGAACGCGAACCCGCGAGCAGTTACCACTATTCATCTTCTTCTTCCTCGCGCTTTCTGTTGCGGCATTGCTTTCCAGGTTGATTTTCTCTCTTTTCCACCGTTTAAATTCAGTTTTACTCCGATTAAGTTACTCTTTGATGATATATCTTCCATTTGAACCGATTAAAATTCGTTTTCGTTGCGTTTTGATGCAGTTTGTGGCGTGTTCTGGGGCGACATTTTTGACCCTTTTTGGCCTATATTTTTGGGCGTGCAGTCCTCCATTTCCCTCCATTGTTGTTTTAATCTGCTAAAAAGGTTAGCTTCTTTTTTGAAAACTTTTATTGTATGTCTGTTATTGTCTTTTGTGTATGCATGTTATTGGCTTTTGCATTTGCATGTTTTTGGCTTTTAGGTATGCATGTGTTATCAGCTTTTGAATATGCATGTGATAAACTTTAGCTGTGTTATTATAATTGGCATGTTATATTATAAGTATCAAATTATTGAGTGACACTTAGTTCCCGTTTGAAATTTAATACAAACGATAAATTTTTTAATCGTTTGTATTAAATTTTGAATTGTGCGATTGGACAGTTTGGGAAAATTATTTTTCATAAATTTGCTATAACATGTACGTTTGAGTTTATGCATAAGATTGATGAAATTTCGGTTCATTATTTGTGTTGTTCTCCGGATGCATATTAGATTGTGGTCATTCTTGTGACTACTCTCATTTCGTGTATTTCGGAGACCAATGCGAAATGCTGTCGAAATTTTATCAAATTTATGATGTAGACTTCTTTGCACATGTCTTAGCAATTTATGAAAAATATTTTTCTTGAATGGGTACGGCCTAACCTTGTGAGAGTTAAGAAATTTATACTGATGAACTATGTTACGAACATAGTATGGATCGAAGCTGGATGAATGCACGTCGCATATCTGAAGAATATGAGAAGGGTGTTTCTGTGTTCTTGCAATATGTTAAAGAAAATGCAAAGTCTGTGAACGGGACATATTTTTGTCCTTGTGTTCGTTGTCTTAATCAAATACGACAAGACTTAGGCAATTTGCATGATCATCTATTCATGTTCAGAATAACGAGAACGTATACTGTTTGGACTTGGCATGGAGAAGTACTGGACCAGCCTATGACGTCACGAGGAACAAATTATGTGGAAGAATGGATGAGTGATCATTTAGAGGACATGATACGTGATGTTGGTGAGGATAACTTTCAAAGAGCTAATTTGTATGATTCTCTTATCAATGATTGTAAGCAACTGTTGTACCCAGGCTGCACAAACTTTACACGTTTGTCTACAACTTTGAAGTTGTTCAATTTAAAAGCAAGGAACGGATGGACCGATAAAAGTTTCACGGAGTTGTTGAAGTTGCTGAAGGAGATGCTTCCAGAAAATAATACTCTTCCTATTCGAAATTACGAGGCCAAAAAAGTTTTATGTCCAATTGGTCTTGAATATCAGAAGATACATGCTTGCCCCAATGATTGTGTTTTGTACACCAAGGAGTTTGCTTCACTAAAGTATTGTCCAACATGTGGTTTAAGCCGTTTTAAAAAGAAATCTGACAATTGCACTAAAGAAGGTAATGATGGTGCACCTGGTAAGGTCATGTGGTATTTGCCTATAATACCTAAGTTCAAACGTATGTTCTCTGTTAAGCAGGATGCAAAGAACCTTAAATGGCACATTTTAGGAAGAAAGTGCGATAATCTTCTTCGACATCCAGCAGACTCACCACAGTGGAAGAAGATAGATGAAACATTTCCAGAATTTGGTGCAGATCCAAGAAACTTAAGACTTGCACTTGCAACTGATGGTATGAATCCGTAGGGGAACTTAAGTAGCAAACACAGTTCATGGCCAGTTATGTTGATGATATACAATCTTTCTCCTTTATTGTGCATGAAGAGAAAATATGTCATGTTGTCAATGATGATATCTGGTCCTAAACAACCTGGCAATGACATTGATGTTTACTTGAAACCTTTAATTGATGATTTGAAATTGTTGTGGGAAGAAGGTGTCGAAGTGTTTGATTCAGATGTTGAAGAGAATTTCCGTTTGCGTGCAATGTTGTTTTGCACTATAAATGATTTCTCAGCCTATGGAAACTTGAGCGGTTATAGTGTTAAAGGACATTTTACATGTCCGATTTGTGAAGAAAACACTAGTTACCTTCAATTGAAGCATGGTCAGAAGACGGTGTATACAAGACATTGGAAATTCCTTTCTCTCAATCACCCTTATCATAGATTGAAAAAAGCATTCAATGGAAGTGTCGAGGATGAGGTTGTGTGCAGACCCTGGAATGTTGAAGAGGTGTACAATGAAGTCAAAAACATTAACATTGTATTCGTAAAACATCGTAAAAGTACATATGCAAAAAATGTTTGGAAGAAATGATCAATATTTTTTAATCTTCCTTATTGGTCTATACTTGATGTTAGACATTGTATTGATGTGATGCACGTAGAAAAAAATGTTTGTGATAGTGTCATCGAAACTTTATTAAACGTGAAAGGGAAGACCAAAGATGGAATAAAAGCAAGACAAGATTTGGCTGACATGGGAATCCGAACAGAGTTACATCCACAAACAATAGGTAGACGCACCTATTTGCCCTCAGACTGTCATACTCTTTCTAAAAAAGAAAAACAAAGTTTTTGTAAGTCTTTAAGAAGTGTGAAGGTTCCACAAGGTTATTCTTCTAATATTAGTAACCTTGTTTCTATGCAAGAGCTAAAGTTAGTTGGTTTAAAGTCTCATGATTGTCATATATTGATGCAACAATTGTTACCAGTTGTTATTCGAGGCATATTACCTCCTTCTGTTAGGAGTATTCTGACACGTCTATGTTTGTTTTTTAATGCCATTTGCAAGAAATTTGTTGACCCACGATGTTTAGATCAATTGGAAAATGAAGGAATAAGACTACTATGTGAATTGGAGATGTATTTTCCACCTTCTTTTTTTGATATCATGGTTCATTTGATCGTTCATCTAGTCCGAGAAAATCGAATATGTGGGCCGGTTTACCTAAGGTGGATGTATCCTGTTGAAAGATACATGAAAATCTTAAAGCGATATATCAAGAATCAGCATAGACCAGAAGCTTCAATCATAGAGAGATACATTGCAGAAGAAGCCATTGAATTTTGTTCAACTTACATGCCAAGTTGTGAACCAGTGGGGCTACCCAAGAGCATACATGAACGAAAATGTGAAGGTAAGGGTCGTGGTGTGAGGATTCAAAGAGTGAGTAGAAAAGAAGTTGATCAAGCTCATTTGTACATCTTAAACAACACTGATGATGTTTTTCCTTACATTTCTGAACACGTTAATGAAATAAAGGCATCACACCCAAGAATGAGTGAAAAATGGCATCTTAATGAACATGTCAAAACCTTCTTACAATGGTTTAAGAAAAAGATATATACGACTCCACATGTTTCTGAAACTCTATTGAGGTTATCTCGGGGGCCGAACACAGATGTCATTACATATGGTGGGTACTATATTAACTGTTGGTACCAGTGATGGTATGATTTGAAGAGTAAAGCGCAGCGGAATAAAACTTAGAGTAAGCGGAAAGCGTGTTCGGTCACTTTTTTAAAATCAATTTGGTCCTTTTTAGAAAATCAATTTTCTTTCAGAAAATTTGTCGAACAGTTGATATACGTAAAAGATAAAGAGTGTAGGGAATAGAAAATCACACGAGTAATTTTTATACTGGTTCGATTCAACAGAATCTACGTCCAGTCGTTAATCACTATAAAAGTGATTAACAGTTCCACTAAAAATTTGTTTCACAGATTACAAATATAATGAATAACAATTGATAAAATAAACCTTCCTTCGACGAACGAACCGGAAGAAGAACACTCTGCCAACTCAAAGAGAACCGCTCCGGCAATCGACCAACGATTCGCGAGCTTCTCCTTTTCACGAGACCAGGCAGAGCACCTTGCTAACTCGAAGAGAGCTTGCTCCGACTATCGACACACGAAACGCGAGCCTCTCCTGTTCACGAGATCAAGCAAGGGAACTTTGAACTATAGCTTCTGAGAACTTCCTCTGTCAACCAGTATTATGCTAAGCTTCTGTTCAAAAACGTTACTTCTGAAAATATCAGAAGTCCAATATATAGCTAGCTACCCTGAATATCAAAGGTCAAGTCCCAACTGCCACTTATAATCGATTATTGTAAGTGATAATCGATTATTCAAGTCCGTTAAAAGATTTTCAAAATGTGATAATCGATTATTTGGAAGTGATAATCGATTATCCCTGAAAGACTCATGATAATCGATTGTTGCTTCTCATAATCGATTATTGCAGTAAAAATACAGGTTTTTACAAAATTTAAAGACTTTCCTATTACACTTATATTCTACAAAAGTGCTTTTAAACATTTCTTCAAGTGAAACTTCTTGTAGCATCATCAAAATTAATTTCTTCAGGATTTACCAATGCTCCTCATTGGTAACAATCTCCCCCTTTTTGATGATGATCAAAAATTCAATTTTTAAAAGCAACTTTGACTTCCCTGCAAAATATACAAGCTACAACAACAACAAAGTTAGCAATACCTGTATCACCCCCTGCAAAATATACAAGCTACAACAACAACAAAGTTAGCAATACCTGTATCAATTTAAATTAATCCTCTCCCCTTATATTATACTTCTCCCCCTAAAACTATACTTCTCCCCCTTTTTGATCATAAGCAAAACGATTAAGGTAACAGACTCCCCCTAAATATGATCTCCCCCTCAATTAATCAAGGTATGCATATAATCAAGAGATCATTTTCATTTATGAAAAGAAGGATTACATCATACTAAGAAACATAAAGGACAGAAATTTATCATAGATGAAAGAATAACAACCAATCAACAAAGCATACAAACATAAAATGCTATTTCTAAAACTCAGGACTTCGGGATCTCTCGGGAGGTTGAATGTGAAGGTGATTCTCGATGTTAGATAGACGAACATCAAGATCAAGAAACTGATTAACCATATACTCATCAATAGATTGCTGCCACTCATAAATCTCCTCAAAGTGTGTTCTTTGTGCTAGACTCATATCCTCCAATTGCTTAGATAAATTAGCAAAATGTTCTTCCATAGATAGCGTGGAGGATGAGGGCATGGTAGAAGGACCAGCATCAGAAGGAGCAGCAGCACTAACTGGTTCTGCCATATGAGTATCGATGTCATCATCTTCATCTTCATCAGGATGGTCATCATCTTTATGGATGAGAACTCTTCCTCTAGTAATGAATCCCATCTGACGAAAGGTAGTATCTCCAATTTCCGAGCCAACAGCTTGAATGGCTTGGACAAGTTCTCCTTCAATATTTACACCTTTGTACTCCAAAATTCTAGAAATAAGAAAAGCATAGGGAAATTGATAGGAATGAGATTTCTTGGCTTTTACCATTGTGTCAGCAATGAGAGTAGGTCAATCAATGTGTATGTGATTTAAAATCCCATACAGAAGAAGCAGATCCTGCTCACAGCATTGAGCATGGTTGGTTGCTCTAAGACACAGCATCCAGACGATCAAGTAGTGAAGCATGCGTTCTTCAATTTTGAAACCCCCAACTAGCAATTGCCTTCGATTTGCCTGTTGTTCAGGATGACGCAAGAAGGATTGGAAAGTCATCAACCTATTGAAATCTTCAAGTCCTAGATGGACTTTTACAGCATCATCCCATATGGTAAGTTGGGCAACATTTATCCACACATCATCATCCAAAATTATGCGGACACCCTTGACTTTAGTGGATATAATCCCATCTCTATATCTCAAGTTGAAGTAGAAAACTCTTATGAGATCGGGATAAATGCAACCTTTTTGCTCCACCAGATTCTTGAGTCCTTTACCAACAAACAGATCTGGAAATTGAAATCCATATAAACGAAAAAAGTCAAGGCGAATATACTTTACCGCCATGATTCTTCTCTCTTGCCAGGAATTAACATATTCCGCATGTTTTCCTTGATCTGAAATCCAACCATCGATGGTTGCAGGACGTGGTTGAGAGGAAAAAGATGCTCCAGCAGCTCTGCGGCGATGTCTTCTTGAATCCGCCATGAAAATGTTTGAGGTAGAGAGACTTTGAGAAAATGAGGATAAATGGAGAGAATCTTAGCTCTAGATTTTGATTTTAGTAGAGTAAGGATGTAAAAGAGTGATTAACAATCGATTATGGGAGGCTTTTTATAGGAAAAATGGAAAAACTAGCCGTTTATGGCCGTTTATAGCCGTTAAGGGATGCTCCAACGGCTCTATTTTTTAATCTGTCAGCGTGATAATCGATTATGGCTCGAGATAATCGATTATCTACTCAAAAGTTACTGCCCAGATATTGCATGATAATCGATTATCCTTGATGATAATCGATTATCTTTTCAAAAATTTCTCAGGTTTGAATTTCAAGTATGAATAATCGATTATATCCTTTTGATAATCGATTATGAAGCGTTAATTTTACGAAAATGCAAAACTTTTCATAAGCATTGATCCTAAGACATGTCTAACACTACTAACTCTCTTCTAAGCTCAAAAAATCTATCCTTAGGTAGTGCTTTGGTGAAAATATCAGCTAATTGATGTAAGGTATCAACATATTCAATTTGACAATCCCCCTTTTGAATATGATCTCTTAAGAAATGATGTCTAATCTCAATGTGTTTAGTTCTTGAGTGCATTATGGGATTCTTAGTCATATTGATAGCACTAGTATTATCACATTTTAATGGAATATTATCAAGGAAAATATCAAAGTCTTCCAGTTGCTGTTTCATCCACAGAATTTGGGCACAACAATTGCCAGCAGCAATGTATTCAGCTTCAGTGGTAGACAAGGCTACACATGCTTGTTTCTTTGAGTGCCAGGACACCAAAGAACAGCCCAGAAAATGACAGGTTCCACTAGTACTTTTCCTATCTATTTTACAACCACCATAATCTGCATCAGAATAACCTATTAGACTAGGTGAAGCATCAGAGGGATACCAAAGTCCAAAAGAAGTGGTTCCTTTAAGGTATTTTAAGATTCTCTTGACAGCAGTCAAATGAGATTCTTTAGGATTGGCTTGATACCTAGCACAAACGCATACACTTTGCATAATATCTGGCCTACTAGCAGTTAGGTACAACAAAGATCCTATCATACCTCTAAACATAGTTTCGTTTACTTCTTTTCCAGATTCATCCTTATCTAAATAGCAAGAAGTTGTCATAGGTGTACTAGCTTCTTTGCAAGTATCCATGCCAAATTTTTTAAGAATTTCCCTACAATATTTTGTTTGAGAGATAAAAGTACCTCCATTTATTTGCTTTATTTGTAGTCCTAAAAAGAAATTCAGCTCACCCATCATAGACATCTCAAACTCACCTTGCATTACTTTTGCAAATTCTTCACACAAGGAATCATCAGTTGACCCAAATATAATATCATCTACATAAACTTGCACAATCAGGATGTGTTTTCCTACTTTCTTTATAAATAAGGTTGAATCAACCTTACCTCTAGAAAAATTATTATCAATTAGAAAGGTACTAAGTCTTTCATACCAAGACCTAGGTGCCTGTTTAAGACCATACAAAGCCTTTTTTAACTTATAAATATGATCAGGATATTTGAAATCCTCAAAGCCAGGAGGTTGACTAACATACACCTCTTCTTTAATAAAACCATTCCGAAACGCAATTTTCACATCCATTTGATATAATTTAAATTTCATCAAAGATGCATATGCAAGTAATAATCTAATTGCTTCTAACCTGGCCACTGGTGCATATGTTTCATCATAATCTATACCTTCCTCTTGACAGTAGCCCTTTGCAACTAGCCTTGCTTTATTCTTTGTGATGTTTCCATCCTCATCAAGCTTGTTCCTAAAAACCCATTTGGTTCCTATGACTTGATAATTATCTTCCCTTGGAATAAGTTCCCAGACTTCATTCCTTTCAAATTGGTTTAGCTCTTCTTGCATAGCAACGCACCACTTATCATCTTGAAGAGCTTCCTTAATGTTCTTAGGTTCTATCTGAAACACAAAAGCTACAGTTAAACAGAAATTATTAAGCTTGTGTCTAGTAGTTACCCCTTTTGATATATCTCCTATGATGTTGTCCAAAGATAGTCCTCTTGGTTGTTGAAAACTTTTAGGATCAATCGCTTGAGGTGTTTCTTGAAGTTCCAGAGGATAGTTCTCGTTTAGGTACATCTCATCAAGAGCTTCCCTCAAATAATCCTCATCTCCTGCAATTGGTTTATTTGACTCAAGAGGGTTTACCTCAAGGTCCACAATTTCATCAAAGACAACATGCATTGATTCTTCAATTATCAAGGTTCTTCTATTGAATACTCTATATGCTTTGCTAGTCAAAGAGTATCCTAGGAAAATTGCTTCATCAGATTTTGCATCAAATTTTCCAAGATTATTTTTACCATTATTTAAGACAAAACATTTGCATCCAAATATTTTCAAATGAGATATATTTGGTTTTCTACCATTCAACAGTTCATATGGAGTTAATTTTAGAATTGGCCTAATAAGCATCCTATTTAACACATAACAAGCAGTGCTGACTGCATCAGCCCAAAAATATTTTGGCACATTAGATTCATTCATAAGGGTTCTAGCTAATTCTTCTAATGATCTATTTTTCCTTTCAACAACACCATTTTGTTGAGGAGTTCTAGGTGCAGAAAAGTTATGTGCAATGCCATGTTCTTCAAAAAATTTTCAAAAGATTCATTTTCAAATTCCCCACCGTGATCACTTCTCAATGTTTTAATTTTCAAATCTTTTTCATTTTGAATACGTTTAGCAAAAGATTTAAAGGCTTTGAAAGCCTCACTTTTCAAAGTTAAGAAGAAGGTCCAAGTGAATCTAGTGTAATCATCAACAATTACAAGAGCATAGTAATTTCCACCAAAACTTTTAATTCTAGATGGACCAAACAAGTCCATATGCATAAGTTCTAAAGGTTTTGATGTTGAAATTATGCTTTTGGATGAAAATGAAGATTTTGTTTGTTTACCTTTTTCACATGCAGAGCATAATTTGTCTTTCTCAAATTTCAGTTTAGGTAAACCAATCACAAGATCCTTAGAAATTAACTTATTTAAATGTTGCATATGAATATGTGCAGCTCTTTTATGCCATAGCCAAGGATTTTCTTCTTTAGCAACTAAACATGTTATACTATGACTAGATGCACTCTCAATATCAATCAAATATATATTATTATGCCTAACACCTTGCAAAGCAATAACAGCAGAATCTTTAAAGTAAACAGTACACTTATCACTTTCAAAGATTACCTTTAGACCTTTGTCACACAACTGACTTATGCTTAAGAGGTTATGCTTGAGGCCTTCAACATATAGGACATCTTTTATGATCAATGTGTTTCCCCCTCCAATGTCTCCGGTACCCATGATTCTACCCTTGTTATTGTCCCCGTAAGTCACAAATCCTTGCTTTTTCTTCTCAAAGTGGATGAACCTTTTCTTGTCACCGGTCATGTGTCTTGAGCAACCACTGTCAAGATACCACAATGACTTCTTTGACTTAGTAGGTTCCTGCAAAACAAATTAGAAAGAGTTTTAGGTCCCCAATCTAATTATGGGTCCTTGGGGTTAGTTCATGCAAGTGTAAATCATTTCACAATTTTAATCCATGCAAATTTGCCATTTGGAATACCAAAATGTTTAATGTTGCATTTGTTTGATGTATGACCATGTTTCATACAGTAAAAACAACAAACATCATTTACTTTATTTTTAACAAAAGTCTCTTTTTTAACCCAAACTTTATGAGTTCTTCTAGTTTTAGACTTTTTGTTTTGATGCAAGTTCCTATTTCTAATATTGCTTCTTTTAAAGTTTGTTTTTACATTCGGATTTGTCTTGGTTGACTTTGCAAGTAGGTTTTCAAGTATGTCAATATCAAACATATAACTCTTACAAGACAAGCATTCAACAGGTTCAACAGTAGTGTTTGCATCAGATAATTTTGTTTCTAAAGTACTAACTTTATTTCTTAAAACAACTTCATCATCATGCAATTTATCATATTTCAATTTCAAGTCATTGTGCACTTTTTTTAGCTTTTTATGTGCAGCATCAAGTTTTTCAGATTCATTCATTAGTTCAAAGAAAGCTTTTTGTAAGTCTATTTCACTAGATTCAAAGCTAGAATCACTTACTTGACTTTCAGTATCATCTGAGTCAGCCATTAGACAAATATTAGCTTCCTCATCTGAATCACCTGAGCTTGTTGAACTGGAAGCGTTGTCTTCCCAAGCTATGTAAGCTTTCTTTTTCTTTTGAAATTTTCTTTCCTTCTTTTCCTCACTTTTCCTGTTCTTTGGGCATTCAGATTTCATGTGTCCTCTTTCTCCACAACCAAAGCATTTTACACTTAAAGGTGATTCTTGATTTTCTTTCCTTTCTTTGCGAAATTTATCTTTTCCTTTTGCCTTTATAAACTTGGCAAACTTCTTTATCATAAGGCTCATGTTCTCCTCATCATCAGAATCATCATCTTCAATCCTTTTAGAGCTCTTTCCTTTAGAGATCTCTGAATTGAAAGCTAGTGTCTTTCTCTTGCCTTGATCCTCTTCAGCAGTTAGTCTCCTCAACTCTAGCTCATGCTCACGAAGCTTTCCAAACAGAATTGGCATTGACATCTAAGTGAGGTTTTGAGACTCCGAGATGGCAGTTACCTTTGGTTGCCAAGACCTGTCTAATGATTTTAAAATTTTCACATTTAATTCATCATTATCAAAAGTCTTACCCAACCCAGTCAAGTGGTTCACTATGTGAGTGAAGCGCTTTTGGACATCAGAAATTGTTTCTCCAGGTTACATTCTGAACATCTCATACTCCTGAATAAGAGTGTTCTTCCTTGCATGTTTCACGTCCTCTGTTCCTTCATGTGTGACTCTGAGGACTTCCCACATTTCCTGTGCTGTCTTACATACTAAAATTCTATAGAATTCATCAAGTACAACAGCAGATGATATAATATTGCGAGCTTTAATATCAAACTGAGCTCGTCTATTTTCTTCAGCAATCCAATTAAAGTATGGTTTTTCTACCTCTACACCATCAACTGTGCTCTTAGGAATATAAGGACCATTTTGTACAGCTTCCCAGATGCCTCTGTCAACAGACCCCATAAAAATTTCCATTCTGACTTTCCAGAACGCATAGTTATCACCAGTAAAAAGTGGTGGTCTGTTAATAGAAGCACCCTCGGCATATACAAGGTTTTGGTTGTGACCGGCCATTTTCGCAAATTTTGAAAAACTATCAAACAAGCTCTGATACCAATTGTTGGTACCAGTGATGGTATGATTTGAAGAGTAAAGCGCAGCGGAATAAAACTTAGAGTAAGCGGAAAGCGTGTTCGGTCACTTTTTTAAAATCAATTTGGTCCTTTTTAGAAAATCAATTTTCTTTCAGAAAATTTGTCGAACAGTTGATATACGTAAAAGATAAAGAGTGTAGGGAATAGAAAATCACACGAGTAATTTTTATACTGGTTCGATTCAACAGAATCTACGTCCAGTCGTTAATCACTATAAAAGTGATTAACAGTTCCACTAAAAATTTGTTTCACAGATTACAAATATAATGAATAACAATTGATAAAATAAATCTTCCTTCGACGAACGAACCGGAAGAAGAACACTCTGCCAACTCGAAGAGAACCGCTCCGGCAATCGACCAACGATTCGCGAGCTTCTCCTTTTCACGAGACCAGGCAGAGCACCTTGCTAACTCGAAGAGAGCTTGCTCCGACTATCGACACACGAAACGCGAGCCTCTGCTGTTCACGAGATCAAGCAAGGGAACTTTGAACTATAGCTTCTGAGAACTTCCTCTGTCAACCAGTATTCTGCTAAGCTTTTGTTCAAAAACGTTACTTCTGAAAATATCAGAAGTCCAATATATAGCTAGCTACCCTGAATATCAAAGGTCAAGTCCCAACTGCCACTGATAATCGATTATTGTAAGTGATAATCGATTATTCAAGTCCGTTAAAAGATTTTCAAAATGTGATAATCGATTATTTGGAAGTGATAATCGATTATCCCTGAAAGACTCATGATAATCGATTGTTGCTTCTCATAATCGATTATTTCATTAAAAATACAGGTTTTTACAAAATTTAAAGACTTTCCTATTACACTTATATTCTACAAAAGTGCTTTTAAACATTTCTTCAAGTGAAACTTCTTGTAGCATCATCAAAACTAATTTCTTCAGGATTTACCAATGCTCCTCATTGGTAAGATTAACAATATCTCTTTTCAGACAAAGGAAGAAGATGATAAAAGTAGAGTTCAAAATAGTGGGGTTACACTAAAAGTTGAGTCAGTGCACTTCTCTAGTTCTAAAGACAAAAATCCAATCACTGCACAAATTAGTTATTTTGGAGTAATACAAGAAATATGGGAGGTGGATTATGTGAGATTTAAAGTCCCCGTTTTCAAGTGTAAATGGGTTGATATAAATTCTGGAATCATTTCAGATGGCTCTGGTTTCACATTAGTAGATCTTAAAAAGATGAGTTTCACTGATGAACCATTTATTATGGCAAGTCAAGCAAGGCAAATATTCTACGTCAGCGATCCAGCGAATGAAAAATGGTCAGTGGTTTTGGAAGGAAAAAACATGCACGGTTTTGATGATGAAGAATCTCTTGATATACTTGAGACAACATGTAGCACATCAAGACCCATTGAAGACTCAGTTGATGACGTTGCCGATGACATACATGCAATTCGTAATGATCATGATGAAGGGATCTAGGAGAAAACAATATCTTAATAAGTAACGTCTTGTTTTTTGTTTAGACTTTATATGAACTTTTTTTTAGATGAAAATTTCAATTTCAATTCATACTAACCTTGTATATATTTTTCAGGTATGTTGACCTCAGACTCGGCATCAGCACAGAGCATACGTACATGGGGAGTGACATGTTTGCCAGAAGCGACATCCGGACAGGTTCCTGGGTAGAGGAGACATCTTGAGATTGACCCAAGAACCGGTGTGGCATCAGGGCCAAATGCTGATAGATTTAGTAGTTATCTTGGTAAGATAGCCAAAACCCATGTTTCTATCCTTCATGCAACTTGGGATGACGTCCCAGAGGTCGAGAAGAACCTCTTATGGCAAGATGTTCAGGTATGGTTACTCAAAAGAAATTTGATATAATTATTTCTTTGATATTATTATGTTATTAACATTTTTCTTGTTTTAAACAGCTAAAATATGATCTTCCAAACACACTTGAGATGAGGAAGAAAATCTTAACGCAAATATGTAAGAGATGGAGGGATTTCAAGACAAGGTTGACATGTCTGTATGTATTTGGAGACAAACAACATGAGAATCCATCTCAGCATTATTCCTTCACAGAAGAAGAATAGATGCACTTATACAATCTAGAGAGACTGAGGAATGGAAGGTATTTATCTTAACCAACAACGTCTTCAAAGCAGTTTTTATTATTATATAGTTATGCATAATAATTGTTTTACAGGGTAAAAGGTTACCCGCCCAAGAAAGGCAAAGGCTAAATGATGCACCACACGTGTTATCACGAGGTGGGTATGCAAAACTTGAGAAGAAACTTAGAAAGAGTCGACGGATGAGTTAGGGCTGGAGTCCCCGGACCTAGCACCTCCACCTACAAGGTACGAGATGTGGAAGGCTGCTCGGACGAAATCTGATGGGAACATGACATCTGCCTCAGCCATAGCGATCTCACAGAGAATTGTAAGTTGAAATTATAAACATTGTTTGATTGTTTTTTTATCATATCTCGCAATTTATGTAACGTAACTTTTTAATGTGCAGGATGAGTTGGTTGAGCAGTAGACACAGGGATCATTTACTCCCCAAGGTAGGGAGGACATTTTAACAACGGCCATTGGAAAACCGGAGCACCCAGGACGTGTACGTGCAGTTCCTGGGTCCATTGGTCTTCGTGACTACTTTGGCCCTATACAAAAAATAACTCAATCAACGAATCAAGAGGCACTGAGGCAGATGGATCTTCAGTGGGAACAAAGAATTCGTCAAATGGAGCAACGATTCACTAAGCAGCTAGAAGAACAAAAACAAATACAAAGAGCGCTTGAAGAGAAGCTGCAATCCATCACACAGGGCACCCTGGGTGTGCCCACTGAAACTCCCACACCACATCCTGCCAGCACCAAAGGATCCTGCTCTACTGTTGAACCTACTGACTACATTGGTCAATATGACTTGTTGGTTGATGGGGATCCCGCACGCATTGTGGCTGTCAGACGAGTAGTTGAGGGAGGCGAGAGTATTCATGGTGTTCCCATATCACCCCAACACGTGCGTGTCATGATTGACGAGGTTAGGGATCCACAGGCTCAGGTGCCTGTACCCACTCATGAAGTTCAATTTGTGGGGGAGGCGATAGGAAGTTTTTTAGCTTGGCCTAGAGCATTGGTTATCACACACATTGGTACACAACAGGTATAATATTTTTATCATTATTAATTTTATATTATCATTTAAAAATATTTTTTCATAACTTTGAAAATTTTATCTTCAGTTCACACGTCCTCAAAAGCAGCCGATGCATGAGGCACCAATACCTGAATATGATGATGGTGATGATGGTGATGACATGGCTAAAGCGGAGGATGATCCCATAGCAAAACTATTGTCAAACATTCCCAAGTTCAACAAAGGACCAATACAAATATACTGGGATTTACGAGTATTTGGTTTCCCCCCCCATATGTTAGTATATATCACATTCAATGATGTATCGGAGATCATTGTGAGAGACAAGATGTTGAATATTTCCATTATTCAACTCTGGTGCATGTAAGATAGTTACTTTTGTCAACCATAATATTTTAATTTAGATGCATTCTTTGTAACAAGTTAAATTTGTTGTTATAGGTACATGGACACAGTCATTGTAGACCAAGGTCGGTCTTCCGTTTACGGATTTGTTGAACCTCAGACCGTTCAACCATCTGGTAACACAGTTGAAATGAAACAAAATTATTTGCAAACATGGATGGCTGAGTCAAACAGAGACATATACCTTGTTCGATACATTGATGGGTATGTGTTGTTTTATGTAAAAGGTAATTAAAGTTTACTTAATTAATTTACTAACTATTAACCTTGTTCCAAACAAGGCTCACTGGCAGCTGGTGGTCCTCATTCCCAAACAAAGTACAGTTGTCTTCTTCTGTTCACTGCAAAGGAAGATGAAAAATGACTTGAAAATCATTCTTCAAGGGTAAGTGTTTCACCTAAAATGACTTTTAAATTCATGTCAACCTTAATTTTTTATGATTTCATACTTATATTAATATTACTTTCTTGTATCCCAAGGTTTGGGTGCAAAGGAAGATGAAAAATGACTTGAGAAACATGCTTCAAGGGTAAGTGTTTCGCCAAAAATGACTTTTAAATTCATGCGGGCCTTAATTTTTTATGATTTGATACTTATATTAATATTACTTTGTGTTTTAATGTAAATAGAATAATGGGTAAATCTCGAGGTCAACTAAATCAAGTCTTGTATCCCAAGGTTTGGTGCATTTATAGTTTTATAATTCATTTACTATGTTATTCAATGATCTTAATTCTTGACTATATTTAGTTTGTCATTTTAGTGTAACAGACAGCTAGATTCATGGGAATGTGGGTACTATGTGATGTCTTAGATTAAGACCATCATTCGAGCTGGCATTACAGATAACTGGAATGAGGTAATAATCAGGCTTACTTTGAAAACCTCAAAAATCAATTAATTCTTTTGAACCTATCTGCTTTACCCGAAGACACAATAAAGCAGCTAAGGCAGAAGTGGACAACTTATCTTCTGCAAAAGTGGAACTAGCAAGACTTTATTTTTGTTGTTTTCAATTACTTAGGTTTAGTTTAAGTTTATAATTTCATTTTTTTTTATCTTTGATTGAATTATATCTATTTATAGCTCAAACAAACAATATTTATTATAAACAATTGTTCTGGGAAAATTTTCTGAATTTCAGGTGTGGTTTTATTCGAAAAATAAAATATTTATTCAAAAAAAAAATACCCAGTAGACGTCAGTTAATGAAAAACCGACGTACATAGACGTCGACTAATGCACAAATAGACGTCCAATAAGTTACAGTGCACAAAACGTCCAGAGCGTACAGACGTCCCCTTTCTTGACCACCGACGTCTATGTGAACGTCTATTGTGGCTATGCCTGACGTCGATTTCCACGTCGTCTGTCTACACAGCCGATGTCTACATAGACGTGTGTCATAAACCTGACTGATGTAAAGTTAACGTCACGAGAATAGACGTCGGTTCAACATAACTCCATTATAACCGACGTTAAACAGCGTTTTTGCATTAGTGACTACACAAAAATAACTCCATTATAATGTTAAACTTAAAAATAAAAAATAAGACTCCCACCATTTCTATTTATAAAATTCTTTTAACTAATTCACACTTTTTTTAAAATAGTTAATTAGCTATTTAAATTTAATCAATTTTTCAATAATTTGTGTGCTTACAGAATTAATCTTACCATAATTAAAAGTTTTATATCCATAATCACTCTTATCATAAAAAAATATTTATCAATTATGAATTGCTCAATAATTAGACTTATACATATGCGTTTTAAAACAAAAATTAATATAATATAATATATCAATCCTCACATCATACTCATAACTGGATACTCATGACTACTAACGTTCAACTTAATACTATTTTCAGATCATTTAAAAAAATTAAAAAGCCTTAGCTATTAAAATTAAGTTTAATACATTTTTTGGTCTTAATATTTGAGAATTATTCGATGTGAAATTTCAATTATAAAAGAAATTAATGTTTTTTTATAAATTGTTCACTAGTAGAAAAATGTTGTTTAACGTCGGTTATTTTGAGCTTTTAACGTTACAAATGGAACCGACGTCTATTCGGGTGACGTTAATTATACATCGGCCAGGTTATCACCGACGTCTATATAGACATCGGTTGTGTACATAGCTGACGTCTAAATAGACGTCGGTCAAATATACAATAGATGTTTATATAGACGTCTGTCATGAACATACTAGACGTCTATAGGCCCTGGAACGTTTTGTCCACTGTAACTTATTGGATGTCGATTTGTGCACTAACAAACGTCTGTAGACGTCGGTTTTGCATTAACCGACGTCTACTGGGTATTTGTTTTTAAAATGATATTTTATTTTTCTAATAAAACCACACCTGAAAATCAGAAAAAATTTCCCAGAACAATTCTTTATAATAAATATTTGAGTTTGAGCTATAAATAGATATAATTCAATCAAAGATCAAAAATATGAAATTATAAACTTAAACTAAACCTAAGTAATGTTCAACAACAAATATAAGTCTTGCTAGTTCCACTTTTGCAAAAGATAAGTTGTCCACTCCTGCCTTAGCTGC
Source organism: Vigna reflexopilosa (assembly GCA_027742785.1). Lineage (NCBI taxonomy): Eukaryota > Viridiplantae > Streptophyta > Magnoliopsida > Fabales > Fabaceae > Vigna > Vigna reflexopilosa. The sequence continues at coordinate 29,613,111 of CM050918.1, forward strand.
TTTATGGTGTCTTCGGGTAAAGGAGATAAATTGTTGAAGCGTTGCATAATTAGGAAATATTGATTATGGTTTGATATATGTTCAAAAGTATTAATTGATTGGTGATGTTTTCAAAGTAAGCATGATTATTACCTCATTCCACTCCTGTGCAATGTCAGCTCGAATAATGGTCTTAATCCAAGACATCACATAGTACCCACATTCCCATAAATCCTGCTGCTTGTTACACTAAAATGACAAACTCAATATAGTCAAGATTTAAGCTCATTGAATAACATAGTAACTGAATTAAAACTATAAATGCACCAAACCTTTGGATACAGGACTTGATTTAGCTGACCTTGAGATTTACCCATTACTTTATTTAAATTAAAAGACAAAGTAATATTAATATAAGTATCAAATCATAAAAAATTAAGGCCCGCATGAATTTAAAAGTCATTTTTGGCGAAACACTTACCCTTGAAGCATGTTTCTCAAGTCATTTTTCATCTTCCTTTGCAGCGAACATAAGAATACTACTGTTGATTTTTTGGGAATGAGGACCAACAGCTGTCAGTGAGTAATAACGGTCTAAAAACTGTTATTTTGATGCTTAAATTTGATATTAAAACACACCCTTTATGGCTTAGAATGAGCTTAAAATCAAGTAAAACACTTAGTTGAGTCATGCGAGAGTCAAAAGTTGGTTTTCTTTGTTTTATGCTTTGTTTCCCTTGATTTTGTAGGTTTTTGGAATGAATTGGAAGAAAGGTTGAAGTGTTAAATGGTTGGAGTGCTGAAAATTCAACCAGAATCCAGAAAAGTCAACCAGTCAACCAGAAAAGTCAACCGGTCAACCAGAAAAGTTGACCAGAGCGCTGAGCGGTTGACCAGGGCGCTGAGCGGTCAATTTTTGGCGCTGAGCGGCACTTTTGGACGCTGAGCGGTCCTGCGATTAGAGGGAAACCGTTGAGCGGTTAAATTGGGGCCTGGGCGGTTGTCAGTTTTTATTTTGCGGATTCTGAGATCTTTCTGTTATCTTTTTGGCTTATAAATAGCCCCAGTGCGAATTGAAACACATTCCTTTGGCAGAGAGAAACGTCCAGAGCTGCTCTACACACCTTGGAGGAGATTTCTTGGATGCTTAGGCTCCACTTTATCAAACCTAGGGTTTGCTTTTCCATTCTTTCATTATATTTCATCTAGGTTCACCATGATTATGGTGAACTAAACCCTTTGGTGTTGGGGAACAATGTAATCTTTTGAAACTCTCAAATATCCAAATTCTTATTTACTTTATATGCTTGCATATGCTTGATTTATCAATTGTTGGGTTCTTTACCTGTATTTAATGCTTTTACCGTTTAACTCATTCAGTAGATGTTGTTTGTCTTTATTGATACGGGGACGTACAGTAATGTCATGAACTGGGAAGAATTCCTTGATTATGCTAATACCGCCTAGGGATAGGGGTAGGACGATCAATTGCATTTTTCTTCTGTTTATCATGCATTATTAATTACTAGGGGAGGCTAGTGATAGCATGCCGGTAATTTGTAATAGGCTCTTTTCACCAAGGGATTGGGTTAAGGGTAGACCAAGAAAGTTTGCATGGCAATATGATAAATAAGAAAAGTGAATAAGGAGAGTAGATATATGAGGGTGGATAAGATGAAATTGTAAACCCCAACAACTCCACTCATCCATATTTTCTTGAAGCCAATTGAATCACTGCATTTGCATGTTTACTTTTGTTTTGCATTTTAATCATTCAAATTAATTTCTTTTCTCAAGTCTTAAACGATTAGTTTATACGAAATATGAGGCCTTAAGACTCCTTTGGGAAGAAAGATATTGGGTTTACCAATTATTATTACTTGATACGATCTGGTACACTTGCCAGGGGTTTAACAAGTTTTTGGCGCCGTTGCCGGGGACTTTTGGTTTAACTTTTCGAGTAGTGTAAATTGATTAAATTTGACTTCATTTTATGGTTGTTTTTATTTTTGTTCTAATAAATGTTTTCTAGGGTTTTGTGCCCAAAGATTGCAGGATGCAGTACGGGCAAGAATTTGATTATATGGGCACTCAATTCTACCAAAATAATTTCAACCACTGGTGGGGACCTCACTCAGACATGGATCAAAGCCAATTTGGGCAAGCTGCTGAGCAACAATTCACTCCACTCAAGCAGATCATAAATTCTGATGACGAATTTCTTCAGCGGATCAGAGGTATGAATATGTCATTCAGCAGAAGTATTGAGGAGATGTGCCAACGTGAGGAGTTACGAGAACGTAAAAGATAACAATATCGTCCTTCACTAGAAGAAGTAGAACGTCAAAGGCAACAATATTCTCCTACACTTGAAGAAAGAGAGAAGGAAGCTAAACAACGTCTTTGGCAGAAACAATCATTTGTGCCAAGAGAAACATTGTGGGAAGCTGAACAACGTTTACAAAAACAAATCTCTATGCCAAGAGAAACATTGGGGGAAGCCGAACAACGTCTTTGGCAACAACAATCATCTTTGCCAAGAGAAACGTTGCGAGAAGCTGAACAACATTTATGGCAGAACCAACTCTCTTGCATAATGAAGTCTCTGGATCTTAGGGGTAATACTGAAGTTAACCCTAGGAAGGAATGCCAAGCTACTATCTCTGAAAGTGATAAGGTTGTTGATGAGAAGAAAATAGAGATAGAGGAGGAAAAGATAGAGAGAGTTGTAGAGGGAGAAGAAACAGAAAGGTTGAGTGAGGGAGAGAAAGATGAGGAGAAAGAAAAAGCAGTGGTTGAGAAAAAAGAAAAAAAGAAAAAATATGGGAAAATAAAGAAGAAAATAAGAAAAGAGAAAAAGAGAAAGTTGAGGGGAAAGATTGGGAAAAAGAGGAAGAGAGGAAAGAAGAAAAGATCATATGCAAAACCTCTTCCTCATTCAAAAAAATATCATAGGAAGGAAAAGAAAGTCAAGTGTTTTATGGAGATCTTCAAGATTTTGGAGATTAAAGTTCCTATGGTTGAAACATGGAAACATGTGCTTGGTGTTTTCAACTTTTTGAAAAAATTCAGCAGGAAGAAGAAAAAGAAAATAATATCAAGCAAGGGGAGTATATTTCTGTTTTTATCTTTTCGTTTTTATTTTTCTGTTTTTATTTTTCTGTTTTTATTTTCTGTTTTTATTTTTCTATCTTTATAAAAAAAACGAAAATTAAAATAAAATAATCTTTTACTGACGGATGCTAGAAGGTTGAGTATCTACTGAAGGATACAGGAAGATACACCTACTGATGGGTGATGGTAAGGTTTGCACTTATTGACAAGTGGTAAGAAGGTTTGGGTCAGGCTCGTGACGTTAAACAAGCGCTACCTGGGAGGCAACCCAGTTGATTGATTTGTTTCCTTTGCATGTTCAAATTTTGTTCTAGTTTCATTTAGGGTTTAATTGTTGCATAAGAGATTGGGAATTGCATTAAACTTGAAATTTGAAAGTTGAAATTGAGGGTTACAAGGTCAAAGACATTTGAAGCAAAGCAAAAAGGGGGAAGAAACCAAATCGCCTACCGCTGGGCGGTGGCGACGCTGAGAGGTCAAAGTGTTTTTTTTATGTTGGTATTTGTTTCCTTGGCCCATTGTATGAATTTTATACCCCTTATGGCTCGCCCAAATGTTTACTTTAAGATCCCCAACATCTCTTTCACTTTCATACACTCTTCCAAAGTTTTCCCATCACTTCTCTTATCATCCTCTCTCTTAAAACCCAATTTTTATTAATGTTTCCATCCAAGTTTGGGGTTTTGTGAGAGCACAGTTATTTGGGGTTGATTCCTCCACATTCATTGGAAGAAGTTTTGTGTTTTACTAACGCTTAATGAGATTTCTTGTGGTTATGTGAATTGTACTTGATGCAGGGATGACCTCCTCATCAGGAAAAAGGATCAAGACTGTGGGGAACAAGAGGAAGGAATCAGAGTTGGAGCAGCTGAAGCTCCATCTATGAAGGAAGATGTTGAGGATGATGATTTTGAAAAAGGAGATGAGATAGCATTTACTGATGAATGTTATCTACACTGGAACAGGATTTTCTATCTTTTGTTTTTGAACTTATTTGTTTTTGTTAAGTAGTGTAGGATTGATGAACTTGGCTTGTACATTGCTTCTGATGATGGTTTGACATATAAAATGCATGATGAGTTATTTGATGATGATTGAATGTGGATGATGGTTGAGACTATTTTGCATGTTGATATCCAGGTGAATGGTTCACTAACTGTGTGGACAGATGTGTAGTAATTTATGATTGTGATTGTGATGCTAAGCAGGATAAATGAATGATGTGTGAGAAAACATGTTGTGTGAGGTCTTGAGCTCCAGAGTTTTCACTGATATATGTACTGTTCAAGGGAATCATGAATGATATTGCCTTAGTCTTGATAATTGATTGATTTGCATGCTTATGTTATATAATCAAGGCCATGTTTGGAAGCCCTTATTTAGCCAAATTTTCACCCAAAAAGTTTAAAATTTTATACCGCTTTTGAACCTTGGCCTTAAACAGGATGAAAACCCTTGATTTGAAATTATTTATCTTGAGTTGGGTTGAGAATAATCATATGTGATGAAAAGGTTCAAGTTTGGGGTTGTATGGGGAAAATTGAAAGGCAAAAGAAAAGCATTGAGCTCAAGTATTGAAAAGAAAAAAAAACATGAAAGATGAGCTCAATGTAAAATTAATGAAAAGGGAAGAAGTTGGGAATTAGTGAAATTGGTGACAAAGAGAGAGTTTAAACTTGAACCTTTTCAATGATGAAATAGTTCGCTTAACTCAAGGATTTTGTGATCCAGAAAAACCAATTTTTCTTGATATCCCAGCCTCATTACAATCCTTGGAAAAGCCCTTGTGATGGCATTTGCATGAAAGGATTTTGGTTGTTTTAGATGAATGGCAATATTGTTCTATGTGACATGTGAATAGTAGAGAGTGGAGTGACCTCTTAAACACTTGAGTGATTGAGTGAAACACTTGCTTGGTAAGAATTATTGAAATCCATGTTTACATCTTTGCTTAGAGGATTGATCATTCATAAATAAAACATCTAGTGGGAAAAATGTGATTATGTGAATTGAAATGGATTGGAAGCATGCATGCATCTTGATTTGATTCCACTGAAAATCTGAATTGAAAAATTACTTGTTGTGAAGAAAAGGATTTTTGAAAAGTTTTGAACTATTTGATGAAAAAGTGGAAAGCCAAGTTTTGTTTTGTTTGCTTGAGGACAAGCAAAGTTCTAAGTTTGGGGTTGTGATAACAGTCTACAAACCATTATTTTCATGCTTAAATTTGATATTAAAACACACCCTTTGTGGCTTAGAATGAGCTTAAAATCAAGTAAAACACTTAGTTGAGTCATGCGAGAGTCAAAAGTTGGTTTTCTTGGTTTTATGCTTTGTTTCCCTTGATTTTGTAGGTTTTTGGAATGAATTGGAAGAAAGGTTGAAGTGTTAAATGGTTGGAGTGCTGAAAAGTCAACCAGAATCCAGAAAAGTCAACAAGTCAACCAGAAAAGTCAACCAGTCAACCAGAAAAGTTGACCAGAGCGCTGAGCGGTTGACCAGGGTGCTGAGTGGTCAGTTTTTGGCGCTTAGCGGCAGTTTTGGACGCTGAGCGGTCCTGCGATTAGAGGGAAACCGCTGAGCGGTTAAATTGGGGCCTAGGCGGTTGTCAGTTTTTATTTTGCGGATTCTGAGATCTTTCTGTTATCTTTTTGGCTTATAAATAGCCCCAGTGCGAATTGAAACACATTCTTTTGGCAGAGAGAAACGTCCAGAGCTGCTCTACACACCTTGGAGGAGATTTCTTGGATGCTTAGGCTCCACTTTATCAAACCTAGGGTTTTCTTTTCCATTCTTTCATTATATTTCATCTAGGTTCACCATGATTATGGTGAACTAAACCCTTTGTTGTTGGGGAACAATGTAATCTTTTGAAACTCTCATATATCCAAATTCTTATTTACTTTATATGCTTGGATATGCTTGATTTATCAATTGTTGGGTTCTTTACCTGTATTTAATGATTTTACCGTTTAACTCATTCGGTAGATGTTGTTTGTCTTTATTGATACGGGGACGTACAGTAATGTCATGAACTGGGAAGAATTCCTTGATTATGCTAATACCGCCTAGGGATAGGGGTAGGACGAACAATTGCATTTTTCTTCTGTTTATCATGCATTATTAATTACTAGGGGAGGCTAGTGATAGCATGCCGGTAATTTGTAATAGGCTCTTTTCACCAAGGGATTGGGTTAAGGGTAGACCAAGAAAGTTTGCATGGCAATATGATAAATAAGAAAAGTGAATAAGGAGAGTAGATATATGAGGGTGGATAAGATGAAATTGTAAACCCCAACAACTCCACTCATCCATATTTTCTTGAAGCCAATTGAATCACTGCATTTGCATGTTTACTTTTGTTTTGCATTTTAATCATTCAAATTAATTTCTTTTCTCAAGTCTTAAACGATTAGTTTATACGAAATATGAGGCCTTAAGACTCCTTTGGGAAGAAAGATATTGGGTTTACCAATTATTATTACTTGATACGATCTGGTACACTTGCCAGGGGTTTAACAAGTTTTTGGCGCCGTTGCCGGGGACTTTTGGTTTAACTTTTCGAGTAGTGTAAATTGATTAAATTTGACTTCATTTTATGGTTGTTTTTATTTTTGTTCTAATAAATGTTTTCTAGGGTTTTGTGCCCAAAGATTGCAGGATGCAGTACGGGCAAGAATTTGATTATATGGGCACTCAATTCTACCAAAATAATTTCAACCACTGGTGGGGACCTCACTCAGACATGGATCAAAGCCAATTTGGGCAAGCTGCTGAGCAACAATTCACTCCACTCAAGCAGATCATAAATTCTGATGACGAATTTCTTCAGCGGATCAGAGGTATGAATATGTCATTCAGCAGAAGTATTGAGGAGATGTGCCAACGTGAGGAGTTACGAGAACGTAAAAGATAACAATATCGTCCTTCACTAGAAGAAGTAGAACGTCAAAGGCAACAATATTCTCCTACACTTGAAGAAAGAGAGAAGGAAGCTAAACAACGTCTTTGGCAGAAACAATCATTTGTGCCAAGAGAAACATTGTGGGAAGCTGAACAACGTTTACAAAAACAAATCTCTATGCCAAGAGAAACATTGGGGGAAGCCGAACAACGTCTTTGGCAACAACAATCATCTTTGCCAAGAGAAACGTTGCGAGAAGCTGAACAACATTTATGGCAGAACCAACTCTCTTGCATAATGAAGTCTCTGGATCTTAGGGGTAATACTGAAGTTAACCCTAGGAAGGAATGCCAAGCTACTATCTCTGAAAGTGATAAGGTTGTTGATGAGAAGAAAATAGAGATAGAGGAGGAAAAGATAGAGAGAGTTGTAGAGGGAGAAGAAACAGAAAGGTTGAGTGAGGGAGAGAAAGATGAGGAGAAAGAAAAAGCAGTGGTTGAGAAAAAAGAAAAAAAGAAAAAATATGGGAAAATAAAGAAGAAAATAAGAAAAGAGAAAAAGAGAAAGTTGAGGGGAAAGATTGGGAAAAAGAGGAAGAGAGGAAAGAAGAAAAGATCATATGCAAAACCTCTTCCTCATTCAAAAAAATATCATAGGAAGGAAAAGAAAGTCAAGTGTTTTATGGAGATCTTCAAGATTTTGGAGATTAAAGTTCCTATGGTTGAAACATGGAAACATGTGCTTGGTGTTTTCAACTTTTTGAAAAAATTCAGCAGGAAGAAGAAAAAGAAAATAATATCAAGCAAGGGGAGTATATTTCTGTTTTTATCTTTTCGTTTTTATTTTTCTGTTTTTATTTTTCTGTTTTTATTTTCTGTTTTTATTTTTCTATCTTTATAAAAAAAACGAAAATTAAAATAAAATAATCTTTTACTGACGGATGCTAGAAGGTTGAGTATCTACTGAAGGATACAGGAAGATACACCTACTGATGGGTGATGGTAAGGTTTGCACTTATTGACAAGTGGTAAGAAGGTTTGGGTCAGGCTCGTGACGTTAAACAAGCGCTACCTGGGAGGCAACCCAGTTGATTGATTTGTTTCCTTTGCATGTTCAAATTTTGTTCTAGTTTCATTTAGGGTTTAATTGTTGCATAAGAGATTGGGAATTGCATTAAACTTGAAATTTGAAAGTTGAAATTGAGGGTTACAAGGTCAAAGACATTTGAAGCAAAGCAAAAAGGGGGAAGAAACCAAATCGCCTACCGCTGGGCGGTGGCGACGCTGAGAGGTCAAAGTGTTTTTTTTATGTTGGTATTTGTTTCCTTGGCCCATTGTATGAATTTTATACCCCTTATGGCTCGCCCAAATGTTTACTTTAAGATCCCCAACATCTCTTTCACTTTCATACACTCTTCCAAAGTTTTCCCATCACTTCTCTTATCATCCTCTCTCTTAAAACCCAATTTTTATTAATGTTTCCATCCAAGTTTGGGGTTTTGTGAGAGCACAGTTATTTGGGGTTGATTCCTCCACATTCATTGGAAGAAGTTTTGTGTTTTACTAACGCTTAATGAGATTTCTTGTGGTTATGTGAATTGTACTTGATGCAGGGATGACCTCCTCATCAGGAAAAAGGATCAAGACTGTGGGGAACAAGAGGAAGGAATCAGAGTTGGAGCAGCTGAAGCTCCATCTATGAAGGAAGATGTTGAGGATGATGATTTTGAAAAAGGAGATGAGATAGCATTTACTGATGAATGTTATCTACACTGGAACAGGATTTTCTATCTTTTGTTTTTGAACTTATTTGTTTTTGTTAAGTAGTGTAGGATTGATGAACTTGGCTTGTACACTGCTTCTGATGATGGTTTGACATATAAAATGCATGATGAGTTATTTGATGATGATTGAATGTGGATGATGGTTGAGACTATTTTGCATGTTGATATCCAGGTGAATGGTTCACTAACTGTGTGGACAGATGTGTAGTAATTTATGATTGTGATTGTGATGCTAAGCAGGATAAATGAATGATGTGTGAGAAAACATGTTGTGTGAGGTCTTGAGCTCCAGAGTTTTCACTGATATATGTATTGTTCAAGGGAATCATGAATGATATTGCCTTAGTCTTGATAATTGATTGATTTGCATGCTTATGTTATATAATCAAGGCCATGTTTGGAAGCCCTTATTTAGCCAAATTTTCACCCAAAAAGTTTAAAATTTTATACCGCTTTTGAACCTTGGCCTTAAACAGGATGAAAACCCTTGATTTGAAATTATTTATCTTGAGTTGGGTTGAGAATAATCATATGTGATGAAAAGGTTCAAGTTTGGGGTTGTATGGGGAAAATTGAAAGGCAAAAGAAAAGCATTGAGCTCAAGTATTGAAAAGAAAAAAAAACATGAAAGATGAGCTCAATGTAAAATTAATGAAAAGGGAAGAAGTTGGGAATTAGTGAAATTGGTGACAAAGAGAGAGTTTAAACTTGAACCTTTTCAATGATGAAATAGTTCGCTTAACTCAAGGATTTTGTGATCCAGAAAAACCATTTTTTCTTGATATCCCAGCCTCATTACAATCCTTGGAAAAGCCCTTGTGATGGCATTTGCATGAAAGGATTTTGGTTGTTTTAGATGAATGGCAATATTGTTCTATGTGACATGTGAATAGTAGAGAGTGGAGTGACCTCTTAAACACTTGAGTGATTGAGTGAAACACTTGCTTGGTAAGAATTATTGAAATCCATGTTTACATCTTTGCTTAGAGGATTGATCATTCATAAATAAAACATCTAGTGGGAAAAATGTGATTATGTGAATTGAAATGGATTGGAAGCATGCATGCATCTTGATTTGATTCCACTGAAAATCTGAATTGAAAAATTACTTGTTGTGAAGAAAAGGATTTTTGAAAAGTTTTGAACTATTTGATGAAAAAGTGGAAAGCCAAGTTTTGTTTTGTTTGCTTGAGGACAAGCAAAGTTCTAAGTTTGGGGTTGTGATAACAGTCTACAAACCATTATTTTCATGCTTAAATTTGATATTAAAACACACCCTTTGTGGCTTAGAATGAGCTTAAAATCAAGTAAAACACTTAGTTGAGTCATGCGAGAGTCAAAAGTTGGTTTTCTTGGTTTTATGCTTTGTTTCCCTTGATTTTGTAGGTTTTTGGAATGAATTGGAAGAAAGGTTGAAGTGTTAAATGGTTGGAGTGCTGAAAAGTCAACCAGAATCCAGAAAAGTCAACAAGTCAACCAGTCAACCAGAAAAGTTGACCAGAGCGCTGAGCGGTTGACCAGGGTGCTGAGTGGTCAGTTTTTGGCGCTTAGCGGCAGTTTTGGACGCTGAGCGGTCCTGCGATTAGAGGGAAACCGCTGAGCGGTTAAATTGGGGCCTAGGCGGTTGTCAGTTTTTATTTTGCGGATTCTGAGATCTTTCTGTTATCTTTTTGGCTTATAAATAGCCCCAGTGCGAATTGAAACACATTCTTTTGGCAGAGAGAAACGTCCAGAGCTGCTCTACACACCTTGGAGGAGATTTCTTGGATGCTTAGGCTCCACTTTATCAAACCTAGGGTTTTCTTTTCCATTCTTTCATTATATTTCATCTAGGTTCACCATGATTATGGTGAACTAAACCCTTTGTTGTTGGGGAACAATGTAATCTTTTGAAACTCTCATATATCCAAATTCTTATTTACTTTATATGCTTGGATATGCTTGATTTATCAATTGTTGGGTTCTTTACCTGTATTTAATGATTTTACCGTTTAACTCATTCGGTAGATGTTGTTTGTCTTTATTGATACGGGGACGTACAGTAATGTCATGAACTGGGAAGAATTCCTTGATTATGCTAATACCGCCTAGGGATAGGGGTAGGACGAACAATTGTATTTTGCTTCTGTTTATCATGCATTATTAATTACTAGGGAAGGCTAGGGATAGCAAGCCGGTAATTAGTAATAGGCTCTTTTCACCAAGGGATTAGGTTAAGGGTAGACCAAGAAAGTTTGCATGGCAATATGATAAATAAGCAAAGTGAATAAGGAGAGTAGATATATGAGGGTGGATAAGATGAAATTGTAAACCCCAACAACTCCACTCATTCATATTTTCTTGAAGCCAATTGAATCACTGCATTTTCATGTTTACTTTTGTTTTGCATTTTAATCATTCAAATTAATTTCTTTTCTCAAGTCTTAAATGATTAGTTTACACGAAAGATGAGGCCTTAAGAGTCCTTTGGGAAGAACGATATTGGGTTTACCAATTATTATTACTTGATACGATCTGGTACACTTGTCAGGGGTTTAACAGTGAGCCTTGTTAGGAACATCATAAATAGTTAGTAAACTTATTAAGTAAACTTTAATTACCTTTTACATAAAACAACACATACCCATCAATGTATGGCACAAGGTATACGTCTCTGTTTGACTCAACCATCCATGTTTACAAATAATTTTGTTTGGTTTCAACTGGGTTACCAGAACGTTGAATGGTCTAAGGTTCAACAAATCCGTAAACGGAAGACCGGTCTTGGTCTACAATGATTGTGTCCATGTACCTATAACAACAAAGTTAAGCTGTTACAAACTAGTAATCTAAATAAAACTATTATGGTGGACAAAATTAACTATCTTACATGCACCATAGTTGAGTAATGGAAATATTCAACATCTTCTCTCCCACAATGATCTCGGATACATCATTGAATGTGATATATTGTGGCATATAGGGGGGGGATACCAAATACTCTTACATCCAAGTATATTTGTATTGATCCTTTGTTGAACCTGGGAATTCTTGATATTAGTTTTGCTATTGGATCATCCTCCGCTTCAGCCATGTCATCACATTCAGGTATTGGTGCCTCATGCATCAGCTGCTTTTGAGGACGTGTGAACTGAAGATAACATTTCCAAAGTTATGAACAAATATTTTTAAATGAAAATATAAAATTAGTAATGATAAAAATATTATACCTGTTGTGTAGCAATGTGTGTGACAATCAATGCTCTAGGTCAGGCTAAAAAACTTCATATGGCCTCCCCCACAAATTGAACTTCTGGATTCGGTATAGGCACCTGAGCCTAGGGATCCCGAACCTCGTCAATCATGACACGCACGTGCTGGGGTGATATGGGAACACCATGAATAGTCAGGCCCCCCTCAACTACTCGTCCGACAGCCACAATGCGTGGGGGATCCCCATCAACCAACAACTCATACTGACCAATGTACTCAGTAGGTTCAAGAGCAGAGCAGGATCCTCTGGTGCTGGCAGGAGGTGGTGTGGGAGTTTTAGTGGGCATACCCAGGGTGCCCTGCGTCATGGATTGCAGCTTCTCTTCAAGCTCTCTTTGTATTTCTTTTTGTTCCTGTATCTGGTCCATGAATCGTTGCTCCATTTGGCAAATTCTTTCCTCCCACTGAAGATCCATCTGCTTCAGTGCGTCCTGATTCGTTGATTGAGTTGTTTTTTGAACAGGGCCAAAGTAGTCACGAAGACCAATCGCCCCAGGAACTCCACGTACACGTCCTGGGTGCTCCGGTTTTCCAATGGCCGTTGTTATAATGTCCTCCCTACCTTGGGGATTAAATGTTCCTTGTGTCTGCTGCTCAACCAACTCATCCTGAACATAAAAAAACTACGTTACTTAAATTGCATGATATCATAAATAAAGAATCATCAATGTTTACAATTTCAACTTACAATTCTCTGTGAGATCAATGCAGCTGAGGCAAATGTCATGTTCCCATCTGATTTTGTCCGAGCAGCCTTCCACATCTCGTACCTTGTAGGTGGAGGTGTAAGGTCCGGGGACTCAAGCCCCAACTTATCCGCTCGACTTTTTTTAATTTTCTTCTCAAGGTTCGCATAACCACCTCGTGATAACACGTGTGGTGAATCATTTAGCCTTTTCCTTTCTTGGGCGGCTAACCTTTTACCCTGTAAAACCATGTATATTCATAACTATATAATAATAACTCCTTGTAAGACGTAGTTAGTTAAGATAAATACCTTTCATTCCCCAGTCTCTCTAGATGCACGAAACTACTTCCACTCTTCTTCGGTGATGCACAACAAAGGAGAAAGATTGTATATCATCAACATAACTAGCCATGAACTTTGTTTGCTACTTAAGTTCCCGTAAGGATTCATACCATCAGTTGCAAGTGCAAGTCTTAAGTTTCTTGGATCTGCACCAAATTCTGGAAATGTTTCATCGATCTTCTTCCACTGTGGTGAATCTGATGGATGTCGAAGAAGATTATCGCACTTTCTTCCAACAACGTGCCATTTAAGGTTCTTTGCATCTTCTTTAACAGAGAACATACGTTTGAACCTAGGTATTATAGGCAAATACCACATCACCTTAGCAGGTGCACCACCATTACCTTCATCAGTAGTGTTTCTGTCAGATTTCTTTTTAAAACGGCTTAATCCACATGTTGAACAATACTTTAGCAAAGAAAACTCCTTTATGTATAAAACACAATCATTGGGACAAGCATGTATCTTTTGATATTCAAGACCCATTGGACATAAAAAAAATTTCGCCTCGTAATTACGAATAAGTAGAGTATTATTTTCTGGAAGCATCTCTTTCAACAACTCCAACAACTTTGTGAAACTTTTATCAGTCCATCCGTTCCTTGATTTTAAACTAAACAACTTCAATGTTGCAGACAGACGTGTAAAGTTCGAGCAGCCTGGGTACAACGGTTGCTCTGAATCATTGATAAGAGAATCATAAAAATTAGCTCGTCCAAAGTTATCTTCACCAACATCACGTATCATGTCCTCTAAATGATCACTCATCCATTCATCCACATAATTCGTTCCTCGTGACGTGGTAGGCTGGTCCAGTACTTCTCCATGCCAAGTCCAAACGGTATAAGTTCTCATTATGCCGAACATGAATAGATGGTCATGCAAATTGCCTAAGTCTTGTCGTATTTGATTAACACAACGAACACAAGGACAGAAATATGTCTCGTTCACAGACTTTGCATTTTCTTTAACATATTGTAAGAACACCGAAACACCTTTCTCATATTCTTCAGAGATGCGACGTGCATTCATCCAACTTCGATCCATACTATGTTCGTAACATACTTCATCAGTTTCAATTTTTTAACTACAAGGTTAGGCCCCTACCCATTCAGAAAAAATATTTTTCATAAATTACTAAGACATGTGCAAAGAAGTCTACATCATAAATTTGGTAAAATTTCGACAGCATTTCGCATTGGTCTCCGAAATACACGAAATGAGAGTAGTCATTGATGACCACAATCAAATATGCATCCGGATAACAACACAAATAATGAACCAAAATTTCATCATTCTTATGCATAAACTCCAACGTACATGTTATAGCAAATTTATGAAAAATAATTTTCCCAAACTGTCTAAATTTAATACAAACGATTAAAAGATTAAAAGATTAAAAGATTAAAACGATTAAAAGATTAATCGTTTGTGTTAAATTTCAAACGGGAACTAAGTTTCACTCAGTGATTTGATAGTAATTAACAATCGAACAATCCAATTATAATAATACAATTAAACTTCATGACATGCATATATTAAAAAGCCAATAAGACATGCATACCTAAAAGCAAATATGAAATCATACAAAAAAGCCAATAAAATGCATATTCACAAAAGCCAATAACATGGATACACAAAAGCCAATAACATGCATACACAAAAGCCAATAACATGCATACACAAAATCCAATTACATCCATAAAAATTTAGTTTTCATCAAAGAAGCTAACCTTTTTAGCAGATTAAATTAACAATTGAGGTAATGAAGGAGTGCACGCCCAAAAACAACCCAAAAACAGTCCACAACGCAGTCCAAAAACGCTCAAAAACAAAGCCGAACAAGACGCCAGAAACTGCAACAAAATGCAACGGAATGTAATTTCAATCGGTTCTAATGAAAGATTTTACATCAAAGGCTAATTTAATCTGAGTAAAACTAACTTTAAACGGTCCAAAACATTGAAATCTAACCTGGAAATGATTGCCGCAACGGAGAACAAGTGCACGAAGAAGACGATGAATAGTGTAACTGCTCGCGGGTTCGAGTTTGTAGTATAAGTGCTTATAGACGTCAGTTTACAAGGACACCGACGTCTATAACGTCATAGACGTCGGTGCCATCACTAATTTGACGTCTTTAAGATTTAAAAATTAATATTGGCGCCGATTATAGACATCGGTTAGATGGGGCACCGACGTGTGATTGAACTCTTCAACTACCTGCCAGTCCTATAGACGTCCGTTAGATGGGGCACCGACGTCTATAAGGCGGCAATATAATTACAGTTCACCTAACTGTCAAACTATAGACGTCCGTTAGGAAGGGGCATCGACGTCTATACGGCGTATCATTAATCATCCACCTACCTGTCAAGTTATAGACGTCTGTGTGGAGATAACTAACGTCTATATTCGACTATAGACGTCGTTGTGGAGGGGTGTGACGTCTATATGGCGACTATTCACCTACCTGGCAGACCTATAGATGTCAGGCTGAAGTGACACCGACGTCTATGATATTATAGACGTCGGTTATCCAACTACCTGACGTCCATGAGCCTAACTTATTTACGAACTTACCACCGGTCATTAATTTGCGTTGGTGTAACCTTTAACCGACGTCTAAGGGGTGACATTAAACAGTGTTTTTACACCATTTTGGAAGTGTCAAAATGTCCATAATTATAGGTTGTTTCAACTTTTTATTCACCACACCTCCATGTCTCTTTATGGAGATAATAAAAACAAATGTGGGAAATGGAAACGGAGAGAGTAAAAGGTAAAAAAAAAAAAAAAAAAAGAGACTAAAAGCATTTACATGTTATAAGATAAAAAAACATTAACTCTTTAGAAATAAAATGAAGACTAAATTAAAGATAAAAAAGTTTAAAATCACATTAAATAAACCTTTCATATATATATATATATATATATATATATATATATATATATATATATATATATAAGTATTCAACCTTTTAATAGAACATTTCGACACCAACCCAAAACCTACTGCATATTTATAAATATTTGCATGTATATAAAGATAACTTTATGTATCTATAATATATACACAGAGTAAACATTCAACCAAAGTTGAAGTAGAAGAAAAGCCCCGCTGAGTTAACCTTAAAAGTTAAAGTCAATGCGTCTCGTCTCGTTAATTTGTATTTATCAATGCATTCCTACAGGAGGACCTTCGTGTTCGAAATATTCAACGATTAGTCAAATTCCATTATTTTCATCTACACTTGTTTTCTTAATTTCAATTGCAAACTTAATTGTTGCCAGAAAGCGATATCTTGCACACTTGTTCAAATGATGTGAATGGGTTAAAGAGTTAAGAAGGCAAAAGAAACGTTTGAATGATAATAAACGATTACTTTTGAAAGGGTAAAAATGATCACATGCTGGAGGGGTTATGGCATATGAAGGTTTGATAGGGTGGCATGCTTGTTGTGGCCTAAATCAGCAAACTATCAAAACCTGGAGCCCTCAAAATTAAAAGTGGACGTCTACTACATGGACCCACCACACCACTCATCATTACCCTTCTCCCAACAAACTCCACTCCACCACTTTTACCACAACCTTTCAAATTTTACATTCTACATTCGCCGCTTCATGTGTTTTGATTAGCTTCATCATCACAAAAAATAGTTAATCAGTTCAGTTCCCTTTTAAGATAAGAGTAAATTGGTTGAAGCTTATTAGAGAAAGAAGAGATTTGAAGTAAATAATGAAGGATTAAGGTAAATAATTAGATTAGAAGAGAGGAAAGAGAGGAGGGGGAAAGACATGCCATGAAATGTGAAACATAATGCCACATGCCTTGTCTTGAGCATCCATTCTTTGTACTTCTTTTTCCTGACTCATAAAAGTTGAAAGCAACCACAGGCTGTCCTTATTATCCATCTTCCTTTCTTTCTCTCTCAACCTACTACACTCACTGGAGGAGGTGAGGAAGCCCCTATATTTGGAAAAAATAAATATTAAAATATTTGGTTCAACTTCTAAGACGGAGCATATCATCCAGACCTTTTTGCCTCTCTCTCCTCCTTCTTCAGTATCAACTTTCAATACATTATCCACTCCACTGTATGCACAAATCCATGACTTCACATCCTTTAACTCTCTAACAGGTATGGTTTTTGGGATTCCCTCTCACCTAACTCACAAAAACCTCTCCCTCATTCATCTATAAAATAATCAAAATAACCTCTCTTTTTTTCATTCACTCCATTGGCTACTCATGGAATCCATGTCAGGCAACCACTGGTCGGTGAAGGAAGAAGTGAGCATCCTATTGCTGCTCTTGTCTGCAACTACTGCAAGTACTCTCTCCCTTCCTTCTTTCAATCACTGTTTATTTATTATTTATATTTATTTCCTTTCTACTTTTATCTTTCTAGTTGCTTCACTGTGCCTTCTTTGGTAACCTTCTCAATTTATGCTTCCATTTTCCTTGGAACTCTTCCTACTACTTCATTAACTCTAGGCGGTCATGTCTTTATTTACTTATTTAATTCTTCTTAAAATTTAACCCTTTCTTTCTTCCTAGTACGGACAAAAACTTGTCCAATGTGTTTGTCTTATAATTGCCTGTTTGTGTCTGTCTAGTTTTTCTTGATTTCCTCCTCCCCCTGTATCATCATCCATCACTTTCCATTCTTCTTCAATTGGACTTTTACCCATGCCCTTTTCACTTGGCTTCTTAATTTAAGTTTGCCTCTCCTTACTGTCTCACTATTTATGCAATACAATCTCATGCCTTTCTCACTGCATAATTTTCTGTTGCTCCTCATGCAATTCTGAACCTATGGTACATAGCACATATAGAAGGTAACCATACAAAGGGGGACTGTTGAGAAGTACAAGGGTGGGGAGGGGGGGTTGGAGTTTTATTTTTCTCTATTATTTTGTTATGGACTGGAATTTGAAAGCACCTTCTTGGGATTTGGTGGATATGGATAAGGCTTCCATACCCAACATAGACTCAATGGAGGAGCATAACAGATTTGGAGTTTATAGAATGGAGGGGGAGTTTTCTGTGGACTTGAAGCTTGGTCATGTGGGGAATTCTGGCACTGAATCAGCATTAGCCAAGTTCAAAGATGTTGCTGCTGGTGCTGGAGTCTCCAAAGTGGCTTCCTCACCTTCAGGGTCTTCTAAGAGAGCTAGAGCCATTAACAGCACAACCCTGACTGTCTCATGCCTTGTGGACGGGTGCAATTCTGATCTTAGCAATTGTAGAGATTATCATAGGCGACACAAGGTGTGTGAACTCCATTCCAAGTCCCCAGAGGTCACAATCGGTGGCCTCAAGCAAAGGTTCTGCCAACAATGTAGCAGGTTTGTATCATATCATACCATATATACTGAAGCTTTTGTTCTTTTGCTTGAAATTGAGTTCTAGATTGCTTGTAAGCTGTGGTTTGTCCTCTTAATTATTGCTTCTTCTTTTTTTCTGTTTTTGCCCCCCTTTTCTTTTCATTGTACCTCATCCACATTTAATTTGTGTCGTTTGCATTGCATCCGTATCCATTATTCATGTTAGCTTCACAAGTACTCATACGCCACCAAATTACTTTATTTTGCTTTCCCCTACCATTAGCATCTTCACTTAGCGTTCTTTAGAAGAAGCAGGTTTTTATACTCTTAGTATTTACTTCCTCACCATTCATTTTCTAAAGATAGAAAATTTTCTTTTTTTTTTACTTTTAAAAAAATTTAAAACCGCATTAAATCTAGGAAAGAGAATGTACTGCGAGAGTATTAGAAAAAGATTCGTTCCATACTGATTTCTTAAATCAAAACGAATCTCGACACATACGAAACATGTTGAATTATTATGATTACTGCAGTTTATAAATACTAGTTCTTAACCCTGGTGTTTGTCGTTATATGTTTATACTCTTTTTGTGTGGCACTTTTCACAAACCAAATACCTCTGCTATATACATGGAGAATCAAGCTGAAAATATACCGGTGCACGGAACACAATTAATTACAGAAGTTTACACATAATATGAGAGAATGACTTGCCTGATTTGTTCTGTTAATATACCCTGTGTATGGGTATGTTGCTTGTAGTAGTTGTGGTAAATCCGTGGTAAATATTTTTCACCGCTTAGTTTGTTGTGCATTTGATTTTATGTTCTTCATTCCATTTCCATGTCATATTGGCGTGTCTCAGTTTGCTGAAATTCTGAAACTTGTCTGTTTTTGGAAGGTTCCATTCGCTGGAGCAATTTGATGAGAGAAAAAGAAGCTGCAGAAAGCGTTTAGATGGACACAACAGACGGAGAAGAAAGCCTCAGCCAGAACCTCACACCCGACCTGGTAGTTTTTTATCGAATTACCAAGGTAAGCTTTATGGTTGTAGTTGTTGTTCTAATACAACATTATCTGAATGGACCCATGTGCATATATGCGTGGATTTCATGCAGGTATTAGCTAGAGATACACATCCACATAGGTACAGGAGTCTCAAAAGAGTAAGAAGTTTCATGTGGAAACAATGCACTTAGCTAAATGAGTGCGCTGCCCACATACCTGATATGGCTGATTTGGTCCATTTATGTCCACGCTCATGACAATCTAGTGGCCACTAGTTAAATATGTCACTACATATACACCATAAAAAAGGAAAAACATTTTCAGTAAACTCCCATGTGCTTCAGAGTCTATGCATCAATCATTCTGATCTTTGACTTCATATAACTCTTATTTTTCTTCTTGGTTTTATGAAAAACTATCCATTTTTATTCGTTTCTCTATCATTTTACTTCATAGGGGACTGAAATGACGTTTTGCAAGTCAAAACTTTATACAATAATACTTTATGCTTACCATTTTAAGAGCTTGTATTCGACTTTGTTTGGAAGTTGCTTCTTTCGAGAGATTGATCTAGACTGTCATCCACAAGAAATTATCGCTGAAACCATAAAACCACATCTTTGATGCTTATCTTGTGTCTTGCTTTGCAAAATTTGTTCATACAAATCAGAACTGTTATATGATTTGAGATCATCATATTTCTAACGTAACATGTCGTAGGTACAGGATTATACAAGAAAATAATTTGTCCTGGATAAAACTACAGTTGAAAAACCTTTTGTTTACCTTCTTTCTAATTTCGCATACCATACAAATTCTCACTCATGCACATCATACCAAACTTTAGATTACTGATAAACGTGGTTAACGCAGAAATATAATGATATATTCTGATCGAGCATCTACATTTTTGTTGACATAGTACTTACTTTCTTGAGATAAAGTATAAGAGTTGAGAAATTCAAGATTTTTCAGGTACTCAGTTGCTACCATTCGCAAATCCACACGTGTATCCTTCCAGTGCCATGATGAGCACCCCTTGGAGTGGAGGGCTTGTGACATCCTCTGCAGATGCTAGGTTGCACAACCAGCACCACCATCAAGAGCTTTTTCTAGGAACTTCTCAGAAAGAAGGGAAGCAAGTGGCATTCCTACACGGTAACCATCCCTCCACAGGTGCACTGAGCAACCAAAGCCTTCCCTTTCCGTCTCCTTCTGTGTGCCACACGCTTCTCAGGAACAGCCCTTTATCAGAAAGTTGTGGAGCGAGAAGCAAAATGTTCTGTGAAAGCTTAACAACAACAAATTCGGTGCATGACACTCCTTGTGCTCTCTCTCTTCTGTCATCATCACAGACGCACACAGCTGGGAATGGTTTGAACCAAATGGTGCAGGCACCGTCGATGTCCCTGATGCAGCCCTTAGGCCTGAGTCTGCAGGATAACACGAACTTAGAGTCTGTGGAGCGAGTGTTGGTTCCCAATGGGAGTGACCACTGTTCCTCCATGTATAGCTTGGGTTCTGATGGATCCCACTGCAATGAAGCCCCTCAACTGTTCCCCTTTCAATGGGAATAGACCTTTTCATCGTAAGCCAAATCATTCATAATCACACTTTGTCTTTCATTCCTAATGAATTCTGATTTTTATCCTAAGCCAATCATTCCTCATCAATCCTTAAACCAAGGCACTGCTTATGAACAATCCTGCTATTTTTATCTCTATCTTCACGGAAACAAAAACTAAACAATTTTACATGCCATTCACTACACTAACTTAACTGTTTAAGCAAAGTTTACATGTATACCTTTAAACGGAATAATGTCACGTGTACTTTCGTTTTCGAACATATATATATATATATATATATATATATATATATATATATATATAATGATAAATCTTAATTAAAGCTTTATTTTCGGTGATTCTTTCATATCATCTAAAAAAAAATTCTTTTTTAAGTAAGATTAATACGTTGGTTATCTTTATTGGGTTTTCCTTTCTTGCTAATTTATTTTTATCTAGAATACGTGAATAGTTGATTATTTTTAGTTCCATTTTTTTATTCTAAAATATTAGAGTTAGGAATGAAAAAACAAATTGCATCTTCTTACTTATTAAATTATTTTTTAATTAGAAATTTATATTGGTAAAATGTTTTCAATGAATTTGCTTTCCTTTTATACTTTCCAAAATTAAAGGACGTCAGGACGTCGTCGAAGAGCAATGTCAATTCAAAATCTTTTAATTTTACTTTACTTGATATAATTTGCTTTTTTTACTTATTTAAAGTTATGTTATGAGACTTACGTTTTAAATAAACTAATCGTTACAAATCTTATGTGTTATTTTCTTGGTAATCAAAATAAACTAATGTTTTTCTAAATATTCACATGTATTCGTGGACTTTATGTAAATTTTCAAGTATTTATCAAAGTATTTACTCATAAATTCAGATAACATATGTGTGGAATGTTTTTATATTTAATATATTTTAAAATATTAAAATTAAGGTACATCAATTTATTTTCAAAGTATAACAAAAATATAATACAAAAAATCAAGAGAATCTAAATTTGTAATTACTATCCCAGTTATAAATTAAGATTTTGTTGATTTTAATAGTTAAATTTAAGGATATCTAAACCAACTCCACTCGACATTCTATTTCTTCCTAATGAAGTCCAAGTACCTAGGATTCAGGTTTTGAGTCTTATAATTTTTAATTCGAATTTCATTCTCATTCAATTCATCTACTTGATTGAGGATTTATTCTTCTTCAATACACCCTTAAAGAAAGACAAACAATGAATTGCATGGCAGGTGCTGTTTAATGTATTTTTATTTTCAGTTGAAATTTAGGTTTGACAGTATTTTTTGTTGGTATCAATGGGTCAATATTTTTTAATCTATTTAGTTTTTTTTTCAATGTAATTTTTATATTTTTCAAAAGATTCAATGTATTTCATAAATTATTCAATCCTAAAAACAAAAATGAAAAGATGATATTAACGTCGCCAACCAAAGTAATCACATTTAGTTTTTATATTTATTTTTACTTTTGAAAAATATAAGGGTTAGATAAGACCAAAATACTATTAAACCTTAAAATTGAAATAAAATGATACATAAATTATTTAAGTGAATACCAATAAATTAGGTAGGTTTTAAAAACTCGCTAAATTATGAATTCTACATGAATTTCAATTTTATTATTAACAAAAATCATAACAAAAAGCATATTTGATAGAAGAATTTAGCGTGATATACTAATTAATAAAATAAATTTACGCTAATAATTAATGATAAATAATTATTAAGATGATTTTTAAGTAATTATATAAATTAAATAAATTTATTATACGTGGTAATATTAAATTGTAGTGAAAATATTTTTACATTATAGTTACATAACCTATTTTCATTACTGAACTCTAAGTTTGTCCAACTAAAATATTTTAAGATCAATCAACTTTTTAAACTAATCAATGAAAATCAGCTAAATTAATTTAAATATGGAAAACAGTATTCAACTCGTTCCAATTTATTCGCTGAACTTTATATTTTTATAATTAAAAGCATCAGTTCTACGACGAGTGAAATATGTTTTACTGGTATACTGATAGTTAGAAATTATTGAAACACGTGTGCACATTCGTGTTCCATTTTTTTATAATTTTTTATATCATAATAAAAACTAATAAAATTATTACTATTATTATTATTAATATATTTGTTGTTTATATTGAAGGTAGTCTTATAATAAAAAAATATTAAGTTTTAAAAAAATAGTTAAATTTAAAGAAACAATCATTTAAAAAGTAGAATTGATAGAATAGTCATTTTAATATAATCTAAATGTGATAATGTGTTTTAAACAGAGACTAAGTTATTTTAATATTTAAAAGTTTAAAGTATAAATAAAATTTCATAAACGAGTTTCATTATTTAAAGTCACGTTATTTTTTTAAGTTTCCTTTTTCTAAATCTCTCTATCCTCTCTTTCTAAGAATTTTGACTCTTTGTTCATTTGTTTGAAGATCAGAGAATGCTCGATTAATCCTTAAAGTGGGGTCTTCAACTCTAGTCGATCAGTTTCTAGAAGAGAGTGAGTTAGTTTCTACTCTTTTCTTTGGTCTACACTTTTTCTATGGATGAAAGCGATCATAGTTTGCATGTGAGGTTTGAGTCTTCTATAAGACTCTCTAATGATCAGTGGTCCTAACTAATATAATCATAGATGGGGCAACAATGAAGAGTTTTCAAAGTGACAATAAGCATAAAAAGAGTAGAATAGGTTTCATTGGCTTGTATTTGCCTCTTTTGTTTCTTTTCGTTATTTCTAGTTAAGAAACATTTATAAACTCTTCTTTTTCTTTTAGTACAAGCAATATGGGACTTCACATAGCTTGGACTTAAAAGAAAAGAAGAGTAAATAGATTTCCGTAGCTTGTAGTGCAAGTACTCTTAGCTAGTTTCGCTTTTGAACTCTAGGAGTGCTAGGAAGCTTATAAACCCTTTTGGAATGAGAGAGTTAAGCAATGTGGGACTAAGAAACGCTTAGGGACGCTGTTGGTCAGACCTTGAGCATTCAAGTCCCACATCTCTTGAAACTCTTCACCAAAGTCATTCCAAAAGCTATATAAGCAACCTAGGGGGTCTCCTTTGTACTTACCTTTGAATGAATGAAATTTCAAGAGTGAATTGCAATCTTTCTTGTCTTCTTAGAGATAGTGATTTGTCTCTTAGTCAATTTTGAGGATCTTATCTTGAGCAAATCAAGTGGCGATCCAAATCCCGACACTTATCTTGGAATTCTTTTCAAGTGGCATGTCTACAACACATAAGTTTTCCTTCTCTCTTCTCTTATCCAATTTTAATTCCTCCAATTCTTAATTGTCATTAGAATAATCTCTTTCTAAGCATGCACTTCCGCATCACTAATGGTCTACCCTGATCATCTTTTTATTGCTCGTAGGAGCAAATAGAGTGTATTGTGCTTGTGGAGCTGTCTTAGGACCCCTTGAGTTTTTGGTCATATGTAAGGTAAGGGAAGCTAGATGCTTTAGTTTGCATGAGTTGGATATTGTTTATTGAATTTGGTACGTTGAACATAATTATGTTTTGGTGCTAAATTGTATGGTGTGTTTAATTCCATGAACTAAGTGTTGTTTGTGCTTGAACTATGATGATCGAGAAAATTGAGGATTTGACCATTTGAGCAAGTTGGTGTTTATTTTGACATTAAGAACTATTTTAAAACCAAACATTGAGTTATGAATATTATTTTGAACATCTCAATAGGTCTCTAATTTCCTAAATCACATATTTTAAATGGTTGTTTTCTGATATGAAGTTGAGCAAGACTAATATGGCATTAAATTGCAAGTCTAGAAGCACTTTAGCTCCAGACCGTTGAGCGCTACTTTTTCCCATTAAGTGACCATTTTGTGAATGGTCTAGCGTTGAGCGGTGGCACAACACTATTAAGCGCCACTTTCCACTACAGGTCTGGAGTCACTGAGCGACAGAATGATGTCATTAAGCGAGCCATTTTGCGAGAAGAATGACACTGAAAAAGTGTCAAAACTCTCAAATAGATAAAAATGAAAAAGTGTTGAGACAGTGTTTTTGGTAAGCCCATTGAAAGTCACAATTAATATTCCAAAAACTTGTAGAAGACAACTTGCTAAACGTGCTTGCTAAAGAAAACAATATCCTAAACACTAGTGCAGAATCGGCTTACAACGTCACCTATTAGACATCAGTTAGAGGGGGAAGTAACGTAAATTATTGACCGGTGGCAATTGCGTAAATAAGTGAAGCCTATCGATGTCTGCTAGGTTGGGGGTCGACGTCTATAATACTATAAACGTCAGTTCCCCTAAATACTAACGTCTATATGTCTGACATGTAAGTGAAAAGTCATTTCTTTCCGTCATATAGATATATGTGCCCCTCCTATCCGACGTCTATAGTCTAACAGGTAGGTGAAAATTTAATTTTTGCGCCATCTAGACATCGGATTCCGCCACCTGACAACTATATTTGATTATAGACGTCGGTGCCCCGTCTACCCGACGTTTATATTCTGACAGGTAAGTGAAATTTAATTTTTTCTGCCATCTAGACGTCTGACCCCCGCCACCTGACGTCTATATGCGATTATAGACGTCAGGGTCCCTCATACCCCAACGTCTATAGTCTGAGCAGGTATGTAAAAAGTCATTCGTTTCCGCCAACTAGACGTCTCGTCCCGCTAAGCCGACGTCTATATATAACAAAAATATTAATTTTTAAATCGAATGGATGTCATATTAGTGGGGAGTCCGACGTCTATGCGATTATAAACGTTAGTTTTTTGGCAACTGACGTCTAATTTCTTGTTAAATGGTGCGAACCAACAGTTTGCGAACCAACCCTTTGATCGTCTTCCTTCGCCTTTTCTCTCCGCTTCACTGCATTTCCAGGTACGTTTGATGTCCCGTGAACCATTTAAAGTTGTTTTTACTCCGTTTAAAGTAATCTTTGATGTATTATCTTTCATTTGAACCGATTAAAATGAGTTTTCGTTGTGTTTTGGTGCAGTTTTTCTTGTGTCTTTGGATAGCGTAGTGCACCTTCTCCCTTTGCTAGTTTCCTCGTAAGAAAAACTGTCGTTTTTTGGATCTCTTATGGCATTTCAACCTGAAGTCGAACCTGGGTCCTTGCATAGTGTCACTCCCACCACCAATGTAAAAGAATACGGTGTGATAACGGTCTAAAAACTGTTATTTTTATACTTGAAATTGATATCAAAACACACCCTTTATGACTTAGAATGGGCTTGAAATCATGCAAATTTCTTTAGTTAGGTTACAAGAGAGTCAAAGGTGGTTTTAGAGATATTATGCTTGGTTTTACATTGTTTTGACAGGATTAAATGAGAATTGAGCGATGGAAAGTGAAGGAGGAAGGAGTTGGACTCAAGAAAGGATGAAAAAAGGTGTAAAGGAAGAATCGCAGCAACCACTTAGCGCCAATTTCAACGCTCAGCGCCAACTTTGGAGAGGAAGCCATTGTCTGACGCTTAAGCGCCAACGCTGAAGGGAAAAATAAGAGTCGCGCACACCGCTAAGCGCCAGCACTGTTTAACGCTTGGGCGTGACCACTGAGCGTCCCACTTCAGTACCGCACCTACCGTTGAGCGGTGTACTTATGGGCCTGGGCCAAAATTTTGTTATTTTTCTGTATTATAAATAGGCCCAGAGCGCACCAGAGAAGTGATCTTTGGCAGAGAAGGACGTCAGAACACTTTCTACACTCCTTGGAGGCGGCTTTTGGATGTGGAAGCTCACATCTACCAAATCTAAGGGTTTATCTTTTCACTCTTTCCATTCAATTCATCTATTTTCACCATGACAATGGTGAACTAAACCCTTTGTTGTTGGAGGACGATGTAATCCTTTTGAAACTCTCTTATATCGAAGTTCTTATTTTATTCATATGCTTTCTTATCAATAGTTTGGGTTTTCTTCTCTGAGATTAAAGCTTGCATTGTTTAACTCATTTAGTGTCATGATCATTGATTTTGTCGATATGGAAACGTACGGGAAAATCTAGAACTGAGAAGAATTCTCTTGATTATGAAATATTACCTAGGAATAGGAATAGGACGGTCAATTGGTTTAAGGTTCTATCATTAATGCGTTACTATTTACTAGGGAGACTAGGAATAGTAAACTAGTAACTGATAATAGGCTCTCTTCACCGTGGAATCAGGTTTACAGTAAATTAGAAAGTTGCATGAACATTGATAATAAAGTTGAATATAATAAGAATAGTAGATATAGGAGGGTGGATTAGGATGAAACCGTAAACACCAGCAACTCCATTAATCCATATCTTTATCTGTCAATTGATCAAACTTTGCATTTGCATGTTTATTTTCGTTTTGCATTACAAACCCTAAATTCAATCTTTATCAAGTTTTATGAAATCAATTTGCATGAACATCTAGGGCTATGAGTCCCTTGGGAAACGATATTCGGACTTACCGTCTATTTTTTACTTGATACGATCTGGTACACTTGCCAGGGTGTTAACACGATGACACTGTATTCTCACCGCATTCTTTTTCATTGATGGTCGGAATGGACCTAGCCAACGACCCAGGTTCGTCTTTGGGTGGAAATGCCATAAGAGATGCAAAAGACGCAATTTTTTCTTACGAGGAAACTAGCAAAGGAAGGAGGTGCTACTATGCTACCCAAAGACACGAGAAAAACTACACCAAAACACAACAAACACTTCATAGACGTCGGTTAATGTACTAATCGACGTCTATAGTGCCCATAGACGTCGGTTAGTGCAATGTCTGATGTCTTTATAGACGTCACGCTTTTCACTTAACCGACGCGTATAACGACGTCGCTCCTGCGGAAAATCGACGTCTTATTAACGTCACCCGTATAGATGTCGGTTCGGGAGGTGACGTTAAAAGCCCAAAATAACTGACGTCTAAAGCCCTTTCTAGACTAATGAAAGCATTTACAATAGACTAGACGATACCACGAGCTAAACCATTCACTTCCTCTAACAATGAAGTCTCAATCAACGTTTATTGTCTTAATAGAAAGCTTAAATGATAAAATGTTACCCGAACGGTAGAAAACGTAAAAAACACTTTATTGTTCTGAACAAGCATTATATGTCATTAAATGTTCAATGTTCAAAAAGAACAAAAGTGATAAGATAAAAGACATATCTTTTGCATGCATATCTACTCTATTTTGTGCAGATTACCTACTACACACCAGCTCTATTCGAAATATATATGAAGTGGATGTTAGAGACAGGGAAGACATTCACAGAATGTTCTCTCCATAAAAAGTTGTTGAGATTGTTGATAGGGGGAGCACAAGTTTACTTGAACCCACAATCTCAGTGATATCTGTGTTTTTGATGATGACAACACATAGTTAATAAAAACTCATTTATTTGTACTATGTTACATGTTACATGCTTATATGTGCTTAATGTGTTGTATTTGTAAAAGCATGTCTGGGAACATATTATAATGATCAATGCATAACAGTGTGATTGATATGTGATTTTATCTGTGTATGCATAGCATGAGGTTTCGAAAATGAAAAACCACATGTACTATCTTTAAACTTTAAAGTGTGGCAAAACAACAGTTTTAAGTCGATTACATTATGGGTGAAATCGATTAAAACTCGTATGTTTGCATAAATACTTTTCAAATGTGCTGTGATGAATTTTGTGAAAGAAAGTTTTTAAAAATGTGTTAAGTGTTTCTACTTAATCGATTGCATGCAACTTGTATTCGACTAAGTTAGTTATTGTTTTGAAAACTGGTTAAATGCTTGACATAACTGTCACAATAGTCATACTTTTAAATATGTTGACCAAGCATTTACTATGAATCGATTACATTAAATGCACTTGTTCAGATTGTTGATAGGGGGAGCACAAGTTTAGCTGAACCCACAATCTCAATGATAACTTTGTTTTTAATGATGACAACATAATTAATAATAAAACATGTGTATACTATTTTATACATGTTATATGCTTATGCTCATTGTGTTATATATGTACAAGCATACATGCACTAGTGCAGAAATGGCCTTTAACGTCACCCCTTAGACGTCGGATCACATAATATCCAATGTAAAAAATTGACCGATGGCATTTCGTAAATAAGTTGGCCTTATAGACATCGGTTAATGGGGGGCCTGAAGTCTATACTTTAAACCACAACAATTCGTACAATTAGACGCCAAAATGGGAGCGCCAGAATGTGCAAAGCCATTTTTTTCGCCATTTAGACATCGGATCCCGCCACCCCGACGTTTAGACGTCGGTCTCCCTTACATCCGACGTCTAAATGGCCTGAAAGGGTAGGTGAAAAGTTGTTTTGGACGTCGGCTCCCCTTACATCCGACGTCTATATACACCGCGGATATTAATTTTTAAATTCGAATGGACGTCATATTAGTGAGGTCACCGACGTCTAGTCGAGAAAAAAATTGCTAGCTTCATCGTAAGAAAAAAATTGCATCTTTTGCATCTCTTATGACATTTCAACCCAAAACCGAACCTGGGTCGTTGCCTAGTTTCATTCCAACTATCAAAGAAAAAGAATACGGTGACATGAAAACTAGGCAAGGACCCAGGTTCGGCTTTAGGTTGTAATGCCATAAGAGATCCAAATGACGCAAGCTTTTCTTACGAGGAAGCTAGCAAAGGGAGAAGGTGCACTACGCTACCCAAAGACACGAGAAAAACCGCATTAAAATACAACGAAAACTCATTTTAATCGGTTCAAACGAAAGATAATACATCAAAGATTACTTTAATTGGAGTAAACGTAAGTTTAAACAGTTCAAAAGAGATCAAACGCACCTGGAAATGCAATGTCGCAAAGAGAAAAGGCGAAGGTCGACGATGAAGTGCGCGTAATTGCTATTCGTAATGTGTTATTTAACAGGAAATCAGATGTCGATTTCCCTAAAGACCGAGCGAGGTCCATTCTCGAATATACATCGGGGACCTCACTAATGTGATGTCCATTGAATTTAAAAATTAATATTCGTGGTATATATAGACGTCGGGTGTAGGGGGAGCGGACGTCTATAATATCATATAGACGTCAGGGTGGCGGGATCAAACGTCTAGATGGCTGAAAGAAATGACATTTCATCTACCTGTCAGACATATAGACATAAGTTAGGAGGGGCCCCGACGTCTATATTATTATAGACGTTGTGGCCCCTCATAACTTACGTTTATATGGCGAAAAGAAATGACTTTTCACCTACTATCAGACATATAGACGTCAGTTAGTAGGGGCCCCGACGTCTATAATATTATAGACGTCGGGCCTATATGAACTAACGTTTATATTGCCATCTTATTTACGAAAATGCCACCAAGCATTAATTTACATCGGACCCCCGCTTAACTGATGTGTAATGGGTGACGTTAAAAGCCAATTCTACACTAGTGATCTTATATCTCTATGTTTATCCGTTGTATCTATGTTTATGAGATATTAAGTGTTTAAATTATTTTGGTGATTCAAAATGTATCAATTATGCTCTGACATTATTGTTGTAATCTTGCTCTGATACATTGCTTGAATATGCTCTTATATGCTTTGATACATCCTCTAATATTACTACATTGTGCATTTGTGATTTCAAGTTGAAACATCCATAATGATAGGGGAAGCATTGCATATTGATGATTTGTTCACATATTTCCATTAAGGGGGAGAAAATATAAATGTCATGTGAATATCATTGATAGGGGGAGCATCAAATTAATTATGTTATCTTATCTGATGCATCTCTACAAGTTTGATTATTTGTGTTTCAATTACATTATACTCTGTATACCTTTTTTGATAATGCCCAAAGGGGGAGAATTTGATGTAATTGGAGAATTTAATGTATATGGGAAAAATTGTAATTATGGATAATCTGCGATTGTGATTGTGTGTGTACGAACATGGTTTTATTAATCATGGTTGTGCATCATCAAAAAAGGGGGAGATTGTTGATAGGGGAGCACAGGTTTAGCTGAAACCACAATATCAGTGATAATTGTGTTTTTTATGATAACAACACATAATTAATAATAACACATGTGTATATTATGTTATACATGATATATGCTTACGTTCACTGTGTTATATATGTACAAGCATACATGTAAACATTATTGTGTTGATTATGCCATGCCACTATGTTTAATATGTGATTTTATATGTGTATGCATAACATAAGTTTTCATAAATGAAAAACCAAAAGCAATTTGTTGAACTTTAAAGTGTAGCAAAACAACAATTTTAAGTTGATTACATTATGGTTCTAATCGATTAAAACTCGTGGGTTTGCGCAAATTCTTTTCAAGTGTGCTGTGAGATATTTTAAGAAGAAAAGTTTTCAAAAATGTGCTAAGTGTTTTTACTTAATCGATTGCATGCAACTTGTATTGGACTAAGTTAGTTATTGATTTGAAAATTGTTTCAATGCTTGTCTCAGCTGACATAACAGTCATATTTTTTAATATGTTGACCAACCATTTATTATGAATCAATTACAATAATTGAGTTTTCAATTAATGCGTTTGACTGCTATTATTCTGTTATAGCTGAGATATGCATTCGACTAGATTAATAGCCAAATCAATTAAAATGCGACAGTTTTGTGATATACTATATATTGACGCCTGATTTGATTTCTATAAGAAGATTTAATCTTTACACTTTCATAGCTATCAGAAAACGTTGTGATATCTTACAAAGGGAAGAAAATCTCCAAGAACCAAGATATACCGAGGTGATAAGAATCTTGAAGGTTTCTTGTGCAGCAAGGTTTATTGGATTTGAACGTCTGGTCACTCTGCACAACGAGGTGTACTCTACTTGATCAGGACTTATTGCAATCGTGAAGATTGACTGGTATTCCCTATCGTGTTTGTAGGAAGAAGAACTGTGTTCTTGACTTTAAGAGTGTCTCAAAGGGTTTGACAACAGAAGAAGGTGTTCTTGCTGCGTGTCTTGTTTGTTGTATTGCCTATATTAGATTAGAGGGTTAGAGAGGTGTTTTACATTTTGACGTGAGGTCGTTGTAAAAATCATGTTGTAAAAACCTTGATCTTTATAGTGTATTTGCTTCATGTGAGTGGAAGGACACTGGATGTAGGCAGGTTGGCAGAACCAGTATAAAAAGCAGTGTTTGAATTCTCTCTTCCCTTATCTGTACATATAGTCGATTAACCTGTCATTGCATTCGATTAAGCTCATTGTTTCATTCCATACAAATTTACTTGCGTTTGAAGAAAAGTTTCAAGACATCCTATTTTGCGAAAAAGATTTTGAAAGCTTATATTTTTACACATCAATAATTCACCCCCTCCCCTCTTGGTGTGAGAAACTAAGTCGTTCTTTTTTAACAACGCTTTAAATTAAAGCATTTGACTACTATTATTATGTTATATCTAAGAAATATATTCGACTAGATTAATAGCTAAATCGATTAAATTGCGTCTATTTTTTGTTATACTATATATTGACGCATGACCTGATTTCCGTAAGAAGAATTAATATTTACA
Organism: Vigna reflexopilosa; assembly: GCA_027742785.1. NCBI lineage: Eukaryota > Viridiplantae > Streptophyta > Magnoliopsida > Fabales > Fabaceae > Vigna > Vigna reflexopilosa. Next base: position 29,645,642 of record CM050918.1, read on the forward strand.
CTTTCATATCTTTAAGTGTACTTCGTAATATCTTACAGAAGAGAGAAAAATCTCTAAGAACTAAGATCGATCGTGATGATTGATGTCTTAAAGGTTTCTTACGCAGCAAGGTTGATTGAATATGAATGTCTGATCACCCTACACAACAAGGTGTTTATTGCTTGATCAGGAACTGCTGCAATTGTGAAGATTGGTTGGTATTCCTTGTGGTGTTTACAGGAAGAAGAACTATGTTCTTGACTTTGAGGTTGGCTCAAAGGGTTTAACAGCAGAAGATGGTATTCTTGTTGCGTGTCTTGTTTGTTGTATTGCCTATATTAGATTAGTGGTTTAGAGAGGTGTTTTATATTTTGACGTGATGTCGCTGTAAAAACCTTGGTGTAAAAACCTAGATCTCTATAGTGCATTTGCTTCTTGTGACTGGAAGGACACTGGATGTAGGCAGGTTGGTCGAACCAGTATAAAAATCAGTGTTTGAATTCTCTGATCGCTACACTCTACATTATAGTTGATCAACATGACATTGCATTCGATTAAGCGTACTGTTTCATTGTATACAAATTTACTTACGTTTTAAGAAAAGCATAAAGACATCCTATTTTGCGAAAAAGATTTTGAAAGCTTATATTTTTACGCATCACCAATTCCCCCCCCCCCTCTTGGTGTGAGAAATTAAGCCCTTCTTTTTTAACAGAAGTCGTGCCAAGAAAATAGTACAACCTACTTCTACCAAATTACTGAAAAAACATGCATGCTCTGACAAGTTGACTTTAACCAACGGCTGTTTCATACGACAAGACTAAGAAGAGACAAGAATCAAGGTAAAAGCTCAGTTTAGCAGATATCTTTTGGGAAACCTTTAAATAGAAGAGGATTCGTAGAAAGAATAAAGAGAATAACATACAAAGAGAATGTCAACTAGTATAAAATTATTTGTGCAATTATCTCTTCTCTTGCTTAAATGCCTGTCTTACAAAACCTGTAGTTTTCCTTTTATTTCTAAACACAAGAACCTTCCAAGCTAAACGACTAGTCTTCAACAAAGGAAGTTCTTACAAACTCTATAGTGCATATTTCAAATAGCACGACAAAAGCAATTATCCTTTATAATTATTTATTAGGTCGAGCATCTAAGTATCTAAGGGAAAATCTCAAAGCTCGATAATGTGTTATAATAAAAGTGTTGCAAAAATAATTTTTGCAAAAACACTATTCAACCCCCCTTGAAGTACATGAAAAACACTAGAAAGGGGGTTGAATAGTGTTTTTGGAAAACGTTTTTCACAACCCTTCTGATATAGCACGTTATCGAGGGTGTGAAATATTCTCTGAAACCTTATATGCTCGACTTGAAATATATATATATATATATATATATATATATATATATGTATATATATATATATACATATATATATATATATATACATATATATATATATATATGCTTCTTGCTCAGTCATGATACTAGGTTTCCTCATATGAAATGGCAGCCTCCACTTGTGCTTTTTCACTCAAATTTATCTCCAGCAAAATTAGCATCACAATATCCTTCAAGATCAAATCTCTTACTCCTTTTGTAGCATAGACCAAGAGATGTTGTTCCTTTTAGATAGCGAAATATGCATTTAAAAACACTAAGATGGGTTTCTCTATGGTCTGACTGAAATCTTGCACAAAGATAGACATTAAACATAATGTCAAGTCTAGACGCTATAAGATACAAATGTGAACCTATCATTTGACGATAAAGAGTGTTGTCCACTTTTGTTGAGCTTGCATCTAACCCTAGGCTAGTTGTTGGATGCGTTGGAGCCTTTATCCCCTTGGCATCATCCATTTTAAACTTTTTGAGTAGTTCGTTTATATACTTCATTTGATGTATATAGATTGTGTTGTCTTCTTAATTAATTCGTAATCCAAAATAGAATTTTAGCTCGCCCATCATACTTATCTCAAATTCCTCTTGCATCATTTTTAATAAGTTTTGGCATAACTTTTCATAGTAGCACCAAAGATAATGTCATCAACATATATCTGAATGACTTTGAAGCTTTGATCGACATTCTTTCTAAAGAGTGTGGTGTCTACTTGACCTCTTGTGAAACCATTCCTTATAAGGAAGAGACTTAACCTTTCATACCAAGCTCTAGGAGCTTGTGTTAGTCCATATAAGTGTTAAAGACAAAATTGTTTATACGAACAAACAATCTCATGATTTGAAGTTTAACCAAATAGCATTAAAATGGGTCAATGACCAAAAAGCAACTTAGGGTAAAAATACAAATCATAAACAAAAACTCCAAACAAACAAAAACTAGAACCTGAACCCCAAACATAGAAATCATAGGAAAACACTTAGGTCCTAGGAAATAGAAAAACACTTAGGCTAGAACACCTAGACGCATGACTAGACGATGCCTTGTCTAAAGGCGTCCAAGAGAGAATTAAGCTAAACGCTCAATGCAATATTCACAGAATATATCAGAGCATGTATTAGCACTTGACAGAATTGTATCAGTTCAAAAGAAATGGTGCAAAAGCAATAATCCTGCAAAAAAGCTTTCAAGAATTTAAAATCATTGTAATGAAATGTTACAAGTATAATCTGTATGTGCAAATGTATGAATGCAATAGTAATCATTAAAACATTCAACTTGATACATAACACAATCGAATTTAATCAAATTCAATCAGATACTCAATATAAAACAACTTCTGATTTCATTTATTTTAATCTTGGATTACAATCAAAATAAACCCAAAATAGAAATGGCATGCAAATCCATTTACAAAAGAAACTAACAAACTGCAAACAATAGAAATAGACAACTATTTAAGGAGCATGTCAATGTTACTCTCCTCAGCAATATCCTAAGCGTGATTGCTCCCTCTAGGCATAAGAATCCATGAGATGATGAAGACAGCTAGTCTGTCATCTTTCTTCATACCTCCAGTCTTATAGCTTGAATAATCTTGAATGTCATTCAAATTTCTCAAACTATCTTTATACACAGAGAACTTGTGTAATTCATCCATGCCCAAATAACATCTTTCTCCACCTAATTTTAGTCTAACTATATTTGTCCAAACATCTTTAGTGAGCTTGATGTCAACCCCCTTTACTCTTGAACAGAGAGTTCCATCACTTATCTTCAAATTGTAATAGAACACTCTCACAAGATCAAGATACCAAGGGTTTGCCATCTCCACAAATTTCTTTAATCCCTAATGCTTTAGCCAATTATGGAACTCAGAGCCTTCATTCCTGAAAAAGCTTAGCTTTAAAATTTTATGTGTAATCAGGCTTCGCATTTTCTAGCAATCAAGAAACTTTGATTGTGCTTCTTCATCGCTAATCCATCCATCTAGTTCTGAACGGCGTCTTTTGTTTCTCTGCCCAGTGTCTTGACTCTTTTACGTTGGGCAGAACTCGAAGCCATATCTTTCACTGACTGGAGTAAAGGTCGCAAAATGGATGAGAGTAAAGATTTGGATATTACTGATAGAGATGAATGAATTCGACTCTAGTGTTTTACGTTAAAAAACATAGCAGAGTTAATTTTAGAGGGAAGGATTAGCATTTCAGTTTTCATACCAAAAATTCAATCAATCAATTTGATTCACAATTTCAAATTTAAATAACATAGGGTTCACAAAACATGAATATATAATCGAATTTATTAATAGTAAAGTCGACTTCTACATGACAGAGCATTTTCAAAAATAGAAACACTTATACTACAACATGTAATCGACTACATACTTAATCAAATCTATTAAAATTCGTGTTAATTGATTTTCACAGAAAACAATCTCAACCGATCAATCAACAATCAAACATTCATCAAACAATCATTCAAAAAAATATCATGAATGATTCAGTAAGATAATACTCGTTACCACTTATAGATACTCAAGAACTTTGATATCATCAAGTTAGCTTATCCTTGATTTGTGCATTGCTACAACATCTGCTACTATCCTGCAAAACAATTCATATTTTTCGATGTTGGTACCCATTTGAATTTGGGTCCTTGCTTGTTAATTGCAGATAGTTGTTCCTTGGGAACCCATCTGTATATCCCTTTAGGAACTCCAACCTTTATGTAATAGCATTTTCTAACAGTATGCCCAATGTTATTACAATAGAAACATGCATGTGTAATAGGTTTGCTTTTGTCAACGATTTTTTTTGAATTTGTCCTGCTACTTTGAGCTTTGTAACATATTCCCTGTCTATACACTGCTCTACCAGAAGACCTTAAAACAGCATCCAAATTTTCTTTACCCTAAGTAAACTTAGCTAACGTGTTAGTTAAGTAATCAATTTGTTCTATATGAGCAGGGCATTTTTCACATTTCTTTTCAACTGTTTGTCTCAGTTATCATAGTTTTAACAGATTTTAAGGCAATATCTAGTTCCTTTTTCAGTCTCTCATTATCCTCCAATAGATTGTTAATTCTATGCTCATAATCTTTTCTATCAAAGTTTAGTCGATTAACCTTATATTGCAGTCGCATAGCCTCGACATGAATTTCCTAAAATGCATCAAGCAGCATGTCGTATTGGACCTCAATTGGCTCGTTTTGGAACTCTTCATCACTATCATAGTCATCTATCGTTGAGCCAGCCATGAAGTAGATGTAAATCCAATAGTAGTTAAAACAAACTGAATTGAACTATTTTTTATTCTATCAAACTGCACTGCAGTGAATTGCACTAAACTACATTATAAATTGAACTGCTAATTGCACTAATTTTAACTCATAAGGTTGTTTCTATAAATCTACACAACTGCATTCTATTGTTTCAAGCATTGGAAGTCCATTGAAACTTGGAACTTTATTCTATGAATACTTATTATGAATTATGATGTTAATATATTTACGTTCCCATATATTCCTTTTTCAATGGGTTTACAAATAAAATCCTGCATGGCTAGTACATTTTGTAAATCATTGATTGTATATATATGGCCCTCTAGATTTGAGAAAATGTCATATTAAATAATATGGAATTGAAAATGAGGAAACATACATGATTGAAATATAATGTCATTGTGTTATTGACAAAATGATTAGGATCAAGATCTTCCGCAACAGTTCAATTGTAACAGCAGACCACTTCAATCATGTGGTTATAGATTTCTATGTATTAAAAAGTTTTACTATTATGGTGGATGATATTATCCGTAGTTGAAATTTCAACATCTAGTTATCATGATCCAAATGGATGAACTATGATCCAAATGGTTAAACTAACACAACAATATATAATGGTCACAAAAATATTGAAGGTAGTCGTTGAATCACCACAACAAAAAATGTCAATGTTGAACGGTCGACAAGTGTACCGAATCGTATCAAGTAATATAAAATGGTAAGACCAAGTATCGTATCCCAAGAGAATCGTGTTACTAAACAGTCATGTAATACCTTAACTAATTAAGACTTGAAGAACTATTTTGTTGGTTTTTAAATGCAGTAAAAATAAACATAATAACAAAATGTAAAATTTGATCAATTGAGGCTAAAACAAAAATGAATAATGATGTTGATAATATGAGATAAAGATATTGTTGGGGTTTAGATTTCACCTACTTTATTTTCATGCATATAAGAATTTGTCTTCTTCATTGGAATTTTAATGTCACTTTCTAAATTACTTAGAACCCAATGTTTGGGCGTAAAAAGTCTATCCTTAATTATTAGACCACAATGTCTTGCATCCCTAATAATCAATTCTGCATTACGAATAAAAGCTTAAGACAACCAAACGTTCTACCCCTATGTCTAGGCAATAGTCCCTTTGAGTGAAATTCTCCAGGTCATGATTCGTAAGATATTTCCCAATACTCAAACATCAAACTATGAAGGGCCAAAACATAATTAGCATTATGAATAGAAGAAAATCACTAACATTCAACGAAAGAAGCATAAAATGTTTAAATCATATTCAAATACATGAAAGTTAGAGGTTACATCTTCCCCAACAACAAATGAATTTAGTTCTCCATTGTCATGGAGAACCTTGGCTTACAATAATGGAAGAATGAGATGGAAACCCTAAAAAGATAGAAGAACAACTTCCGCATGCCTAATCTGCTTCCAAAGGGTTGAAAAGTTTGTTTCTGTGCTTCAGGCACCAAAAGATGTGAACCCTAAGGCATGCAAGTCCCTAAATAGATCACAAATTCGCCCATAAGCCCATGTCTCTAGCGCTCAGTGCCCTGGTTAAGGGCAACCTGGCATGCTACGGTGTAGTTGATTGGCGCCCACCTACATGAATGATAACCTTGGCCGTCTTCATGAATGGTCTTCCAAGAATGAGACGGATCTCTGCATCTTCCCCCATCTCCATCACTACAAAGTCCACCGGGAATTGGAGTTTATCAATTGTCACCACCACGTCTTCTACCACACCATAAGGATGTTTGATGGACCTGTCTGCCATTTGCAACACCATCTTCGTGGGTTTAACCTTCAGACCACCAATCTTCATAAGCATAGATAGGGGCATCAGATTGATGCTAGCCCCTAAGTCAACTACAACCTTCTCTATATCATGCTTCCCAATGGTGCAAGGGATGGTAAAACTCCCTAGATCTTTGAATTTTTTAGGGAGAGTCTTCTGCATAATGGCACTACAGTTCCCCTATACTTCAATTGTTTCTTCATCTAGATATTTCTTCTTTTTAGTGAGAAATTGTTTCAAGCATTTAGCATAAGGGGGAATGTGTTGCAATGCTTCAGTCAAATGTATAGTAATCTCCAATTGCTTGAAGATCTCTATGAAATGCCCAAATTGCTTCTCTTTTTCAGTCTTTGAAAAGCTTTTTGGATAAGGAATGAGCTTCTCAATTATTTTTTCTTTTTTTCTCTCATCCTCTGCTTCTTTCTTTTGCTCTTCCTCATCTTTCTCACATTCTTCTCTCTCAGCCTCTTCTTTCCTCTCTTCTCTCATCTCTTCTTTTTCACTCAGCTCCACTTTATCTTTTCTCTCAACTTATTTCTCAACTAACATTTTGCCACTCATACTCATAATGTCATTACACTCCTCCTTAGGGTTAACTTCGGTATTAGCCCCAAAATTCTTTTCGGACTTTTCCTCCAACTGCTTAGCCAGTTGGCCAACCTGCATCTCTAAGTTTCTAATGGCACCTTCAGTGCTTTTATGGTTGGAGATGGACACTTGCATGAATTGTTGAAGTGTCTCCTCTAACTTTGCAGTCCTGTCAAATAAGGAAGGTTGTGGTTGTCATTGATGTTGTGGTGGTCTATTAAATGGCCCAACTTGCCCTTGACCATGCTTGGGTGAGGTTTGCACCCTTGGTTGAAATTACTTGGGTGGCCCTGATTACCCATATAGTTTACTTCTTCTTGGGTATTAACTTGCATGACACGTTGTCCGTTCACATGATCTCCACCACATAACTCACAACCATGATGTTGAGCTATAGAGACATTTTGAAGCTCTTTAGGTAGTTGAGAGATTTTCTTCATCATGGTCTCTAACTGTTGAGTCATTATCTTGTTATAAGCCAATAAAGCATCTTTAGATTGCAACTAAAGAACTCCTTTCTGTTGAAATTGAGCTCTTTTGTTCTGCGTCTCATTATCATTTGCAACCATATTCTCTATCAACTCATACGCTTCTTTTGGAGTCTTCCACTTGATGTTACCTCTAGCTGAGGCATCCAACATTAATTTAGTCTGCGAGCTTAGTCCTCTAAGAAAAATAATGACTACCGTTGGTTCATCAAAGCCATGAGTGTGCGTCTTCTGCAATAAACTTTTGAATCTATCACATGCTTGACCTAACGTTTCATCCATGCCCTGTCTAAAAGAAGAAATTTCTTACTTACCTTTGTTGACCTTAGATTGAGGAAAATATTTGTTTAGAAACTTTGCCATCACATCTTCCCACTAAGTGAAGCTATTTTCTGGGAATGAATAAAGCCACATCTTAGCATTGCCTCCTAAAGAGAACGGGAACAAACTAAGTCTAATACCCTCATCTGGCACACCATTAATCTTCACCGTATTGCATATTTCATTGAAAGTGATCAAATGTTCATATGGATTCTCATGAGCTGATCCATTAAATTGGTTGCTCTTCACCAATTGAATGAGAGCATGCTTCATCTCCATACTTGCTACATTTACCCTCGGTCTAGCAATACTATTAAAATGCAGAGTGCCAACAACTGTTGCATAATCTATCAGGGTACGTCTACCATTCTGATTGTCCGTCATATCTTCTGTTCTTGGTCAGATACTAAAGTTAAAGGCTGTTGAAGAGTCTCAAGAGAGGGGAAAAGTTCTCTAGACACCCTTTTCTGCCTAGTTCATCTACTTTTGTCAGTCTTTTCTACTTCCAGAGTTGTAAAGAGAGGTTATGATGATCTTGTACTCCTAGTGCAAATTTTATCCTGCATATACTAAAGAACACTACACTACAAACCCAAATTGGCCCAAAAAATATAAAAATAACAAAAATTAAAAACAGTAAAAAAAAAATAAAGTCTAACTGGTTAAGAATCACACAAAAGTATAACATAAACACGAGTCCCCGGTAACGGCGCCAAAAAGTTGTTGAATGGTCGGCAAGTGTACCGAATCGTATCAAGCAATATAAAATGGTAAGACCAAGTATTGTGTCCCAAGAGACTCATGTTCCTAAACATTCGTGTAATACCTTAACTCCCGCATGCCCAATCTGCCTCCAAAGGGTCAAAAAATATTTTTATCTGCCTCAGCCACCAAAAGATGTGAACCCTAAGGCGTGCAAGTCCTTACATAGATCAAAAATTGGCCCATAAGCCCATGTCACTAGCACTCAGCGCCCGAACTATGGGCAAGCAGGCGAAACTGCAAGAGAAGTGGTGCTCAATGCCCTGGTTAAGGGCAAGCAGGCGTGCTGCTGTGTAGCTGACTGGCGCTCAGCGGCCCTCAAAAGGGCAACCAGGCGTGGTTGCGTAAACATCACCCCTGAAGGCCTTTGAAGGGGGTAAGCAAGCGTCCATGCGTGACCAGTGGCGTTGAGGGCCCTAGAAAAGGTCAACCAGGCGCCCTGCGTCTCAACCTTCTTCTCTGTGCTTTTGCTCTCCCTCTTGAGTTTTGACTCCTTGATACTTTTGCTCTTCTTCCAAATCATACCAATAACCTACAAAATTAAGGGAATTTAGTGATAATATCATTAAGCATAACCTCTATTCACTTATTCACAAAATTATGCTAAAAATAAGAGTTCAAGCAAGCTTCTAAATAAATAAAAAAGTTGATTTAGTATCCAAATTGCATCACAAATAATGGTAAATTCAACCATTATCAGTCAACCAGCTTATAGGGTCTGTTACAACAGAAAGAACATTATTAACTCAACTCCCTATGCATCCAGTTGTTACTACACGTGTTGTTTACATATTATCTATTAATAGAGGGTGGTGACGATTCAATTTATGCAGTTAACTAAACTACAAATGCAAAGGTTCAGTTTCTCTAAACTAAACTAGCAAAAAATATAATTTAGTTTTTAGTACAAGTAGTTTAGCTTTTATAGTATAAAAAAGTATAGATAAACTAAAGTTCAATACAATTACATTAATTATGCCCAGCCTTATCCAAGACTCGAATGACACAACTTCAAATGATTCTTATAAAAAAATTTCCATATGGAAGATGTAACAATTCAATATATTTAAAGCTTCAAGGCTCAAATTCACTTTTAAATTTGGTAAACTATCTAAGTGCTATCAAGACTTCACTCACAAATACTTAAGTAGATTTTAATACAACAAGTCAAACCATTATGAGATACTATGTTCGATTTGATGTCATGATTAATATAAAAAAAGATGTTGAATACGAAAAGTATTTTACAAAACAAGTTGGGTATTACTAATCACAATGACAACTAAAAGGATATTAATCTCTAAGACATGAACAAAATATTGATACATTCAATTATTTTATTCAAGACGTCCATGAACAAAAGACAATTCAAGCAAAATCAACTAATACTCCTACATGAAATTAACCAATTTTATAAAATGGTCTAATTAAGTAAATATGGCTAAGGGCATAATGTCATGAAAGGATTATTGTGTAGAGATCATAAGTAATATTTCATTTATTGAGAGGCCAAATTAAAATATTGAAACTTAAGAAAAAGTAACCGACAGAGGTTATATAAAGGGTCATATCCCCATCTGTGAGCATGCTCATATTATTCATATGTTTCTTTCTCTTCATCCCCATCAGAGGAGAAAATAAAGAGGGAACCTAAGGTGCTCTATAAAACGAAGATCATATACTTTCTTAATTGTTTCCAATGTTTGATCCTTCAAACACGCTTTCGTTTTTTGTTCTAAAGGGAATTGGAAACTGCTTTATTCTGTAAGGATTTATTGCTCATTAATTATTGATATGTGATTCATAACCTAACAAATGGTATCAAAACATGTTAGTTTATGATTAATTGGCATGAACCTTAATTTGGTTTTCCTTATTTTTTAGAAATTTTGTTTATTAAATTTAGGGGGTTTTCAATGATTATGTTGCTTTTGAAATCCTTTTTTTGTTCATTCAATTAATGAATGTTTTTAGTGGGTTTTTTATTAAAATCATTGAAAACCTCAATCTAGAACCCTATTATATAAAAAACTAAATTGAAAATTGGAAAACCTGAAATTAGGAAATCCTCAATTTGTTTTTCGTGTTTTGGTGCATCTATTTCATTCTTTTTCTTTGGTGCCATGGAGGATCTACCCCAATCGTGGTTGTTCAGGTTTTCTCTTATTCAATTAGCCAAAGGTTTCTCGTTTTTTGGTTTTCCTTCAGTGGTGCGCTCAAGTCTAATATAATGGTTCTTATTGGTTCGTGCAATGGCAGTTTAGAGGTGCTCCATGGTTCTCTGTCGCAATGGTTCTCAGTCTCGCGACAGTAAAAGGCGCATTGCGTCACTATGGTGATTCATGTTTCTCGTCATGCAACAACGTTGTAGTGGTCACGATAAGAGTTGTTCGTGGTCTATGGTGGAGTTTCGACGATAGAGACGTGGCTCCTCTCCTTCTTTGTTTTGCAGCATTTTTCATCGTCGACAACTTGAGGTTTTGCTCCTCCATCATTGTGGTCACGGCGAGGTACAAGACTCGCACTTCTGGTTTGTAGTGATGGCGCACCGTGAGTTTGAATGTTATGGTGGCTTGTAGTAGTCTAGTTAGCTCACGGTGTTTCACGAGTTTTGGTGCAAATTCGTTCTGGCAGTTTCGGATTTGTTTGGTTCTTGGGAGTGGCTCATAGGTGGTGCATAGTTGGATATACAGTTCACAAGGGTTGAGCAACGTTGTAGATCTTATTCGCACAGTAATTTGTACGCTATGCGAAATTTAATGAATATTTTGAAATAATAAAATAAAAATAATAATTAATTTGGGTTTGTAATAAATAATAAAAATTCAATTTTGGTCTTGCTCATAATTTTGAATGAGCTATTTGAATTAAGAAGTGAATCTTCTTTATTGGGGTAGTTCATAGAGCAATTATGAATGTTGATGTTTATTATATCTAATAATTAATATTACTATCCAAAGACTTGATATTGATGGGGCATTGGGTGTCTTGAGATGAGATAAACCATTATTTGAATATATTTATATAATTATTAATTTTATGATGTGAGCTTAATCCCTTTATTTCTCTTGTACCAAATACAATTACGATTCCTTCAATATCTGCCAACATAAATTCAGTTTCGATCCTCAACGATAATAACTTTAAAGACTGGAAAGAAAACATGAAGATAGTTCTTGATCACATAAGTTTTAAGAGTAATCTTGCTTTAATTTGTTCGTAGGTCAATTTAGCTTTAGTACCTTATACACTGACACATGTATAGTTACAAACTTAAGTTATTCTTCTAGCTAGGACAAAGATGTTTAGGTGTAGTCTAATAATTGATGAGGTTGTTCCTTTGAGCTTGAAAGGTATCAAATGGTGTATTCTTGAAGGGTAACGGTGTAGCCAAATTTTTTATGCTTGTTATTTTCTTCTTTTCTTCTCTCTTCTTCAACATCTACTATTTTCTTATTCAAAAAGCTTCAAACGTTGTAGATATGAAAATTATAATCACTCTCATTAACATAATTCATAATTAACTAAACTAGTATAAAAAAATAATAAAATTTATCTATATAATTATTAAATTATTAAACAAATAAAATACAAAAACATAAAAAATATCTACATAACTATTAAATTAATAAACTAACATTATAAATAATAAACAATTAAAATAAAACAATAAAAAATAAATAAATAATTGAATACACAAATCAGTGAAACCTTTCGATCAATATCGAAATCCGTTGAAGTATTAACGAATATCAAAATCCGCTTATCCTTTAACGGATTTCGAAATTTGTTGACGGATTTCGAAATTTGTTGAAGAGTAAACGAATTTCAATATCTATTTTAAGATTCGTTGCTGCATTCGTACTTGGGACGAGCTCCTGCTACTCATCACTATACATATGACTACTGAATCACCTTATTGCATCAACAACCTCTTCTATGAAGCTCTCGCAACTTCAAACAAACACACCACCATACATAGACAAGCACATAACCACACACGGAGAAAGAGAAAGAGAAAGAAGAGAAAAATGAAAGCTAAGTGTAAGGATGCATAAATAGTGGAAAGGGCTTTAAATGAAGTGGTAAAAAGTTAAAGAAACGGGTGAAAAGTAAATTTTGTTTAATCACCAAATTTAAATATTTTTGCACGGGCAAATTAAATGGAAAAATGGAGAGGTACGGGAAGAAGTATGTGGTGGTGTAAAGAGAAACCCTTGTAAGATTTCTGTGAAATTCCACGGCCCAATCCGTGGCCCATGTAAAAAATGTTTCGCCATTTTTTTTCTCGGTACTTTCTGCAATGTTTTAGTAGACGGTGTTGAACAGCATGGAGAAGCCATCATCGTCGCGAAAATCGAGCACGAAGGTGAAAGCTTCGAGCGATGCGAACACCAGCTTGAGTATGCTGAATGAGGATCTTCTTCAGAACATTCTAGCGAGGCTTCCTGCTGTACCATTCGCTTCCGCAGCCTGCGTCAGCAAAGCATGGAACTCTCTCAGCAAACGCATCCTCTCTCGTCCCAAACTCTCATCTGCGCTCTCTCTCAACCCGTCGCTCCCCGTACGTCTCTTTCTATCTCACATTTTACTGAATTAGGGTTCGGCAATAAACCTACGCAATGACGTCGGTTAACGCTGTTCAATTTCGAATAGGATGCTGTTAACGAGGTTGTGCAAAGGGTTCTGTCGGAGCCAATTCGACCACATTTTGCCATTGCCAATACTGGAACTGGATTCTGCACTTCCAAGACTCTGCGGCTTGTAAGGAATTAAAACCTTCACCTCTTTTGATTTTTTGCTTTATTGTGTTTGCTATGTAATTGGCTTAATGCTTATGTTACAGATTAGACAGTCATTGGGATCTAATATTCCCGTTATTGTTACCGTGGCAAATGGTATTATTGGAAGGGATGCTGTTACTGATGAGTTTAAAGAGGTTGGGTTTTGATATTTGTTTTCTGTTGTGGTAGAGATTTTCTGAACTCGACTAAACGCAGGGTGATTTACGTAGGTCAAATGGGGTGCCCTTTTTAGTGGCTTTGGTGAGGAAACATATGCAAAGTCTATAAACGAAGGCTTAGTTTTGACTGTTGGCTACTTGCCGGGATTGAAAGTCGAAGCTGTGCCGTTGCGGCGGCCACAAAAGGTAGTAAAATCCCTTTAAGAATTTGGACTTGTGCATTCTCAGGAAATGAATATGTAATCTAAGAGAGATAGAGATAGTAAGACATTGTGAAAATGAATGTTTGTACAACCCAATTTTAGGGGTTGATGCCAAGTAGCTAGAGATGGCTTATCGAAGTCAGGTGTTAAAGAACATAAAAGAACATGACAGTAAAATATTTGTCTGTTTTGCATTGGTTTTTCATATTATTAACTACACACTTTACTAAACAGACGAGTCTCAATCCATAGACTAAAACTATGACTATTTGATCTCTTTTAACATCACAGTTAGCAAATTAGATCGTTTTTTAGATGTGCTTGTCTAAGCACAGAACCAGAATGACATTAAGGCATAGTGTGTGGTTCAACCAGTATGAGTCACTAATGTTGCCTCACCTCAGTTCCTTAGTTGCACCCTTTCACATCTTTATACTGATTAGTTATATTTAAATGAGGGTTTGCTTTATTCTTTTATTTATTTTTTCCACCAGTCATCTCAAGCACCTTGGGTCGACAATTTTATTAAGGATATTAAGGAATATTCCGCCATTGCCTCTGGTCGCCAGTTCCCTGTTGGGATCATATTGTTTGGAGTAAGTGTATAGCTGCACGCATATATACTAATTTTATTTTATGATCTTTTTCATTATTTATTTAATTCTTGGATATGTTTCTGATACTCTGATTTGGCTGCGTAGGAAGCAAGCAGTGACATGAAATTGGTTCTGGAGAAATTGGGTGAGTGATACTTATATGCATATCATTTGGTATTGCTGTATGTAGTATGTTTCTTAGTTATGCGCTTTTGTTTAATATTTTCATTTTCATTGTCTCTTTACTTTATGAGGAATATAGTAGGAGAAAATTGGCGTGCTGCTTGGTAGGCAAAAGAACAAGGAAGGAATTTATTTCATGGGCTTTATTATGTGCACAATTTTTTTACTTAAAGATGTAACTTCGTGCATACTCTAAAATTTTTGTTGTAAAATATCTATGGGATACATAACTGTAATTTGTACTTGAATTTAGATTTTGAAACTGTATTCTACCAATGTGTTTTAGATCATTATTTTAATTTGTACCCTTTTACTACAAGCTTGTTGTTAGGTTCCTGGGATTGGAACCTAACTAAACAAACATTCAGTAGATAGAAAATGTAGAGAAAGAATGGGATTTTTCTATTATTCGAGGTAAACGAACTCTCTTTACAAAGAATGGTTTCGGAGCATAACCTCCCTAGTTGGGAGCATAACCTCCCTCTTCTGGCCAAAGTCCAGATTTACAAAGAATTCACTCAATAAATCTCCCTGTACAAAACCCACTCCCTATTTATAAAGTTTCTCTTCTCATTCCCACTAACTAACTAATTAACTGTCAAATAACTCTTCCCTCCTAACTGCCCTTCTCATTTCCTCTTCCTTCTATCCTAAACCCCTTATAACCTATCACCCTATATCCTATCTCTTGTGCTCTTCACTTTCTTTAATTTTTTTATATAAAAAATGATGTCTTGTTTTCATTTCAGATTATGCTATGCCAATGGACACTATCGTTGTGGGTGATGAGAGAGGCTCCTTTGACTTTGTACACAAAAGTGGGAATGATTCTAGAATCATTTGTAGTAAAAGAGGAAACGTAGAAGCTGTTGCTCTGGTATTTGCTCAGGACAGAGACAGGTCTTTGGGTATGTCTTGTTATCTTTTGACAGCCCTTGCCACATGATCCATGATATCATCCATGTAACTGCTACATTGCATACTGCCCTATTTCATTGACCAGGAATGCATTTTCTTCTATTCCTTGAAGGATCACAGGGTTGATGACTGTTGTGCTTTCACGAACATATATCCTTTCCTTTATTCAGGAGAAAACTGTATTGTTAATCAAATAAATTTTAAGAAAAGACAAGTGAAAATTCCCCTCAAGCTTGATTAGACATGTCTGAAAATTTCAATTATTTTGCTCTCTCCAAATAGTGGTGTGCAGTTTGCACAAGTTGTTAGAGATAGATAAAGTAGAAATAGGAGGTTGTAGGTAAAGGGGAGGTAGGCTGGAATTGTCCTGGATTTGGAAGAGAATTGGACACTCTAATTGCTTTTCTTCTGGTATTGCTAATTGTATTTCCAATTCAAAATCTTAGTTGATTTTGGCTAAAACTGTTATTATTAATACAACTAGAGTTGGCTTGTTGTGTCATATTTTTTTGGTTCTTATCAATTGGTATCATGGCATTTGATTGTGGCAACTTGTATGCTCTCTACATGCACTGCAATGGAGTCTTGGTTGGAGCACAACGTCTAAAAGTTGCTAGAAGATAGCCAATTACAGCTGAATGAGATTAAGTAGTTGTTGAAAGAGATAGGGTGAACTCACATATGTGTCTATTCTTATCACTGCAAGACATTTTGTGAGAACTAAGGAGGGAGAGGATGACTATAGCTGCATTGAATGGACAAGCTAAGACTCAAAGATTAGGGAGGGGAGGCTAGATCCAATATTTAGCTCAAGAGCAAGGAAGATGGAGAGTTCAATATTTAAGGAAGATAGTGCTAATGTGTGTATCATTAGGGTGGAATGATATTTCAAACCAAAAATAGTCCAAGAGGAAGACAAGGTGGATGTTGGAATGAAAGTACCTAGATTTTATTAACATTGTAAAGAACTCCAAGACAGGTTCTTGGATGATCTCTTAGGAAAACCAAACGGCTTGGTCTGTGTCTAATGATTGAGAACACAAAACAAAAGCCTAGGTCTTTCGAGAGGTCCCGTCTCTCCCTTCCTTACACTTACAATCTTCTCAAAAACTACTAAAAACAACCCATATACAAACTATATATAGTAGTTTGTTTATAACAACTCACCCCCAAACATTTATAACTACTTGTTATCCTTATTCCTCCTAACATACACTTTTCCCCTGAACCTATCAATATCCCCTCCATGAAGTTTCTCTTTGTCTTCAAGGTGAAAAGCATGAAACTCAATTGATGGTTGTTGCAGCTTCCGAACTGTTTTCAATGGATGGGAGGTCTTTCCATTTAATTAAGACTTCCAATTCACCAGTTGTAGAAGTGCAAACGTCCAACAATGCCTCCGAATACACTTCTAAAATCAGATCTTCAGTAAGCGCAAGAGGAAGAGGTTGAACTGAAGTGGTTGGTTGCACAACACGCTTGAGGAGTGAGACATGAAAGACTGGATGGATTTTGTTGTGAGCAGGGAGATCTAGTTTGTATGCTACAGCCTCTATGCATTCCTTAACTGTGTAAGGACCACAGAACCCGGGGCTGAGTTTCTCGTTAGGTCTGCATGCCAACGATTTCAAGCGATAGGGTTGCAACTTAAGGTATACCCAATCACCTATTTGAAACTCCACATCCCTCCTATGTTTATTTGCCTGCACCCGATTTTATTCTTGTGCTTTGAATAGGTTTCGTTTAATTCCCTCAATATGTCATCCCTTTCTTGTTGTAACTGATTCACACTTTGCACTTTGGATGGGATAGTAGTACCCTTTAACAGGGTCACAACCATAGAAGAGGGTCTTGAAAGGGGACATCTTTGTAGAGGCACTATAATAGGTATTAAACTAGAATTTTGCCCAGGACAGCCACTGTGGCCATTTCCTAGGATGTGATCCTGTCATGAACGTAAATAAGTTTCTAAACAACGATTTACTACCTCCATTTGGCAATCCGATTGGGGTGATAGGCTGTGCTAAACTTGAGTTTTGTGTCTGGCTGATTAAACATCTCCTGCCAGAAATTGCTTAAGATATTGTCTCTATCAGAGACAATAGTAGAGGGAAACCCATGAAGTTTCACTATTTCTTTAATGAATAAGCGAGCTACTTCTGCCCTGTGAAGGGGTGGGCTAGGGCCAAAAATGGGCGTACTTAGTGAATCTATCCACCACCACTAGGATTGTGTCTTTACCTTGGACCTTAGGCAGCCAGCCTATAAAATCCATAGAAATGTTAGACCAGAGGCAATGGCTGCAACAAACCTATCAAAGCTAGAGTTTCAGCTTTATTCCTTTGACACAAATCACATTGTTGGACCCGATCTTTAATATCCTTTTTCATACCTTTCCAATAGAGGACCCCAACTATCCTCTTATACATCCGAAAATAACCACTATGTCCACTTGTAAGGGACTCATGCATCTCTTTAATTTTGGCCGATATGTTGGAAGACCCTTTAGGTAGCACCAATTTATCCTTGTAGAACAATCTACCCTTTCGTAATTCATAACCCTCATGAGATATAGGATTTAGCTGCAACTCCTAGATCACGGAAACCAATCTTGCATCCTGTTGTAATTCCTCCTCCCAAGAGCCCCTTTGCTTTGGTTGTAAGATAGAGATAGCCATAAAACAGTCCTTACGAGATTAGGCATCTGCCACCTGATTTTCCTTGTCAGGCCTGAACCGTATTTCAAAGTCAAACCCAATGAGCTTGGAGGCCCATTCGAATTGGTCCTCTATCAACAATCTCTGGTCTGTGAGAAACTTTAGACTCTTCTGGTCTTTAGTATCGTGAAATGGCTGCCTATGAGATAATATTTACATTTCCCAACTGCCTGGACTATGGTCATTAATTCCTGTTCATAGACAAACTTCTGCTGGGCTCTTCCCGATAGAGCTTGACTCCAAAAAGCTAGAGGCCTCCCTTTTTGTATTAACACAGCCCCTAGACCCTTGCTAGAAGCATCCGTTTCTAAGGTAAATGATTTAAGAAAAATCAGGGACTACCAAAACTGGTAGTTGAGAAACAAACCTTTTTCAAGGCCTCAAGAGCATTTTGAGCCTCTGTTGTCCAGTGAAAGCCATCTTTAGATAATAATTGTTTGAGTGGTTTAGCAATCTTACCATGTCCTTGTACAGAGCGTTTGTAATAGCCCATAAGGCCCAAAAATCCTCACAAAGTCTTACGATTTTTCAGAATTGGCCACTTCTCCATGGCCTTTACCTTCTTTGGGTTTGCTGCCACACGTTGTTGGGAAATCATATGTCCCAGATATTCCAGGTGTAATTGCCCAAAGACACTTCTTGTTGAGTTTTAATTTGTGCTGGTGCAGCACCCTTAAAACTTCAGTTAGGTGGGTGACATGAGCTACTAAAGTGGGATTGTAAATCAATATATCATCAAAGAAAACTAAGGCAAACTTTCTTAGAAATGGCTGAAGTATACAGTTCATCAAGGCCTGAAAGGTAATGGAAGCATTGGTCAACCCAAAAGGCATGACTAGAAACTCATAATGGCCTTCATGCGTGTGGAAGGCAATTTTCTGAATGTCTTCTTTGAGCATCAAATCTGGTGCTAACCAGATTTTAAATCCACTTTGGAAAACATGGTTGCTCCCGCAAATTCATCTAACAATTCCTTTATTACCAGAATAGGGAATTTGTTAGGAATGGTGACCTTGTTTAGAGCCCTATAGTCCATGCAAAATCTTCATCTCATGTCCTTCTTGACTAAAATAATTGGGCTAGAATAAGGACTGATTCTAGGCCTAATAATTCCAGCCAGTAACATCTCTTGGACCAACCTTTCAATCTCATTTTTTTGTTGATGGGAGTACTTGTAGGGCCTCAAATTAGGAATGGCAGCTCCTTCTTGGAGGTGTATAGAGTGATCATGATGCCTGCTATGGGGTAGTTCTTCTAGATCTTGAAAGACCTTATCATTCTCGTCCAAAGTTGCTAGAATTTCTCCCGGTATTGGACCATCCACAGTTTTCTTAATTTTCCCCCATTTAATAACAAAACATGACCCTTGCTGTTTGAAATCCTGCTACATTGTTTTAAAGGAGGACTTAAATTTAGATAATGTGGGATCTCCCATTTAGACATGCTCCTCCTGCCTTTTCCTATGGCCAATCCTAGATTTCCACAGTCAGCCCTGACTTCCCCAAGGGATGCTAACCATTTCAAACCCAACACAATATCAGCACCACTCAACAAGAACACGAAGAAGTCTTGCTGAATTTGCAGGCCTTGTACCTCCAAAATAAGCTCTTGGGACTTTCCTTGGCAACGCACCTTGTGTCCATCCCCTAGTTCAACCACATAAGGTAGGGCTGCTTCCTGTTGTAACCCTCATCTGTTTATTAATTCTTGGGAAATAAAATTGTGAGATCTTCCACAATCTAACAAGACCACCACTTTTTCTTTGCCAATCGTTCCCTATAGCTTCCATGATTTTTTTTTGTAGTGAGCCTAGCCATGGTGCATTGGAATAATTGCAAGTCTTGTTCTGTGTCTTCCCCTTCTTCCTCCTGTAAGGGTGTACTGTCCTTGACATCTCTTAATTCTTTAATCTCCTCGTCTGAAATAAGCAACATATGGAGCTGTTTATTTCTACAGGTATGGTTTGGTCCAAATTTCTCATCACACCTGAAGCACAAGCCTTTTTTAATCTTATCTTGTAGCTCTTCTTGGGACAGCTTCCTAAATGGTGCTCCCCTTTGTTGGGTACCAGCCAGAGAGTTGTTGACAGTGCTCACAGAGCCACTGCTTTCACCACCTCCTCTGGATGAGTTAAGAAACCCCACTGAACTTCCCCCTTGCTTAGAATAACTCCTAGTAGATGGCAGCTGCCTGAAATTAGTATTTTGATGCTATACCATGAAAGATCCTCCCTTAGCGGTGATTCTAACCTTTTCATCGACCATTTGAGCTTTCATCATTCACCTAGTGAGATTCTTGGGCTCATACAGCTTAACCTCAGCCTTTATCTCTTGCTTCAACCCATTTAGGAAGTTGCCAATCAGATAATCTTGTTGTATTCCTTTCAAGAATCCATCATATTGTTCAAACTGCTCAATATATTCTCCCATCAGCCCCCAATCAATACTTCAAAAGGATTTTGAAGCATTGTGGGCTGAAATCTGCAAATCACTGCTCATTTGATAGCCTCCCACGTGGGATTTGGATTGCAGGTTTCCACCATTGAACCAATTTAGGACTTTCCCCTCCAAGTCAACCATAACAACCTGCATCCTCTCCTCCTCATTGACTTCTTTTAAACAAAAGTACCTCCCCAACTTGTTAGTCCAGCCATAAGCCTCGTCTCTCACTAATACAAGAATGTCCAACTTCCTCCATTTTGAAGAAGCCACTATAGAACCTCCCCCCTCATTCTCCCTACTGTCGTCACTGCTTCCCTTGGAAACAAAAGAGTTATCTTCTGTATGTTTATCGGATGACGCTGACCTTTCTACCACCACTGTAAGCCCCTTAGTCATATCCTCAAAATGGTGGAACCTTCTATGACTCTCATTGTCCTGTTCCTGCACTATTTTTTCCAGGCCATCCAATCTTGATGCCATTCTTGTGTTCACCATGCCCCAACAACCACCACAGCACCAGGAAAGAGGCTCTGAATACCAATTGATAGGTACCCAGATTTTATTAACACTGTAAAGAACTCCAAGACAGGTTCTTGGATGATCTCTTAGGAAAACCAGACAGCCTGGTCTGTGTCTAATGACTGAGAACACAGAATAAAAGCCCATGTCTTTCGAGAGGACCTGTCTCTCCTTTCCTTACACTTACAATCTTCTCAAAAACTGCTAAAAACAGCCCATATACAGACTATATATAGTAGTCTGTTTACAACAACCGACCCCACAGACTGATATAACTGCCTGTTATCCTTATTCCTCCTAACATACACTTTCCCCCTAAACCTATCTTGGAATGATTGCTTTTCCAGATTTGGGGAGAGGTTTAAGAGCATGGTGATTTGACACTTCCAACTGGGAATGGTATAAAACCCACTAGGTCCATTACTGAGCTTGAGGAAGATGTGATAATTATGAAATATAGGGAGCGAGTTGAGTTGTTGATAGTTCCTTCTTTTCTTTCTCACCAAAATATTCTCTCTCAGCAGGCCATAAACAAGAAGCCATATACTTTGTATGCTTATTTCTTGAGGTGGCCTCGAGTTTCCATGTATGCTTAGATTAAATTTGTGTTCAGTGGCTAAACTTCCTTGAGTTTCCATGTTCATTGTTGTTTGTGATATAAAACTAAATCATAATTCATAACAAGTGCTAATTCAGGCTAAAAATATTACTTGAAACCTGTCACTATCTTAGAGGTTTGTTGGCCTTATTGTGTTACTCACTAGGTGGTTATCAAACCATTCATGAATATCTATTCCCATGGAGATGTTCAGTCCTTTGCGGGACAGGATATGTTAGATTGGGTCAACCACTTCCCCATACTGGTTGAAGATTGGGAGATGCAAGTCAGCTTGAAGAAGCTTTCATCATTAAGAAGGACACAAGAAACAAAAGTACTAATGAAATGAAAGGAATTGCCTGACTTGAAAATTCTTGGGAGGATCTCTGTTAGGGATTCGGGTAAGAATTCCTACCTAGCTCTCACTCTCTCTTACTCTTCAACAAACAAGAAAGGGAAAAGAATGAAAAGTATGTTCTGTATTCACAACAAGAATTCAAGAATACACTGTCAGTAGGAGCTTAACCTCCTCCACCTGGTGCTAAGACCGGTTTACACACTCAAAAGTCATTAACTACTCTACCAAAACAATTAAGGGTCCTTGTAAAGGCCCTTTCCCGCCCCCACTTAACTGTTTACAGTTTTAGTGTTTCGTTTCCCCTTTTTCCTTTCATAAACTCTCCACATCCTAACATCACTCCCCCCTTGAAGATTAACCTTATCCCCAAGGTTAAAGTCGGGAAATTGTTCCTCATCACTATTCGATCTTCCCAAGTAGCATTCTCTACTCCTCTATTCTGCCACTCAATCAGCACTTGCTCTTGTGGGGCCCCTTCTTGTTGCTGAATCCGTGTATCAATCACCCTGCTCGGCCAACAAGTAGGTCCACTAACTTGTAATTCAGCTGGCAACTCTTTCTCCACTTGCTTCGTACCTATGGCCAATTTTAATTGGGATGCATGGAACACGGGGTGGATTCTAGCATTTTCTGGCAATTGTAGTTTAAACGCCACCTCGCCTATCTTCTGAATTACCTTAAAGGGCCCATAATACCGAGCTGTCAACTTTGGGTGTAATCCCATCTGCATAGAAGCCTGTCGGTGCGGTCTAACTTTTAAATACCCAATCGTCCACCTTGATTGACACCGGTCTCCTCTTACGGTTCGCTTGCTTCACCATCATGTCTTGCGCCCTTGATAAATGGAAACGGAGTTGCTGTAGCGCTTCATCCCTCGTCTGCAACTCTTGTGCTACAGCCTCCACCATGGTCTCTCCTGGAATGAATCGAGTTAGCGCTGGTGGTGCTCTGCCATAAACCACTTCAAATGGTGTACACTTGGCCGATCCTTGGTAGCTGGTGTTATACCGGTACTCGGCCCAGGGAAGGATGGAAAACCAGCTCTTTGGCTGCTCAGAACAGAAGCAACGTAAATACCCTTCAAGAATGCGATTAAGTACCTCAATCTGTCCATCGGTCTCGGGGTGGTAGGTGGTGGTCATTTGGAGGTGGGTTCCCTGCATCTTGAACATCTCTTTCCAAAATAAGCTGAGGAACAAAGGGTCACGATCGCTTACTATCGGTTTGGGAATTCCATGCAACTTTACTACCTCTTTCCCAAATGTTTCTGCTACGGTCCTCGCGGTGTAAGGGTGCTTGAGAGGGAGGAAATGTCCATACTTGCTTAATCGGTCCACTACCACGAGTATGGCGTCATGCCCTCTTGACTTCGGAAGTCTCACAATAAAGTCCATGCTAATGTCCTCCCAAATTGCTTTAGGAATTGGCAATGGCTGTAAGAGACCTTGGGGTGAAGATGCGAGATACTTGTTTTGCTGACATACTAGGCATCGGCCCACATACTCTGTCACGCTCCTTTTCATTCCAATCCAGAATAGCGATTGAGCTATCCTCTTGTATGTTCGATAAACACCAGAATGTCCTCCTGTTGGGGTAGTATGAAATTCGGCTAACAATTTTGGAACCCACTCCGATTTGGCAGCAATGACTAATCGCCCTTTGTAGTGCAAACGCCCGTTCTCCATAGTGTAAGCAGGGTGCTTATTCGGATCTGTTTCAATGTCCTCTTTTATCTTCAATTCTCCATCTTCCTCCACCTCCTTGATTACGTCTTGGAAATCTCTCCAATAGGGTCGCACTACCCCATCAGTTCAGCTTCTACTTCCTTTCCTCCGGCGTCACCTTCTTCATCCAGATCTCCCTCTTCTCGACGGTATAAAGCATCCGCAACCCGGTTCGAGGCCCCTGTTCTGTAGGCTATGTCAAAATCATAGCCCAGTAGTTTCGCTATCCAATGTTGCTGGGCCTGCGTCGTCACCCTTTGCTCCAACAAGAATCGTAAACTCTTTTGATCCGTGTACACCACAAACTTCCGCCCTAACAGATAGGGTCGCCAGTGTTGTACCGCCATCGCCACCGCCATGAGCTCTTTTTCGTAGATCGCTTTTCCTAGACTCGCACCCGATAACGCCTTGTTGTAGTAAGCGATCGGTCTTTTTCCCTGTGATAGCACTGCCCCAATGCCTCCACTGGACGCGTCACACTCCACCGAGAATGGCTTCGTAAAATCCGGCAACGCCAGCACCGGCGCCGTCGTCACGGCTTTCTTCAGTCTCCCCATTGCTTCCCTAGCAGCCTCGATCCACACAAAGTTCCCCTTGCTATTTTTCCGTAGTCTCTGACGAACCTCCAGTAATGCCCTATCAAACCCAGAAACCCCCTCAAAGCTTTCAGCGTTCTGGGTTCTCCCCAAGCAGCGACCAACTCCACCTTTTCCTTATCCATTTTGACCCCTTCTGCCGTGATAACATGACCCAAGTATCGAATCGACCTTCGCCCAAACTCGCTCTTCTTTTTGTTGACCACCCAGCTCTGCTGCTGCAGTCGGTCCAACACTTTTTTCACATGTTCTAGGTGTTCCACCCACGTGGTGTTGTATATGAGAATGTCGTCGAAAAAGACGAGCACGTACTTTCGCAACCATGGCCTAAATAGATCATTCATGGCTTTTTGGAAGGTGGCGGGAGCATTGGTGAGGCCGAACGACATTACCAGAAATTCGTAATGCCCCGAGTGTGTTCGAAAGGCCGTTTTTTGCACATCTGTTTCGCCCATCCTGATCTGGTGGTAACCGGCCTTGAGGTCCACCTTCGACAAGTAACGCGCGCCATGGAGCTCGTCCAACATCTCTTCAATGACTGGAATCGAAAATTTGTTGGGGACGGTAGCCCTGTTCAACGCCCGATAGTTTATGCAAAACCTCCAACTCCCGTCTTTTTTCTTAACGAGGATGACAGGGCTTGAATATGGACTTCTGCTCGGCCTTATAACTCCCGCATGTAACATCTCTGACACCTGTCGTTCAATTTCTGTCTTCATGACGTGTGGGTAGCGGTAGGGCCGCACGTTCACTGGGTTTGTGCCCTCTTTCAAGACAATTTGATGCTCCTCTTTTCTATTAGGTGGCAAACCCTGTGGTTCCCGAAATACCCCTGCATAATGCCCAATTATTCCCTCCAGCTCCTCCTTCTGTTCCTTTGTAATCTCTTCCTCCTCACCCAATTCACTGTCCTCACTCCAGACCAAAGCCCATGCTTCGACCTCACTTAGCTTCAACAATTTTTCCGGCTCAACCACCCTCCGTTCCAGCGTCGGGTTGCCCCTGACGACCACCCTCTTCCCTGCATGTTTGAATGCCATGGTCGAGTCTCGCCAGTTGAGAGTGATCTCCCTTAGCTTGGCCAGCCATGCGACTCCTAATATCATATCCACCCCTCCTAGCTCGAAAAGGTAAAATCTCTCCTCGATCTCCACCCCCTCATGTCGACTTTCACCTTCGGATAACATCCTCTGGTCCCCTTCTTATGGCCGTCTCCCAAACTCACCTGGTAGGGACGGGTGTCCTTCATCTCAAGCTTTAACTCTTCCACCAACCTCTTACTTATGAAATTCTGACTGGCCCCACTGTCGACCAGTATCAGAACGTCTCTTCCCCCGATTCTGCCCTGCAACTTCAGCGTCTTGGGTTGGGTCAACCCTCCGGCCGAGAACGCGGAAAGCTCCATGCATGGAGTCGCCGTTTCAGCATCGGTCCCCTCTGCATCATCTACCTCATCTTCCGCCAGCAACACCACCCGCAAACTCTTCTCCGGGCACTGGTGACCAGGGCTGAAAGGCCCACCACAACGAAAACACCTCTCCTCCTCACGGCGTTTTAAGAATTCTGGGTAAGGCAGGTTACGGATGTTCCGTCCCCGGTTGTCTCCTCCGCCAAAACTGCCACCTCTCACCGGCCCATTTCTTGCCACTCCATCTTGTTTTACCGATCCCACACTTTCCGTCGGCGTGACCCTTCCCGGCATGCCCCTCTGCGACTCAGTTCTTGCCACCACTGCTCCGCCGCTGGTGGTTCGTCCCCATAAAGGTGGGTTCTTGACACCAGTCCACCCCAACAATCCTAGGCCACGGAGAGCCTCCTCGACGTCGTGCACGATCCTCATCGCTGTCATCAGATCACGTGGGTCATAGGGCCTCATCTGGCACCTCATCTCCTCGTGCAGTCCCGCCAAGAAGTAACCCAGCAACTGGTTATCGGAAAACTCCTTCGTCTGACTGGCTAACGTTTCAAACTCCTTCACGTACTCCTCTACAGTGGACGTTTGTCTGATCGCCGCCATTCTCTCAAAAATTCCTCCTCGGTTACGACTCTCGAAACGGATCAACAACGCCTCCTCGAGGCCCTCCCAGGTACGGTTACTCGCCTTATCCTTCCAAAACTTGAACTAGTATCCAGCGCTCCCTTCCATGCTAATATGCGCCAGTTCCACCTTCTCCTCCTCTGCTACCCGTTGAATTTCAAAAAATTTCTCCGCCCTGTTGATCCAATTCAAGGGGTCGGGTCCCTCGAAAATGGGTAATTCCACCTTTCGTCTCCAATTACATAGGTTCCCTGATCACTCCCCTTCATCATCTTCGTCCCCATTATTCACGCGCAGGTTTCCGCCATTATGGTTTACAGACGCTTGGCTCCCATCGGATCCTTCCTCTGTTTTCTTGTTGCGCGCCCCCATCAACTTTATCAATTCTTGGATGTCCTTGCGCATTGCTACCGATTCTTGACGATTTGCGGCGGTCTCCGCCTTCAATCCATCTACCGCCAATTCAAGATGTTCCATCTTTCCTTCAACCGCTTGCACTCTTCCCTCCATTGCTCTCGTTCTCCTCCTCACAGGATCTGGCAGGTCGGACCACTTTGTTAGGGATTTGGCTAAGAATTCTTAACTAGCTCTCTCTCACTCTCTCTTACTCTTCAACAAACAAGAAAGGGAAAAGAATGAAAAGTATGTTCTGTATTCACAACAAGAATTCAAGAATACACTGTCACTAGGAGCTTAACCTCCTCCACCTAGTGCTAAGACCGGTTTACACACTCAAAAGTCATTAACTACTCTACCAAAACAATTAAGGGTCCTTATAAAGGCCCTTTCCCGCCCCCACTTAACTGTTTACAGTTTTAGTGTCCGTTTCCCCTTTTTCCTTTCATAAACTCTCCACATCCTAACAATCTCTGATATGAACCAGGCTCAGGGCGGTATTTACTTGATAGAATCACTTATTATGGAGTTCTATCAGTTGACTTGTTTTAGTGAGCTTCATGATGATGACACTTACCCAGTATTTACTTTCATGTTTGTTAATGTTAAATTTGAAGTGGTCACTTTTAAAATTTGTCTGAGGAAGTTGGCAAAAATAAGTGATTATTTCTCCAAAATAAGTTGAATCAAAGTCAAGAGTTTATTGATAAAAGCTTTATTAAGTTTTTTACCTAATCGTGTCCAAAACACGAATTATCAATATTGAATACAAACGTCACCAATTTTCTAGTATCCATGCATAGTAGGATAAGCACCCTCATTGTTTTTTCTTTACCATGTATCCCTCTCTTTTGTTCTGCCTTTGTATGTGTGAACAAGTTGAATAATAGTCTATCTTGTGCATTGTTTTACTGTTGTGATTGTTTCCAGTCACATGGCATGATTTACTAGTCTTTTAACTTAGTTTGTTTTTTAAAAGTTACTTACCTTTGCTATGGATTGATTTCACTGCAGGCACTATTAGGTTT
The DNA here is from genome assembly GCA_027742785.1 of Vigna reflexopilosa. NCBI lineage: Eukaryota > Viridiplantae > Streptophyta > Magnoliopsida > Fabales > Fabaceae > Vigna > Vigna reflexopilosa. The sequence continues at coordinate 29,673,557 of CM050918.1, forward strand.
CATGTTGCATTGTCAGATGGTGTTTCAACTGTGGGTCCCAGATACAAGGCAGCCTCAGTTAGATCAAACCCCACTGATTGTGCAACATGGCTAACTGCTAGGAGGGAAGGGCAACAAGAACTTCTTGATGGTCAGAGTATTCTACTTGATATCAATAATTTGGTGCGCAATTATATGCATATTTTTAGGCAAAATTAAATATTGAAACAATATGTTTAAATTATTTAGAACTCGTCAAAACGAAGTTTTAAAGAATGACCATTAGATTTCATGTAATAAATAAAATACCCTTGTGAAGAAATTTACAAATGACTGTTTGGATGCAATTGCAAGGTACGGATTTCTAGTATGGGGTTTACTTCTTCTTAAATATGGTTTTTATTTTCTTAACTTAAAAAATGTTGCAGCTGGACAATCATATTGAATCTCCTGATTTGTACATCGGGGTAATTAAACATAGGAAATTCTCCACGGGAGCAGAGAAGCCAATGCCAAGAACCTGTGTTGCATATCATGGAATTGTGGGGTATGATTGAAACTACTTTAGATGTTCTACTTCCTCATCAATGTCTATTCTTCTCTCATTCTCTGGATTCGTTTTAATATTTTTTGAAAAGGACTGAATTTTACGACATCTACCTTTTTAGTGCTATATCTTATAATCCCATTATTCCATCCACTGTCATTTTCAACTGCTGATATTAATTTTGGTTTATCTAGCTTAGATGATAGGTGATGAATTACAGTGCTTATAACCAACTCAGCTAAAAGATATGGTAGTCTAAATTTACAATTTTGGTAAATTGTTTTCCTTTAGTCTTAAAAAGTTGTTTTACCAATTGTTTTGTAATCTTGTGCTATGTTGAAAAACAATTGTAGGAGTGGCAATGTGTAATTATTATTGTACTTCAAATTCCTGATCCTGAGTATATGGAACTAGAAGCAATCTTCTAATTCATTAATGCTTGTTTGGTGATTCTGTGAGGTTGAGTAAGGCATGAATCCTCCAACTTGTGTTTAAATTGTAACTGTTAATCTGAGCTCAAATTCTGAGAAAAGACAAATGCATGTATGCATGATTGCCTAAATTCTTTTTGTACAATCCTAGATGACATGAATTCTGTCCAGAATGAAATACGGGCACACAATATTTTTTAACATAATTGTAAGTCTAAGCTAATTTTTTGTTTTGATAGATGGTTTTAATTTATTACTTTAATATTGAGATCACTTAAATATTAAAAATGGTGCCTGGACAAAAATAATGGGAAAGATGCTTCTGCTGAAATTGGAAATGAATCTTATTAGCTTTTATGACAGCCATTTGATGTTTTTATATTGGTTTCTTTTCTTGGAGCTTGGACATGCCCTGTTATATAATCAATTTTGTTCCCATTCTTTCACGTAAAATTATGGGTGTACTTGCAATCCTTGGCCTTTAAAACACGTATCCAAGGTTCTCCATAGCCTCTAGTGAAACTGTCACCGTTGGCATCATGAGGCTCATGACCATGTGTGCGTTTGTTTTTTTTTGCTCTTTTATGAGACCCCTATTTTCCGTAGCAGGTATTTGTGCTCTTAATAAAAAGGCTAAGTTTTTGTGTCTGGACAGAGGTGATGAAGAGTATCTGTATGTGGACGGCATCGGCATAAAAACAGGAGATTTCTTTCAATTCTACTTTTCAGATCCCAACACTGCCTTAGCCTCATTAACCAAGGTCCATGAAGCCCTCAAGAATATTACACTGGAAAGAAATTCCAAGAGTTTCAAGGGTGATGGAGACAATGTTGCCAATGTTTTTGGAGGTCTAATTTTTGCTTGTTACGGCCGGGGAGAATCGTTCTTTGGACGTCCCAATGTTGATAGCTCCCCTTTCTTGGAGAATTTTCCAGGAGTGCCTTTTTCTGGAATATTTTGTGGTGGAGAAATGGTACGCCCTTGTACCACTGTGATTGGTCAATGTGAAGGAGCAAGCCCCTTTAGTTGTTGTGTGCATGTCTACAGCACTGTCTACTTGGCAATGTCTTATACTCCTCCCTCTGTGGAAGATTAGACGTTCATAATTTCCTTCCATAGTGTAAATTTCTTAGTTAAGTAGGATGCCATTTTACTCTCTGCCTAATAGTTAATGGTTATGGAATTTATGTTTTTATGTTTCTTCTATACACTGTTTTTTATTTATGTATCATAATAGCATTATGAAACTTTCTCCATACCTTCTGAAATACAAATTCTTGAAGTTAGAAGCTTGACAGGATTTAATGAAATAAAGTCATTGTTTCTGCTGGGAACCGCTACCTAAAGATTGCTGGGTGTTGTGATGGAGTCCGGAGATTAAGGTTATGGAAATATCTCGGAGCCAAAGTCCTTTTGCCTGCGCATTAGTTTTGGGTAACCGAAGGTTTGAGGGTGTCCGGCGTCAAGTATGGACAAATCTATTATTTAATCTCAAGAAATTTGAGTTGGGATAGATTGATTTTTTTTTCTTTTTATTAAAACAGATTCAATCCAACTCAATCTTAATTAAGTTGTTATTTGCCATAGGTTTTGAATCTATAGTTAAAATTTGTGGAAGTTTGTAATTTCACAACTTTCTTTTTACATCTTCTAAAGTATTTTTTATAAAATAGATTATATTATTTTTTATTAAAAATGAAATAATTTAATATTTTAAAAATATATATCTAATCAATAAAATAATAGAGTAAATTATATAATATTATAATATTGTTAATACTAATAATTTTGATCAATTGAGTAATCAATTCTATAGAAAATTGATTTTGACTTAAATTTCTAAAATAAATCTAACAAAATATTTAAGTTGAATTGAGTTATGGAATTATAGATTTAATAATACATATACGCGTTTGAATATATTTGCTTATGCTTTTTTCCTTCCATGTGTCTCATCTACGTAGGATTCCTTATGGTTTTGAGAAAGAGAATAGGGGTAAGAACGAGAAAGAAAATGAAGCTAAAATTAAATATACCGAATAATTCAAGAAAAATGTAAAAAAAAAAATGTCTTTGTCCCTCCACGTGAAACAATGAGTATTAAGCGTCAACTCTAAACAAAATAGAAAAACAGTTGAACGTGAGTTAACATTAAGGAGCATAGAATGTATAAATAAGAAAAAGCTACAGATAACGATTTAAGGTACCATTATTTAAGAAATAGAAAAAAATTAATCCAATTTATAGCTCCATACTATATGATTTAGTGTATACTATCACCATTTTTCTTTCAAGCTTCTTGGTCTTCCATTTCAGGTTTTTTTTTTTTTTAAGTGTAGTTTGACCTTTAAGAATAACATTCACATAACTCATGACACATGACACCAAGCATACACTTAGAACTTGTTTATTCAAAAGTGCCTGAGTCTTCAGAAATTTTCCAATCCTCCTTCAACTCGTGAAGAATTGCCCGTCCATATTATGTTTTCCTTGCACTTTTTTTCGGTGATACTTGTCTTGTTTTTATGTTATATAGGAATAAAAAGTAGTGAAATAAATACGTATGAGTATTATTTTGAATCTTACATATTCTAACATGGAATCTTCACATTGTTTGGATATGAATAAATACTCAGATTTTTTCAATTGAAATATCAGAATGAATTGAGTACGTACATAATGTAAGACCAAGAAAAGATAAATTAATTTTATGAGTGGATTGGAAGTGGAGTATAAAAATAATTAAATAAGGAATTAAGATATTAACATAAGTTATGTGAAATTTAGTTGGTGAGAGAACTCTTTATCATGGGTTAATGATCATGTGTTCAATTTATATTGAGTGCATAAATTGTGTTTTTGTTTTATTATTCTATTAAATGACGTGGAATATGTGTATGTTTATAATATTAATTGTGCTTGATGTTATTATCTAAAGAATAGGTAACGGGTGCTAAGCCTTGTCTTTTATTTATGTGAACAATGATGTCTTGATCATGTTTGATAGAATGTATATGAGTGGTGCATAAAATCCAGATAGGTGATTTCTCCTTTAGTTTAAGAATTATGATTTTTTTTTATGCAATAAAATGATTGTGCGATTTGGTATAATTGAGGGATTAAAGTTACTTGTTTTTGGTTCAGAAGAGAGGTTTCCATGCTGTTTTTAGTGCAAAATTAAGAGTTGGAATGATTGTTGTTAGTGGTTTAGTGAAACTCTGCTATATTGAAGGAGAATTGTTTATCAATGGAAGGTTTGATGGTCTTGTGCATAAATATGTGATTAGGTTTTATAAATTCCACACATCAAATATAGGTGTTTATAAGCAATTAAGTCATTTCATATGATTCCTAGAGAGCTTATGGAAGCATATGTTTATGGTGCAATATTTTTATGGTTTGGTCTAGTGTTTATAATTAGTTGTTTATAGTTTTATGAAAATTAATATATGCTGGTGTTTCGGTAATTAACCAGAGTATATGTGTATGATTTTAGATAAGCCTAAAATGGAAAGGAAACCATAGTGTTAAGTGTGAATTATGGTAGATAAGTTTGATCTAGTGTTGTATAGTTTTAAGTTCACTTGTTATGTGGTTCGACTTTATGATGTACTGCTTGAATGTTAGTGTTTTAATTAGTTATGCATAACGATTAATTTGCTTGAAACTGGTGTATGGAATTTGAGAAATAGAGGTTGGGAATGGTGTAGTGTAGTGACCTTACATGTTAAGCATGAGTTTAGTGTTTGGTGTTATTTTGGTTATTGTAGTGATTAAGTCTATTAAGACAAAATCGTCTATAAGATTTATATGTTTAAATTTTCTATGTGTTTTGAAATTTAACCAAATAACATTAAACGAAATGAGAATCTAAAAATGTTATAATTAGAATAATAGGATAAGCAGAAACATAAGTGTTAGGCTCAAAATCTCTAATCATCTAGTAACATAGGAAAAGTCTTAGGAAAAATACTTAGACATAAACGAAACATAAAACAACCAAAGTCAAGGCATGTAGACACAACACCAAATGATTTCCAAGTCAAAGCATATATGAGAGTTATGCTAAATGCGTAAACTATACTGTACAGAACGGTAATCAGTTACACTCTCAAAAGGATGTTGAAGTGTCGAGACAATGTTTTTTCGTAAAATTCTTATGTGTGTCAAGAAAAAAAAATCCAAAAACATGTAGAAACCAAAACTTGCTCAATGCTCTAGATAAAGAAAGCAAAATCTCAAAAAACATTTAGAAACAGACTAGACGATACCATGAGTTAAACCCTTCACTTCATCCAATGATGAAGTTCTTATTCAACTCTTGGTATCTTAAAGAAAAGCTTAAATGATAAATGCTACCTCAACGGTGGAAAATGTATAAAGCACTTTGTTGTTCCGAGCAAGCATTAAATGTCATTAAATGCTCAACATTCAAAAACAACAAAAGTGATAAGAGAAAAGACATATATTTTGCACGCAAATATACTCTATTTTATGCAGATAACCCACTATACACATCCAACTGCTCTATTCAAAATATATCAAAAGTGGACGTCAGAGACAAAGAAGACATTCACAGAATGTTCTCCTCATTAGAAGTCGTGCCAGAAAAATAGTACAACCTATTTCCCTCAAAGTACTGAAAAACAAGCCTGCTCTGACAAGTTGACTTTAACCAACTGATTCACATGACAAGACAAAGAAGACACAAGATTCAAGGTAAGAGCCCAATCTAACAGATATCTTTTGAAAAAGCTTTTAAATAGAAGATTATTCAAAGAAAGAATCAATGGGATTTCTTACGAAAAGAATATTATCCTACGAAGAAACATCGTTTAGAGAAAAAGCACCAAGAAAATCAAGCTCAAAGAGAATATCTGGGAAGAGAAAAAGCAAAGTCAAGAAACACTCTCAAGCGTCATTGTAATATTCGCTTACGATTTGTAAGTAGAGAGAAAAGAGGAAAGAGAGAAATACTCATCGAGCCTGTAGACTGTATTGTATTGAACATATATCCTCTCTGTGAGAATAATTGTCTAATGACTTGTAAGCAATCAGTTGATTGCAAATTCTGAAAAGAATTAAAACACTTGTTGTTTAACTCATACAAGTTAAGGATAACTAGGCAGCATATTGGGGATACTAGGATTGTTTAGTGGAAACCAGGAGTGGGTGAAACTCAACTAGTCTAGGCTAACAGGAGTTATTCGTTGACCAGGGATACCAGGAGTAGTGAAGAATACTACATAACCAGGATTAGGTGAAACTTAACTAGGCAACGTATCAGGGGATATCAGAAGTGCCTAGGGATACCAAGAGTGGTGCAAATACTCAGTTGTAATCGTGTTAAAGATTATAGTGGAACCCTTTGCGGAGGAGACTGAACGTAGCTTAGTTGGAGTGAACCAATATAAAATATTTATGCAATTGTTATTTATTTCTTGTCTAAATACTTCTCTTACAAAACCTGCAGTTGCATCTTTATTTCTAAATACAAGAACCTTTCAAACTAAACAATTATTCTTCAACTAAGGAAGTTCTTACAGACACTAGAGTGTTTGTTTTGAATAGCACATTGAAAGCAACTATCTTTTATTATCATTTACAAAGTCGAGTGTTTAAGCATTCATTTGAAAAATCCAAAACTCGGTAAACGTGTTATATTAGAAGGGTTGCGAAAAGAATTTTTCTATTAACACTATTCAATCCCCTTTCTAGTGTTTTTCAAGTACTTCCACTAACCCATTCCCAAGAGATTTATAGGCAGTAACCCGTTGAGGACAATGATGATTGTTGAAGACTTGTTGTTGACTTAAGTGTTTAGAGATCGCTTTCGTTAAGAGCTAATCATTTACAAAATAAACTATGACACACAAACAATTTTAATACTAGTTCACTCGTTAGAGCTACGTCCAGTTCTCCTCTAAGTTAACTTAGAGGGTTTCATTAAATTATTCAATGGAGTACATTTGAGTATTCTAACCACTTCTGGTATCCCTAGTCATATTGAATAGCTATTGTTACTCTGATTAGTTAAGTTTAACCTACTCCTGGTTGTGAAGTATTCTTCACCATTCTTAGTATCCTTAGACGTTCTTTGTATCCTTCTGATACACCATCTAGTTGAGTTTAACCAACTTCGGGTGGTCCCTATTCAACACCTTAAATGAGTTTCACCCACTCCTAGTTGTACAATATTCTTCACCACTCTTGGTATCCCTAGACGCTTTTTGGATTCTTTTCATACACCATCTAGTTGAGTTTAACACACTCTTGGTTGTCCCTTTCCAACAGTAACTACCCGTTACTATGAACTCGACTGAGTTTCACCTACTCTTGGTTGTACAATATTCTTCACCTACTCTTTCTATGTCTCTCATCTCTCAATCACGTTAGAAGTAATTATTTTTGCATCATAAGGTGTTTGAATCTACATTCATATTGATCATATTAGTTCAAGGGTTTCTAGGTTTGGTTGAGAATGTACTTTGGTTGAATTTAGGAACTTTCTTATGATTAAACGGGTTTTTGCTACTAATTAAGAATGTACTTTGGTTGGTGGTAATAATTTCAACTATAATTAATTGAGAATTTACTTTGATTAATTAACTTTTAATTTGGTTAAGAGATTTAAGAATAAATATGATTAAATACAATAGGATTCGATAGAGAATTTACTTGGGTTGAATTCATTGTGAATAATCTAGGAATGTCTTGCTTTTTATTGAGAACCTACTTTGATTGATTGTAAGATCGCCATCAAATTAATTGAGAATGTACTTTAATTAATTTGAAACCCAGACAATAATATGTGGACAACCGATATGAATCTATCTTGGAAAAGTAGTGAAATTAGCCTATTTCATTATAATTTTTTTTAAGTTTCTCATTTGTTTTTTAATTAAACTCACGACATACTTCAACATTAAATTCATTATGATAGATTTTCATTCTTATTTTTAAGCATTGGATAACATTTACTAACCTTTTCAGAGTCTTCATAAGAGTAAAGTATTTAAAAATAATTCCGTATTCATTCGAAAATGACTCAGGGTTACTTTAACCCTATCTACTTTCTTGACTACTAATTTGACAATACTGAAATTGCCTTGTAAAGTAGTATTAATTGGATAGTTTCAACGACAACATATCACTTTCCTATTCAAAACGTTTTCCATTTACTCATATTGTAAAACCTAGCATCTAATCATCTTCCCTTACATGTTCTCTTTACAAGTTATTAGACGCTGCTTTATGAAAGATTTTAAAAACACTATTCACCTTCCTCCCCCCTCCCTTCTAATTTTTTTCCTATAATTTCAGTTGACATCAAAGTTTACCTAAGCGGTGAGTTCCTAATAGAACTTGAGGAAACAATCCTAACGAGCGATGGAAAATTCTAGCACCTCAATCCTCAAATTCATGATAAGAGATCGAGCCTCCTCAAATTCGAACAACTCGATCTCACAAAATTGATCCATAACAGAAATGTGTAGCAGATTGTTCATGACATCTAATGTGACGGTCATCTCACCTACCGGAAGATGGAAAATATTCGTCTCCAAGTGTCACCTTTCCGCAAGCACTAGGATCAATCCATGATCAACATACTCTCACCATGATGAACATACACACCTCTCTGACCATATCTGTCAACCAAATATAATAATACAATTTTTCAATATATACTTAACTAAATATAATATAAACTCAATAAAAATATCATATTATTAAAATATATCAAATATTTGAAAATTTAAATTTCTCAAGGATATTAAAAAATATTATAAATATTTAATAAAAAAATTAAACAATCAACATTATTTAAATAAATAAAAAACTATAAAATTGAAATTTTAAAAATAAAATACAAAACAAAATTACAGTAGTAAATTTATAAAAAAAACATAATATATATATATATATATATATAATATTTAAAAAAATATAAAATAAAATTACATAATAAAAAATATTTAAATAAATAAGCAAATATAATATTATAAATTATAAAAACATAAAACAAAAAAATCTTAAATTTATAGAAAACATAACAAAATATATCTAATATAAAATTACAAAATCAAAAATATTTAAATAAATAAATAAATATAAAATTACAAATTATAAATACAAATAACAAAACTAAACTAAATTCCTAAATTTATAGAATACATAATAAAATATTTAAACAACATATTTTTTCTAAATAAATAAAATATATAATTACAGAAGTAAAACATTAAAATACAAAATAAAACAAAAAAAAACCATAACAAACTAAGAAAATAAAAATAAAATAAAAAACACAAAAAATCTAGAAAAACATAATTTAAAATACGGTTAAGACTTTATTGGCTTTCGAAAGTCAGTTAAGACCTCGACGTATTTTGAATTACGACAAGGCCTTAACTAAGTTTTGAAAGTTGACGAAACCTTAACCATATTTCAAAATAGGTTTAATATCCCTAATGGTCTCTATTTTCATAAAGTGCATTCGATTTGGTCCCAATTTTTTTTATTCAATGTTGTCCTAAAGAATGTAAATTTTGTTCAATTTAGTCCTTTTTGTAAACGGCGTTTAAATAATTAACGGCAGACAATCCAGATGTTCACAACGCTATTGAGATGGCATTTAATTGCCCACGTGGATTCCTTCAAGCATAGTGAGGTGTATTCTGAAATTAGGGTTTTTTTTTTTAGGGTGAATAGTGAAATTAGGGGCTTTTTTCTTTACTGGACTCAAAGTTAGAAAAACTGGTGCAAGAAGCCCTTAACCGGTTCATGATTGGTAGAACAACTCTTATCATTGCCCATCGCCTCTCCATAATTCGCAAAGCTGATCTTGTCGATGTTCTTCAGCAAGGAAGTGTTTCTGAAATTGGAACTCATGATGAGCTGTTCTCAAAAGGTGAAAATGGAGTCTATGCCAAGCTTATAAAGATGCAGGAGATGGCTCTTGAAACTACCATGAGTAATGCCATAAAGAGTAGTCCAAGGTAACTTTCACTAATATTCAGCATTAGCATTCTTTGAAAAAACTAATTAAAGTTAATTTTCATAGTTTATGAAAGACTATTCATCATTTGGCCACTAAATTTTCATTTGTAGGCCTTCAAGTGCACAAAACTTTGTCAGCTCACCAATAATTTCTAGGAATTCTTCTTACGAACAGTCACCATACTCACGCAGGCTGTCTGATTTCTTTACATCTGATTTTAGTCTGTCCCTAGATGCATCACATTCAAATTACAGGCTTGAAAAGCTGGCTTTCAAGGAGCAAGCTAGCTCCTTCTGGAGACTTGCAAAAATGAACTCTCTTGAATGACTTTATGCTTTAATTGGCTCTATAGAATTGTTATTTGTGGATCTCTCAATGCCTTCTTTGCTTATGTTCTTAGTGTTGTCCTCAATGTGTATTACAATCCAGACCACATATACATGATCTGTGAAATAGAAAAGTACTATTACTTGTTGATTGGACTTTCATCAACCGCACTTCTCTTTAACACACTGCAACATTTCTTCTGGGACGTTGTTGGGAAAATCTTACCAAACGTGTGAGGGAGAAAATGCTTACGGCGGTGCTAAAAAATGAAATGGCGTGGTTTGATCAGGAGGAAAATGAGAGTGCCAGGATTGCCGCAAGGCTGACTCTTGTTGCCAAGAATCCCTACCCCCATTGAACCACTACCATGTGAGGAATGACAACTTCGGTGGCCGAAGCTATTGCAACAAGAAGAAGAAGATTGGGAAGCACACATGGCTCATCAACCACGAGATTGGGAAAAATATTCACTTTGGCTTTCACTGAAGTAAAGAAAAAAGCCCCTAATTTCACTATTCACCCTCAACAAAAAAAAAACCTAATTTCAGAATCCACCTCACTCTGCTTGGAGGGAATCCACGTGGGCAGTTAAACGCCATCTCAACAGTGTTGTGCACACTTGGATTGTCTATAGTTAACTATTTAAATGTCGTTTGCAAAAAATACTAAATTGAACAAAATTTACTTTCTTTAGGACAACATTAAATAGAACAAATAAACTGGGACCAAATCGAACACACTTGACGAAAATAAAGACCATCAGAAGTATTAAGTCTTTCAAAATACAATGAAGACTTCTAAGCCTTCAACCCCTGCATTCTCACATTTATATTTTATATGTTATTTATCTATGTTCAATTCATAACATTTCAATCCAACACAATCATATATACCATGAATGAGCATAGAAGAGAGAAATTAACCTTTAGTAATGTAACAACAACCACAAGAAGACGAGCACAAGAGGAACACCACCATATTATCACACCAACATTCAAACAAATGCAAGTGAAAAAAGCAAAGAAGGAGAAAGGGAGGCACAGGGGAGAAGAAAGTAAGGGAGACTCGAAGAGGAGAAATGTGGGGTGCACACTAGGATTTCAAATTTTTAATCTTGATCAAAGATTTTGAGAAGGACAAAATCGTGATTGTAAAAAATGTTGGAGTAAAAAAAGTTATTAGAGGTGCATTCCTTCACTAATAACAGTCACCTTGAAACAAACAAAATATATATAATTATATATTATTTTATGTTAGTTTTCATAAAATTGTTTTACTTGTGATGTTTACTGTTAAATCTAATATAATAGTTTTTAAGTGTCCTATTTTATATAAATAATAGGCTTAATACCTCAATTGGTCCTTTGTTTTGTCAACGAATCTCATTTTGGTCCTCAAGTTTTCAAAAGTCTCAATTTAGTCATAATTTTTGTAAAAATGCCAACATTGTACCCATCCGTTAAGTGCTAGCAGACGCCGTTAAGTGTTGATGAGTTGTAACTTTTGTTTTTACCACGTGTCATTGTGAAATAAAATGGAATGCCTTTGGTGGTTTATCCACGTGGATGAGGAAGCCCTAAGATTTAAGTGCAAGCCCTAAGATTTAAGGGCATCCCCTCTCATACTTACTTAATTGTCGAGTTGGGGAAGAAGAGTTCTTTCATTCATCTTGGGGAAGAAGAGTTGTAGGCAAGCATTGTGTTCTTGAGGTGGTCCTAAGGATATGTCTCGTTCATCAACCTCTTGTAAATGTTTGGGTTCGTCCATGCAACACAGTACTGGGAGTGTGAAGAGGTTGGGTACAAAACCAACATGCTTCTGTGGTCAGAATGTAGTGTTTCGAATTGCCAGAACCCCTAAGAACAAGGGGAAAAATTTTGGGGTTGCCCTAACTTCAAGGTGAGTTTTTCATAACCATTAATCTTTGGGGTTGCCCTACTTCATGGTGACTTTGTGTTGTTCTTGAACAGGGTGGGAGTGACGAATTGGTTGGGTGCAACTTCTTTGAGTGGTGCTTTGAAGAAGGAAATGAAGGAGTGGTAGAAGAAAGGAGTGCTACTGCACGAGGTGAAGAAGTGGGTGTGATGAGAATGGCTTCTATTTAAGAAAGTTATCGTGAAAAGATGAGAATGGCTTCTATGGAAGAAAGTTATCGTGAAAAGATGAGAATGACTTCTATGGAGAAAACCTTACTTAGGTTGGAAAAGTGGTTCAAAATCTTAGTGGGGATGTTGTTTGTGATCTTTATTTTCAATGTAATTTTATTGTCACTGTTGCTGAAAGTTGGGTGAAACTTGTATTAGTGGGGATGTTTTGATTTCAGTGGTTTTTGATTTCAGTAATGTGGTATGAAGCTTTTCATGGCTTATGTTGTATGCATCATGGCTTATATCAGAAATAAAATGCTGAAAAATGGTGATTTGAATGGCCAATTTGCAGACAAGTGTTATAAACCAAAATTTTGTTTGGAGCAAGTTTTATTTATGAACCATGACTTGTACAAGCTACCAGCAAAGGCTAAATTGTTTGAAATGAAAATATGAGTGGTACAGTTGCTCTTTAACACCAATTTTATGCCAATTTAGCAACCAATTTTCATCACAGGAATGAAACTGAACTTAAATCAAATTTTATGTTTGGAGCAACTTTTCTTTATGAAACATGACTTGTACAAGCTACCACCAAAGGCTAAATAGTATTTTATCAAAAAATCAGTGGTACAGTTGCTCTTTAACAACAATGAAACTGAAATGATATCCAATATATATCGAAACTGATATCCAATTCATATCCAAACTGATATCCAATATATACATCATAAGCAAGTGATTAAATCCAAGTATGAATACATCCAAAATGATATGCTAATATCATTACATCCAAAATCATAAGATGATGACATCCAAAATGTTAGAGTTCAAAATATAAAGAAGGTGAAGAGCAGCAGATCAATCATCATTCATCACAGTAGGAAGCACAGTGGGGTCTGGTTGTTGAGGAGGACCACTTTTAGTACCAATCACAGTGGATTCTTGAGTAAGTGGAACATCTGTTGGTGGACCTTGGGTGCCTTGTGTTTGTTCAGAAGCAGATTGGGCAGTAGGTCTTTGTGGACAGCCTTTCTTGTTGTGACCAAGTTCGTTGCATATACCACATCTTTTTCTCTGCCCACCCTTTCTTAACTTACTATCATTCTTCTTCAACTCCCACTCCTCCAATCTTCGTTTCTTTTTGGGCCTTCCTGGCATTGTCTTCTTCTTTGGTGGTAATATATCTGGATAGGGTGTAACCTCCCAGAAATGTTGACCATTGATAGGGTAAATTTTGGTGTTGTAAGTCTCTTCATAAATGGACTTTCTAAACCAGTGGGTTATGTAATCTTCTGCATTGATGTTCAGAAATTTCATTGTTGTTATGCCATGCGTACAATAAATGCCTGTAATTGCCCATTTTCTACATGTGCAGTCCATGGTGTCCAGATTGACAACAAATTGGTGGCCAAATTGTGATATATGTATAACTTCAAATAATTTCTCTCTTGACCACCTGTATTTAACACAAAATTTATAACACAAAACTTAGAACAAATCAAGATAAATGCCTAAAATCATTTAGTGAGACA
>CM050918.1:29687564-29795064 GCA_027742785.1 Vigna reflexopilosa
TCGTGTCCAAAACACGAATTATCAATATTGAATACAAACGTCACCAATTTTCTAGTATCCATGCATAGTAGGATAAGCACCCTCATTGTTTTTTCTTTACCATGTATCCCTCTCTTTTGTTCTGCCTTTGTATGTGTGAACAAGTTGAATAATAGTCTATCTTGTGCATTGTTTTACTGTTGTGATTGTTTCCAGTCACATGGCATGATTTACTAGTCTTTTAACTTAGTTTGTTTTTTAAAAGTTACTTACCTTTGCTATGGATTGATTTCACTGCAGGCACTATTAGGTTTCATGTTGCATTGTCAGATGGTGTTTCAACTGTGGGTCCCAGATACAAGGCAGCCTCAGTTAGATCAAACCCCACTGATTGTGCAACATGGCTAACTGCTAGGAGGGAAGGGCAACAAGAACTTCTTGATGGTCAGAGTATTCTACTTGATATCAATAATTTGGTGCGCAATTATATGCATATTTTTAGGCAAAATTAAATATTGAAACAATATGTTTAAATTATTTAGAACTCGTCAAAACGAAGTTTTAAAGAATGACCATTAGATTTCATGTAATAAATAAAATACCCTTGTGAAGAAATTTACAAATGACTGTTTGGATGCAATTGCAAGGTACGGATTTCTAGTATGGGGTTTACTTCTTCTTAAATATGGTTTTTATTTTCTTAACTTAAAAAATGTTGCAGCTGGACAATCATATTGAATCTCCTGATTTGTACATCGGGGTAATTAAACATAGGAAATTCTCCACGGGAGCAGAGAAGCCAATGCCAAGAACCTGTGTTGCATATCATGGAATTGTGGGGTATGATTGAAACTACTTTAGATGTTCTACTTCCTCATCAATGTCTATTCTTCTCTCATTCTCTGGATTCGTTTTAATATTTTTTGAAAAGGACTGAATTTTACGACATCTACCTTTTTAGTGCTATATCTTATAATCCCATTATTCCATCCACTGTCATTTTCAACTGCTGATATTAATTTTGGTTTATCTAGCTTAGATGATAGGTGATGAATTACAGTGCTTATAACCAACTCAGCTAAAAGATATGGTAGTCTAAATTTACAATTTTGGTAAATTGTTTTCCTTTAGTCTTAAAAAGTTGTTTTACCAATTGTTTTGTAATCTTGTGCTATGTTGAAAAACAATTGTAGGAGTGGCAATGTGTAATTATTATTGTACTTCAAATTCCTGATCCTGAGTATATGGAACTAGAAGCAATCTTCTAATTCATTAATGCTTGTTTGGTGATTCTGTGAGGTTGAGTAAGGCATGAATCCTCCAACTTGTGTTTAAATTGTAACTGTTAATCTGAGCTCAAATTCTGAGAAAAGACAAATGCATGTATGCATGATTGCCTAAATTCTTTTTGTACAATCCTAGATGACATGAATTCTGTCCAGAATGAAATACGGGCACACAATATTTTTTAACATAATTGTAAGTCTAAGCTAATTTTTTGTTTTGATAGATGGTTTTAATTTATTACTTTAATATTGAGATCACTTAAATATTAAAAATGGTGCCTGGACAAAAATAATGGGAAAGATGCTTCTGCTGAAATTGGAAATGAATCTTATTAGCTTTTATGACAGCCATTTGATGTTTTTATATTGGTTTCTTTTCTTGGAGCTTGGACATGCCCTGTTATATAATCAATTTTGTTCCCATTCTTTCACGTAAAATTATGGGTGTACTTGCAATCCTTGGCCTTTAAAACACGTATCCAAGGTTCTCCATAGCCTCTAGTGAAACTGTCACCGTTGGCATCATGAGGCTCATGACCATGTGTGCGTTTGTTTTTTTTTGCTCTTTTATGAGACCCCTATTTTCCGTAGCAGGTATTTGTGCTCTTAATAAAAAGGCTAAGTTTTTGTGTCTGGACAGAGGTGATGAAGAGTATCTGTATGTGGACGGCATCGGCATAAAAACAGGAGATTTCTTTCAATTCTACTTTTCAGATCCCAACACTGCCTTAGCCTCATTAACCAAGGTCCATGAAGCCCTCAAGAATATTACACTGGAAAGAAATTCCAAGAGTTTCAAGGGTGATGGAGACAATGTTGCCAATGTTTTTGGAGGTCTAATTTTTGCTTGTTACGGCCGGGGAGAATCGTTCTTTGGACGTCCCAATGTTGATAGCTCCCCTTTCTTGGAGAATTTTCCAGGAGTGCCTTTTTCTGGAATATTTTGTGGTGGAGAAATGGTACGCCCTTGTACCACTGTGATTGGTCAATGTGAAGGAGCAAGCCCCTTTAGTTGTTGTGTGCATGTCTACAGCACTGTCTACTTGGCAATGTCTTATACTCCTCCCTCTGTGGAAGATTAGACGTTCATAATTTCCTTCCATAGTGTAAATTTCTTAGTTAAGTAGGATGCCATTTTACTCTCTGCCTAATAGTTAATGGTTATGGAATTTATGTTTTTATGTTTCTTCTATACACTGTTTTTTATTTATGTATCATAATAGCATTATGAAACTTTCTCCATACCTTCTGAAATACAAATTCTTGAAGTTAGAAGCTTGACAGGATTTAATGAAATAAAGTCATTGTTTCTGCTGGGAACCGCTACCTAAAGATTGCTGGGTGTTGTGATGGAGTCCGGAGATTAAGGTTATGGAAATATCTCGGAGCCAAAGTCCTTTTGCCTGCGCATTAGTTTTGGGTAACCGAAGGTTTGAGGGTGTCCGGCGTCAAGTATGGACAAATCTATTATTTAATCTCAAGAAATTTGAGTTGGGATAGATTGATTTTTTTTTCTTTTTATTAAAACAGATTCAATCCAACTCAATCTTAATTAAGTTGTTATTTGCCATAGGTTTTGAATCTATAGTTAAAATTTGTGGAAGTTTGTAATTTCACAACTTTCTTTTTACATCTTCTAAAGTATTTTTTATAAAATAGATTATATTATTTTTTATTAAAAATGAAATAATTTAATATTTTAAAAATATATATCTAATCAATAAAATAATAGAGTAAATTATATAATATTATAATATTGTTAATACTAATAATTTTGATCAATTGAGTAATCAATTCTATAGAAAATTGATTTTGACTTAAATTTCTAAAATAAATCTAACAAAATATTTAAGTTGAATTGAGTTATGGAATTATAGATTTAATAATACATATACGCGTTTGAATATATTTGCTTATGCTTTTTTCCTTCCATGTGTCTCATCTACGTAGGATTCCTTATGGTTTTGAGAAAGAGAATAGGGGTAAGAACGAGAAAGAAAATGAAGCTAAAATTAAATATACCGAATAATTCAAGAAAAATGTAAAAAAAAAAATGTCTTTGTCCCTCCACGTGAAACAATGAGTATTAAGCGTCAACTCTAAACAAAATAGAAAAACAGTTGAACGTGAGTTAACATTAAGGAGCATAGAATGTATAAATAAGAAAAAGCTACAGATAACGATTTAAGGTACCATTATTTAAGAAATAGAAAAAAATTAATCCAATTTATAGCTCCATACTATATGATTTAGTGTATACTATCACCATTTTTCTTTCAAGCTTCTTGGTCTTCCATTTCAGGTTTTTTTTTTTTTTAAGTGTAGTTTGACCTTTAAGAATAACATTCACATAACTCATGACACATGACACCAAGCATACACTTAGAACTTGTTTATTCAAAAGTGCCTGAGTCTTCAGAAATTTTCCAATCCTCCTTCAACTCGTGAAGAATTGCCCGTCCATATTATGTTTTCCTTGCACTTTTTTTCGGTGATACTTGTCTTGTTTTTATGTTATATAGGAATAAAAAGTAGTGAAATAAATACGTATGAGTATTATTTTGAATCTTACATATTCTAACATGGAATCTTCACATTGTTTGGATATGAATAAATACTCAGATTTTTTCAATTGAAATATCAGAATGAATTGAGTACGTACATAATGTAAGACCAAGAAAAGATAAATTAATTTTATGAGTGGATTGGAAGTGGAGTATAAAAATAATTAAATAAGGAATTAAGATATTAACATAAGTTATGTGAAATTTAGTTGGTGAGAGAACTCTTTATCATGGGTTAATGATCATGTGTTCAATTTATATTGAGTGCATAAATTGTGTTTTTGTTTTATTATTCTATTAAATGACGTGGAATATGTGTATGTTTATAATATTAATTGTGCTTGATGTTATTATCTAAAGAATAGGTAACGGGTGCTAAGCCTTGTCTTTTATTTATGTGAACAATGATGTCTTGATCATGTTTGATAGAATGTATATGAGTGGTGCATAAAATCCAGATAGGTGATTTCTCCTTTAGTTTAAGAATTATGATTTTTTTTTATGCAATAAAATGATTGTGCGATTTGGTATAATTGAGGGATTAAAGTTACTTGTTTTTGGTTCAGAAGAGAGGTTTCCATGCTGTTTTTAGTGCAAAATTAAGAGTTGGAATGATTGTTGTTAGTGGTTTAGTGAAACTCTGCTATATTGAAGGAGAATTGTTTATCAATGGAAGGTTTGATGGTCTTGTGCATAAATATGTGATTAGGTTTTATAAATTCCACACATCAAATATAGGTGTTTATAAGCAATTAAGTCATTTCATATGATTCCTAGAGAGCTTATGGAAGCATATGTTTATGGTGCAATATTTTTATGGTTTGGTCTAGTGTTTATAATTAGTTGTTTATAGTTTTATGAAAATTAATATATGCTGGTGTTTCGGTAATTAACCAGAGTATATGTGTATGATTTTAGATAAGCCTAAAATGGAAAGGAAACCATAGTGTTAAGTGTGAATTATGGTAGATAAGTTTGATCTAGTGTTGTATAGTTTTAAGTTCACTTGTTATGTGGTTCGACTTTATGATGTACTGCTTGAATGTTAGTGTTTTAATTAGTTATGCATAACGATTAATTTGCTTGAAACTGGTGTATGGAATTTGAGAAATAGAGGTTGGGAATGGTGTAGTGTAGTGACCTTACATGTTAAGCATGAGTTTAGTGTTTGGTGTTATTTTGGTTATTGTAGTGATTAAGTCTATTAAGACAAAATCGTCTATAAGATTTATATGTTTAAATTTTCTATGTGTTTTGAAATTTAACCAAATAACATTAAACGAAATGAGAATCTAAAAATGTTATAATTAGAATAATAGGATAAGCAGAAACATAAGTGTTAGGCTCAAAATCTCTAATCATCTAGTAACATAGGAAAAGTCTTAGGAAAAATACTTAGACATAAACGAAACATAAAACAACCAAAGTCAAGGCATGTAGACACAACACCAAATGATTTCCAAGTCAAAGCATATATGAGAGTTATGCTAAATGCGTAAACTATACTGTACAGAACGGTAATCAGTTACACTCTCAAAAGGATGTTGAAGTGTCGAGACAATGTTTTTTCGTAAAATTCTTATGTGTGTCAAGAAAAAAAAATCCAAAAACATGTAGAAACCAAAACTTGCTCAATGCTCTAGATAAAGAAAGCAAAATCTCAAAAAACATTTAGAAACAGACTAGACGATACCATGAGTTAAACCCTTCACTTCATCCAATGATGAAGTTCTTATTCAACTCTTGGTATCTTAAAGAAAAGCTTAAATGATAAATGCTACCTCAACGGTGGAAAATGTATAAAGCACTTTGTTGTTCCGAGCAAGCATTAAATGTCATTAAATGCTCAACATTCAAAAACAACAAAAGTGATAAGAGAAAAGACATATATTTTGCACGCAAATATACTCTATTTTATGCAGATAACCCACTATACACATCCAACTGCTCTATTCAAAATATATCAAAAGTGGACGTCAGAGACAAAGAAGACATTCACAGAATGTTCTCCTCATTAGAAGTCGTGCCAGAAAAATAGTACAACCTATTTCCCTCAAAGTACTGAAAAACAAGCCTGCTCTGACAAGTTGACTTTAACCAACTGATTCACATGACAAGACAAAGAAGACACAAGATTCAAGGTAAGAGCCCAATCTAACAGATATCTTTTGAAAAAGCTTTTAAATAGAAGATTATTCAAAGAAAGAATCAATGGGATTTCTTACGAAAAGAATATTATCCTACGAAGAAACATCGTTTAGAGAAAAAGCACCAAGAAAATCAAGCTCAAAGAGAATATCTGGGAAGAGAAAAAGCAAAGTCAAGAAACACTCTCAAGCGTCATTGTAATATTCGCTTACGATTTGTAAGTAGAGAGAAAAGAGGAAAGAGAGAAATACTCATCGAGCCTGTAGACTGTATTGTATTGAACATATATCCTCTCTGTGAGAATAATTGTCTAATGACTTGTAAGCAATCAGTTGATTGCAAATTCTGAAAAGAATTAAAACACTTGTTGTTTAACTCATACAAGTTAAGGATAACTAGGCAGCATATTGGGGATACTAGGATTGTTTAGTGGAAACCAGGAGTGGGTGAAACTCAACTAGTCTAGGCTAACAGGAGTTATTCGTTGACCAGGGATACCAGGAGTAGTGAAGAATACTACATAACCAGGATTAGGTGAAACTTAACTAGGCAACGTATCAGGGGATATCAGAAGTGCCTAGGGATACCAAGAGTGGTGCAAATACTCAGTTGTAATCGTGTTAAAGATTATAGTGGAACCCTTTGCGGAGGAGACTGAACGTAGCTTAGTTGGAGTGAACCAATATAAAATATTTATGCAATTGTTATTTATTTCTTGTCTAAATACTTCTCTTACAAAACCTGCAGTTGCATCTTTATTTCTAAATACAAGAACCTTTCAAACTAAACAATTATTCTTCAACTAAGGAAGTTCTTACAGACACTAGAGTGTTTGTTTTGAATAGCACATTGAAAGCAACTATCTTTTATTATCATTTACAAAGTCGAGTGTTTAAGCATTCATTTGAAAAATCCAAAACTCGGTAAACGTGTTATATTAGAAGGGTTGCGAAAAGAATTTTTCTATTAACACTATTCAATCCCCTTTCTAGTGTTTTTCAAGTACTTCCACTAACCCATTCCCAAGAGATTTATAGGCAGTAACCCGTTGAGGACAATGATGATTGTTGAAGACTTGTTGTTGACTTAAGTGTTTAGAGATCGCTTTCGTTAAGAGCTAATCATTTACAAAATAAACTATGACACACAAACAATTTTAATACTAGTTCACTCGTTAGAGCTACGTCCAGTTCTCCTCTAAGTTAACTTAGAGGGTTTCATTAAATTATTCAATGGAGTACATTTGAGTATTCTAACCACTTCTGGTATCCCTAGTCATATTGAATAGCTATTGTTACTCTGATTAGTTAAGTTTAACCTACTCCTGGTTGTGAAGTATTCTTCACCATTCTTAGTATCCTTAGACGTTCTTTGTATCCTTCTGATACACCATCTAGTTGAGTTTAACCAACTTCGGGTGGTCCCTATTCAACACCTTAAATGAGTTTCACCCACTCCTAGTTGTACAATATTCTTCACCACTCTTGGTATCCCTAGACGCTTTTTGGATTCTTTTCATACACCATCTAGTTGAGTTTAACACACTCTTGGTTGTCCCTTTCCAACAGTAACTACCCGTTACTATGAACTCGACTGAGTTTCACCTACTCTTGGTTGTACAATATTCTTCACCTACTCTTTCTATGTCTCTCATCTCTCAATCACGTTAGAAGTAATTATTTTTGCATCATAAGGTGTTTGAATCTACATTCATATTGATCATATTAGTTCAAGGGTTTCTAGGTTTGGTTGAGAATGTACTTTGGTTGAATTTAGGAACTTTCTTATGATTAAACGGGTTTTTGCTACTAATTAAGAATGTACTTTGGTTGGTGGTAATAATTTCAACTATAATTAATTGAGAATTTACTTTGATTAATTAACTTTTAATTTGGTTAAGAGATTTAAGAATAAATATGATTAAATACAATAGGATTCGATAGAGAATTTACTTGGGTTGAATTCATTGTGAATAATCTAGGAATGTCTTGCTTTTTATTGAGAACCTACTTTGATTGATTGTAAGATCGCCATCAAATTAATTGAGAATGTACTTTAATTAATTTGAAACCCAGACAATAATATGTGGACAACCGATATGAATCTATCTTGGAAAAGTAGTGAAATTAGCCTATTTCATTATAATTTTTTTTAAGTTTCTCATTTGTTTTTTAATTAAACTCACGACATACTTCAACATTAAATTCATTATGATAGATTTTCATTCTTATTTTTAAGCATTGGATAACATTTACTAACCTTTTCAGAGTCTTCATAAGAGTAAAGTATTTAAAAATAATTCCGTATTCATTCGAAAATGACTCAGGGTTACTTTAACCCTATCTACTTTCTTGACTACTAATTTGACAATACTGAAATTGCCTTGTAAAGTAGTATTAATTGGATAGTTTCAACGACAACATATCACTTTCCTATTCAAAACGTTTTCCATTTACTCATATTGTAAAACCTAGCATCTAATCATCTTCCCTTACATGTTCTCTTTACAAGTTATTAGACGCTGCTTTATGAAAGATTTTAAAAACACTATTCACCTTCCTCCCCCCTCCCTTCTAATTTTTTTCCTATAATTTCAGTTGACATCAAAGTTTACCTAAGCGGTGAGTTCCTAATAGAACTTGAGGAAACAATCCTAACGAGCGATGGAAAATTCTAGCACCTCAATCCTCAAATTCATGATAAGAGATCGAGCCTCCTCAAATTCGAACAACTCGATCTCACAAAATTGATCCATAACAGAAATGTGTAGCAGATTGTTCATGACATCTAATGTGACGGTCATCTCACCTACCGGAAGATGGAAAATATTCGTCTCCAAGTGTCACCTTTCCGCAAGCACTAGGATCAATCCATGATCAACATACTCTCACCATGATGAACATACACACCTCTCTGACCATATCTGTCAACCAAATATAATAATACAATTTTTCAATATATACTTAACTAAATATAATATAAACTCAATAAAAATATCATATTATTAAAATATATCAAATATTTGAAAATTTAAATTTCTCAAGGATATTAAAAAATATTATAAATATTTAATAAAAAAATTAAACAATCAACATTATTTAAATAAATAAAAAACTATAAAATTGAAATTTTAAAAATAAAATACAAAACAAAATTACAGTAGTAAATTTATAAAAAAAACATAATATATATATATATATATATATAATATTTAAAAAAATATAAAATAAAATTACATAATAAAAAATATTTAAATAAATAAGCAAATATAATATTATAAATTATAAAAACATAAAACAAAAAAATCTTAAATTTATAGAAAACATAACAAAATATATCTAATATAAAATTACAAAATCAAAAATATTTAAATAAATAAATAAATATAAAATTACAAATTATAAATACAAATAACAAAACTAAACTAAATTCCTAAATTTATAGAATACATAATAAAATATTTAAACAACATATTTTTTCTAAATAAATAAAATATATAATTACAGAAGTAAAACATTAAAATACAAAATAAAACAAAAAAAAACCATAACAAACTAAGAAAATAAAAATAAAATAAAAAACACAAAAAATCTAGAAAAACATAATTTAAAATACGGTTAAGACTTTATTGGCTTTCGAAAGTCAGTTAAGACCTCGACGTATTTTGAATTACGACAAGGCCTTAACTAAGTTTTGAAAGTTGACGAAACCTTAACCATATTTCAAAATAGGTTTAATATCCCTAATGGTCTCTATTTTCATAAAGTGCATTCGATTTGGTCCCAATTTTTTTTATTCAATGTTGTCCTAAAGAATGTAAATTTTGTTCAATTTAGTCCTTTTTGTAAACGGCGTTTAAATAATTAACGGCAGACAATCCAGATGTTCACAACGCTATTGAGATGGCATTTAATTGCCCACGTGGATTCCTTCAAGCATAGTGAGGTGTATTCTGAAATTAGGGTTTTTTTTTTTAGGGTGAATAGTGAAATTAGGGGCTTTTTTCTTTACTGGACTCAAAGTTAGAAAAACTGGTGCAAGAAGCCCTTAACCGGTTCATGATTGGTAGAACAACTCTTATCATTGCCCATCGCCTCTCCATAATTCGCAAAGCTGATCTTGTCGATGTTCTTCAGCAAGGAAGTGTTTCTGAAATTGGAACTCATGATGAGCTGTTCTCAAAAGGTGAAAATGGAGTCTATGCCAAGCTTATAAAGATGCAGGAGATGGCTCTTGAAACTACCATGAGTAATGCCATAAAGAGTAGTCCAAGGTAACTTTCACTAATATTCAGCATTAGCATTCTTTGAAAAAACTAATTAAAGTTAATTTTCATAGTTTATGAAAGACTATTCATCATTTGGCCACTAAATTTTCATTTGTAGGCCTTCAAGTGCACAAAACTTTGTCAGCTCACCAATAATTTCTAGGAATTCTTCTTACGAACAGTCACCATACTCACGCAGGCTGTCTGATTTCTTTACATCTGATTTTAGTCTGTCCCTAGATGCATCACATTCAAATTACAGGCTTGAAAAGCTGGCTTTCAAGGAGCAAGCTAGCTCCTTCTGGAGACTTGCAAAAATGAACTCTCTTGAATGACTTTATGCTTTAATTGGCTCTATAGAATTGTTATTTGTGGATCTCTCAATGCCTTCTTTGCTTATGTTCTTAGTGTTGTCCTCAATGTGTATTACAATCCAGACCACATATACATGATCTGTGAAATAGAAAAGTACTATTACTTGTTGATTGGACTTTCATCAACCGCACTTCTCTTTAACACACTGCAACATTTCTTCTGGGACGTTGTTGGGAAAATCTTACCAAACGTGTGAGGGAGAAAATGCTTACGGCGGTGCTAAAAAATGAAATGGCGTGGTTTGATCAGGAGGAAAATGAGAGTGCCAGGATTGCCGCAAGGCTGACTCTTGTTGCCAAGAATCCCTACCCCCATTGAACCACTACCATGTGAGGAATGACAACTTCGGTGGCCGAAGCTATTGCAACAAGAAGAAGAAGATTGGGAAGCACACATGGCTCATCAACCACGAGATTGGGAAAAATATTCACTTTGGCTTTCACTGAAGTAAAGAAAAAAGCCCCTAATTTCACTATTCACCCTCAACAAAAAAAAAACCTAATTTCAGAATCCACCTCACTCTGCTTGGAGGGAATCCACGTGGGCAGTTAAACGCCATCTCAACAGTGTTGTGCACACTTGGATTGTCTATAGTTAACTATTTAAATGTCGTTTGCAAAAAATACTAAATTGAACAAAATTTACTTTCTTTAGGACAACATTAAATAGAACAAATAAACTGGGACCAAATCGAACACACTTGACGAAAATAAAGACCATCAGAAGTATTAAGTCTTTCAAAATACAATGAAGACTTCTAAGCCTTCAACCCCTGCATTCTCACATTTATATTTTATATGTTATTTATCTATGTTCAATTCATAACATTTCAATCCAACACAATCATATATACCATGAATGAGCATAGAAGAGAGAAATTAACCTTTAGTAATGTAACAACAACCACAAGAAGACGAGCACAAGAGGAACACCACCATATTATCACACCAACATTCAAACAAATGCAAGTGAAAAAAGCAAAGAAGGAGAAAGGGAGGCACAGGGGAGAAGAAAGTAAGGGAGACTCGAAGAGGAGAAATGTGGGGTGCACACTAGGATTTCAAATTTTTAATCTTGATCAAAGATTTTGAGAAGGACAAAATCGTGATTGTAAAAAATGTTGGAGTAAAAAAAGTTATTAGAGGTGCATTCCTTCACTAATAACAGTCACCTTGAAACAAACAAAATATATATAATTATATATTATTTTATGTTAGTTTTCATAAAATTGTTTTACTTGTGATGTTTACTGTTAAATCTAATATAATAGTTTTTAAGTGTCCTATTTTATATAAATAATAGGCTTAATACCTCAATTGGTCCTTTGTTTTGTCAACGAATCTCATTTTGGTCCTCAAGTTTTCAAAAGTCTCAATTTAGTCATAATTTTTGTAAAAATGCCAACATTGTACCCATCCGTTAAGTGCTAGCAGACGCCGTTAAGTGTTGATGAGTTGTAACTTTTGTTTTTACCACGTGTCATTGTGAAATAAAATGGAATGCCTTTGGTGGTTTATCCACGTGGATGAGGAAGCCCTAAGATTTAAGTGCAAGCCCTAAGATTTAAGGGCATCCCCTCTCATACTTACTTAATTGTCGAGTTGGGGAAGAAGAGTTCTTTCATTCATCTTGGGGAAGAAGAGTTGTAGGCAAGCATTGTGTTCTTGAGGTGGTCCTAAGGATATGTCTCGTTCATCAACCTCTTGTAAATGTTTGGGTTCGTCCATGCAACACAGTACTGGGAGTGTGAAGAGGTTGGGTACAAAACCAACATGCTTCTGTGGTCAGAATGTAGTGTTTCGAATTGCCAGAACCCCTAAGAACAAGGGGAAAAATTTTGGGGTTGCCCTAACTTCAAGGTGAGTTTTTCATAACCATTAATCTTTGGGGTTGCCCTACTTCATGGTGACTTTGTGTTGTTCTTGAACAGGGTGGGAGTGACGAATTGGTTGGGTGCAACTTCTTTGAGTGGTGCTTTGAAGAAGGAAATGAAGGAGTGGTAGAAGAAAGGAGTGCTACTGCACGAGGTGAAGAAGTGGGTGTGATGAGAATGGCTTCTATTTAAGAAAGTTATCGTGAAAAGATGAGAATGGCTTCTATGGAAGAAAGTTATCGTGAAAAGATGAGAATGACTTCTATGGAGAAAACCTTACTTAGGTTGGAAAAGTGGTTCAAAATCTTAGTGGGGATGTTGTTTGTGATCTTTATTTTCAATGTAATTTTATTGTCACTGTTGCTGAAAGTTGGGTGAAACTTGTATTAGTGGGGATGTTTTGATTTCAGTGGTTTTTGATTTCAGTAATGTGGTATGAAGCTTTTCATGGCTTATGTTGTATGCATCATGGCTTATATCAGAAATAAAATGCTGAAAAATGGTGATTTGAATGGCCAATTTGCAGACAAGTGTTATAAACCAAAATTTTGTTTGGAGCAAGTTTTATTTATGAACCATGACTTGTACAAGCTACCAGCAAAGGCTAAATTGTTTGAAATGAAAATATGAGTGGTACAGTTGCTCTTTAACACCAATTTTATGCCAATTTAGCAACCAATTTTCATCACAGGAATGAAACTGAACTTAAATCAAATTTTATGTTTGGAGCAACTTTTCTTTATGAAACATGACTTGTACAAGCTACCACCAAAGGCTAAATAGTATTTTATCAAAAAATCAGTGGTACAGTTGCTCTTTAACAACAATGAAACTGAAATGATATCCAATATATATCGAAACTGATATCCAATTCATATCCAAACTGATATCCAATATATACATCATAAGCAAGTGATTAAATCCAAGTATGAATACATCCAAAATGATATGCTAATATCATTACATCCAAAATCATAAGATGATGACATCCAAAATGTTAGAGTTCAAAATATAAAGAAGGTGAAGAGCAGCAGATCAATCATCATTCATCACAGTAGGAAGCACAGTGGGGTCTGGTTGTTGAGGAGGACCACTTTTAGTACCAATCACAGTGGATTCTTGAGTAAGTGGAACATCTGTTGGTGGACCTTGGGTGCCTTGTGTTTGTTCAGAAGCAGATTGGGCAGTAGGTCTTTGTGGACAGCCTTTCTTGTTGTGACCAAGTTCGTTGCATATACCACATCTTTTTCTCTGCCCACCCTTTCTTAACTTACTATCATTCTTCTTCAACTCCCACTCCTCCAATCTTCGTTTCTTTTTGGGCCTTCCTGGCATTGTCTTCTTCTTTGGTGGTAATATATCTGGATAGGGTGTAACCTCCCAGAAATGTTGACCATTGATAGGGTAAATTTTGGTGTTGTAAGTCTCTTCATAAATGGACTTTCTAAACCAGTGGGTTATGTAATCTTCTGCATTGATGTTCAGAAATTTCATTGTTGTTATGCCATGCGTACAATAAATGCCTGTAATTGCCCATTTTCTACATGTGCAGTCCATGGTGTCCAGATTGACAACAAATTGGTGGCCAAATTGTGATATATGTATAACTTCAAATAATTTCTCTCTTGACCACCTGTATTTAACACAAAATTTATAACACAAAACTTAGAACAAATCAAGATAAATGCCTAAAATCATTTAGTGAGACAGTTTATAAAACTAACCTTGGTAACCAATATCTTCCTAACCAAGACTCCTTCTGAAATCTGTTCCAAACCTTAGGGCAGATTGAAGCTTGATACTGTGTCATCTTTGTCCTGTTGACAGCCCATCTGTTCATTATGTATACCCTAATGTCTTCTAACATGCTAATAATAGGCTTAGACCTACTATCTACTAGCACACTATTAAAGGCTTCAGACATGTTGTTGACAAAAGTGTCACATTGTGATCTAGGGGTGAATCTAGATCTTGACCAAAACCTGTCATAAGTAAATATAAGTTGTCAAGTATATAAAAATGAACTATGACTATAACAAATAAAATTAAGAATTCAGATACATCATCTACCTCAAAATCATCAACCTCATCCACATCAGCATCCTCAACCTCATCCACATCAGCATCCTTAACCTGGACCTCAACATCCTCAACCTCATCCACATCAGCATCCTCAACCTGGACCTCAACATCCTCAACCTCATCCACATCAGCATCCTCAACCTGGACCTCAACATCCTCAACCAGGACCTCACCACCCTCAACCTGGACCTCAACATCCTCAACCAGGACCTCACCACCCTCAACCTGGACCTCAACATCTTCAACGTGGACCTCAACAGCCTCAACCTGGACCTCAACATCCTCAACCTGGACCTCAACATCTTCAACGTGGACCTCAGCAGCCTCAACCTAGACCTCACCACCCTCAACCTGGACCTCAACATCATCAACCTGGACCTCACCACCCTCAACCTGGACCTCACCACCCTCAACCTGGACCTCACCACCCTCTTGGGCATCACCTTCAGTATGCACCTCAACATCCACACCATAACCCTCTTCACCACCAACCCAATCAATGAATTCTATTATTTGTGGTTCCACCATATTATGAACCACATACAAATGGACTTCGTCATTTAACCTAGCAATGTTCAACATATGCATGACACCCTTGTCATCAGTTAATAACTCTAACCTATCTGGGTGCACAGACTGACCTCCTAAACCATACCATAAGTCTTTGATGTCCATATGACATAATTCTTTGACTGAGGCAACTATGCCAAAATAGCTCAATAAGTCTGCATCACAAGTCCATTCTGCTATCTCAATTTAAAGTCACCATTATCATCAGTCAAAAAATGTCCACTATGGTGGACCAATTTTTTAATTCGTTCCTCATCCATTATCAAACTTTTTTTTATAACCTGTACATTGGGGGAGAAAAATATTATATCTATTTCAGTGATAGCTAAGTGGGGCACTCACTCACTCACTAAATATACACTAACACCGACAACGACACCGACAGGGGGACATGGAACAAACTTACATCCCCACTAACCCATCACTAACAGGTAGGGGACCACTACACAGAATAAACAATTCAACAAACTATTATCAACAAGCAAAATGGGACCACACACTCTAAACTACAATATAACCACTAAACATGCAAAATGGGACCACAAATCATCATCACGACTTACAAACACAGAAAAACCTAAATATCGCACATGGTCGTAAAAGGAAAAGGACAACGAAAACGACATACCTTACCTCTATTCGCGTCACCAATAACCTGGATTGTCCTCGTCTTCTCCAACAATGAATGAGTGCTTGTCTTTGGCTTCCTCTCGCAACCTCTTCAAGAAATCCCCAACTTCAATTTCGAATGCCTAAATCCCAATTTTCAGAGTTCTGATCTCATTTTTCCCTAAATCCCAATGCCACATCACCACTCCTTCTTTTATGGAATCAGTCCACATAAAAAAAAAATAACACCTCACCACATTCTCACTCCAACACGTGGACAACATTTAACGGCGTCTGCTAGCACTTAACGGATGAGGTACAATGTTGGCATTTTTACAAAAATTGTGACTAAATTAAGACTTTTGAAAACTTGAAGACCAAAATGAGATTCGTTGACAAAACAGAGGACCAATTGAGATATTAAGCCTAAATAATAATATGAAAACACCATTTTATCATCAAAGATGTTATTAACAGCATTAACATCTAATTAAAAATTATTATTTTATTATTTTACTTCACTTTCTAACTTGAGTGTGTTCTGTAATTAATATAGTTTAAAAAATCACTAAAATTATAAACGGAATAATCAGTCGCCCTTGTTCCTAAAATATTATAACTAAATCAAATTCAAACTTTAATTCTGACCTATATAAACAAACCAGTCAAACCTAATTAAATATATTACTTTTAGTAACTAAACTTAAATTTGTTTGAATGGTTTACATTTCTGCCTAAAATCAGCATTAATATATTGACGAAATCGTACCGTGATAACGATGGAAATGAAATAGAATTACCTTACTCACATTAACTAAATCACTGTCTCCCCTGCATATATATGCTTTTAAGGTATACACACTGGTTAAAAAATTTAAAATATTTTTTATTAGAACTTACATTAAAATGTATTGTATAGAATAGAATGGAATGTAGACTTTTTAAGTTATTATATAAAGATATTGATTGATAGAAATTAGGTTAGAAAAATTAGATAATTAGATTATTTATCAATATCTATGTTCTTTTAATAAAAAAATGTATTTTTTATTCTGAATTCTTAATCAGTTCTCTAATTATATATATTTTTTTAGTTTGAATTTGAATGTGCACGTGGCAAACTCATGGCTGGCAATCATGCTTGACTGTGAGCGTATAAGGTTATTTTATTACTGCCTGTTAATTTGTTATTATAATTATAATAATAATAATAGTTATAATTACAATTACCAATTTCCAACTAAAAAAGGAATAAGTGACGTGCACGCCTTCCATTGGCTACATACCAATAGCGTTGAAATTCTCTATTTCTCTATCTCTTCTGTGTTCCTTTCCTTCTACACGCTTCTCTTCTCTCTCTAGGGTTGCCTTCTTCCACTCTCATTTCCCCCTCTTTTTCCTCGTCGGCCGGAAACTTTTTCCGGCAATATTTCCGGCCATCGAACCTTGGGCCGCCTTCAATTCAACTTCTCCATTCGAACTCAATTAATCTGTTTCAATTCGGAGCTGTAGCTAGCTTGTACGACTCCCTTAGACTTCGATTTTATACACTTTGTTTTTTGTGTCCGATTAACGTTTGTTTGACGTTTTTTTATTGCAGCGATATTGGAGCAGAGGTGAGATGGCAAGTCAAACCGGTGCCTCTCGAAGGAGTATTTCCTCGACGAGGAAAGCCTCCGAATCAGGAGTGTCTCATGCTACTTCTCGAAAATCAATTACCTCTTTGCGACCTGTGTATGTTGTACTTATTCACTATCTCCCTTCTTAATTTCCGCGGCTATAATAATATATGTTTTCGATAGCATGCTCAAATTAATCAAATCGTTAATCTGAATCTTAATCTTCCTTAAATTATAATTTTTTTACTGTTTTTTATAAGAATAAAATCCTTTTATCTTGCATGCGCTTTTTAATTTCATCTGCTTTGTGTTTATTGTTTAAAGTGCTAAAATTAACCTTGTAATAATTTGAAATATTATGGATTTTATAGCTGTAGCTATTTTTGTGGTCTGCCGATGATTATCGCTTTTCTGAGCAGCTATTTGGGATATGTGTTGCCATAATTGTAAAACTCGGTATTTTCAAAGTGTCTACGTCAAACAAATGTGGCTATGCAAAGTCTTGCCCGATTGGCTGAGTGGTTGGTTTACAATAATGAAAATAAAGGACTTTGACTTTGATTCGGTTGCTATGGTTGTACCATCAAGTTTACTTGATTGAAAAACACTTTTATGTATCATTTTGTTGAAGGCTAAGCAGGCGTAAAATACGTACAAACAAATTGAATTCTTGAGTAATTTATTTTTTCGAGTAAGTAGATTTGTGCCTTGAACATTTATTTCCGTACAAGAATTTCTCCTCTTCCCCCTTATGAATTTGAGTCTGTTTCAGAGGTTGATGATCTTGACATGGCTATATACATAAGATTCTGCTTTCTTTAATTGCGTATTTCGTAACCAAGTAGTGGTGCCTACAAGGTTGACTTAAGAAAATTGAATTGGTTTCAGGAGTTGTTAAGTGCACTCAAATAGAGTTATTTTTAAGCAATATTATGATAGGTCCTTCGTAAGTATCTTAGAACAGAAGTCTTTTTGTGGAAAGTCCTATCAATTTAAATAATGGGATGTTCTGTCATTGGTACATGAAATTGATCAGGGCATTAGCAGGAGAGCGGACTGTGAAATCATTGCGACTTACAAAGGCCCTGACAGTACCTGAAACAACAACCATCTATGAAGCATGTCGTCGGATGGCTGCCCGTAGAGTAGATGCTCTATTACTAACTGATTCTAATGCTTTACTCTGTGGAATCCTCACGGACAAGGTACGATTCATACATGGTTTTCTCAATTTTTAGAAAGTAAAAAAAGAAGTTGAGTCCATGTCTAGGCTTCTGCAGTTTTAACCTACACAGCTTCATGTTGTATTTTATGGTTAAATAAAGGATATTGCAACAAGAGTTATTGCCAAAGAGATTAACATTGAAAACACACCAGTTTCCAAAGTCATGACTAGGAATCCAGTATTTGTCCTTTCTGAAACTCTTGCTGCTGAAGCCCTTCAAAAGATGGTGCAAGGTTTGTAGTATATAGATAAACACTCAACTTTTCAAGTTAGTTATTGTTCTATATCTTGCCTTTTGAATACATGGCTGATATTTGTTGGCAGGGAGATTCAGACATTTACCTGTGGTGGAGAATGGAGAAGTTTTGGCTTTACTAGACATAGCAAAGTGTTTGCATGATGCCATTGCCCGTATGGAAAGGGCAGCCGAGAAAGGAAAAGCAATTGCAGCAGCTGTTGAAGGAGTCGAAAAACACTGGGGAACATCAGGTTCTGCTTTGTAAACCATTTCGTTTTCATGTTTTGTCTTTTGATTTGTATGATAGTTTACTTGCAAAACAGTTAGAT
Source organism: Vigna reflexopilosa (assembly GCA_027742785.1). Classification (NCBI taxonomy): domain Eukaryota; kingdom Viridiplantae; phylum Streptophyta; class Magnoliopsida; order Fabales; family Fabaceae; genus Vigna; species Vigna reflexopilosa. The sequence continues at coordinate 29,706,729 of CM050918.1, forward strand.
ATTAGTTATGTTCACAGTTTTTAATATTACGTTGTATTTGGCCTTTGGACAGAATCTAATACATCATTCATTGAAACTCTTCGGGAGCAAATATTCAAGCCATCATTGTCTACAATAATTTCTGAGAATTCAAAGTAGGTAATACCTTCTTTGTTGGAGTTGAAAAAATTATATAAGTTTTAAATTGTCTGTATTTTTTTCACCATCCAAGTTACTTTAACAGATAATGGTTCTTTTTAGGCTAGTAACAGTATCACCAACGGACTCAGTTCTGACAACAACAAAGAAGATGGTTGAATTTCATGAGAGTTGCGCTGTTGTGACAGTTAATGACAAACCTCGTGGCATCTTTACGTAAGTTTGTGGTCATTGACATGACCAGTAGTCCTCTTTACATGAAAAACTTTTGCCTTTCCCCCAACTTTCATTTATATATGCTTTGATTAGTTTTGATGTTTGATTAAATTTTCAGTTCAAAAGATATCTTGTTGCGGGTAATTGCACAAAATCTTTCTCCTGAATCAACTCCCATCGAGAAGGTACTTTTTATTTTTACATTGATTAGAATAAACAGTTTACCTTTGTTTTCATTTTCCATTCTTTGATTCTACAGCATCTATATCTAGTAATGTTAAGGTCCTATGTTCTATCGTGTTAGATGAAAAATTGGTCATTTGGAGTGTTCATCCTTTTCTTGTTGCCCTTATTTAATAAATATGCAGGTTATGACTCCAAATCCAGAATGTGTAGTAATTGATACACCCATTGTTGATGCACTTCACACTATGCATGACGGGAAATTTTTGCATCTTCCTGTGATTGATAGAGGTAATGTTAATTGCAATACATATGTAACCGGGAAGATTTAACGGGTATATGCTTCGACATTTTTTCTAACTTGGTTTAGGTGGTTGAAAACAGATGGCAGTGTAGTTGCTGTGGTCGATGTGATCCATGTTACTCATGCTGCTGTGGCGACAGTAAGTCAGGTGTATTATCTATCCTGGACTTTGGAACTCACTACTATACTATTATTGACTAGAATTTTAAATCCATGTTGCCCGAAAATGGGACAAATGGCTTTATTTGTGACATAGCTTTTAGAATGATTCTTGTCACTAAACTATTGTGACGTGTTCTTGATTTGGTTTTGTTGATATTGTTAAATGTAGGCTTATCTACTGTTCATGAATTGGTAATATCTCAACGGAAGTTATGAGTTGGTCTTGATTGTCCACTTTTTGACTTTCTTTTGTGTTATCTTTTGGTCTTCGCCCCCAATTTTTAGCTGCTTGGAAATTTAAAAATCTGACAGCTTTTCAGCAAATACAAATGATTAAATCTAAGGCAACCAATTTACATCCTTATTCTTTCATTTGCACAATTTTCGTAAGAGTATATATAGGATTGGAAAATAAGAAAAATGTAGATGAAATATGATGGACCAATGCAATTCCTAATGGAATTAGACTAACAAATATAAAAGAAAAAAAAAACATTGGTGCTGGGTACAATCAGGTTGGAAGTAATTATATCATTTTCCTCCACTAACAGGTTGGGAATAATGAAGCTGCAACCACCTTGATGCAAAGATTTTGGGATTCAGCGATGGCCTTAACTCCAAATGATGATGATGACGATACACGAAGGTTATTTTCACATAAGTTGTTTCGAGAAATATTACGTATATTTTAATATACTTACACACTTTTGATTATGCACCAGTGACAGCTCCTTGAAATTGGCTTCTGATGGAGGAGAAACGGGGAGGTCCATTCCTTATCTTTCATCAAGCATGGCTAATACATTTTCCTTCAAAATACAAGATAAAAAGGGCAGAATGCACAGATTCACATGTGGTATGCAAATTATCTCGTCACCGATCAGCATTTTATTTGCCATTTCCTTCCATCTCTGACAGCATAAAACTGACGGTTTCAGTATATGCTTGTATATGGTTCTTCTATAACTTTCACTTGAATGTGATTGGGTTGCATGTAAATATTGGCAGTTAGCTCTGTAGTAATAATTGATAGACAAACATGCCTGCTTGACTTTGTTTTCAGGGAATGCCTACATTCTCTGAGCAACTTGCATGCAATATCTTATTTCAAGGCAATTATGTTTGTGTATTATCAGTTGAGTTTTTGTATGGGCTTGCATGTTCAGATACCCGGAGCATGAAAGAGGTTATAACTTCAATCATTCAGAGACTTGGTGATGATATTGATCCTAACAACGTACCCCAAATTCTGGTACTTTTCAAGACTATTTTATATTCTTCTTGAGATTGGTTGTATATTTACCCTCTTCTAAGGGAAGCTGGTTGTATTTTCATTTTTCAGTATGAAGATGAAGATCATGATAAAGTTGTATTGGCTTCAGACAATGATCTTGCAACTGCTGTGGATCACGCCCGGACAGCTGGTTTGAAGGTATGGTGGGTTTATCTTCAGGTCTGGAGTCCTGAAGGAAAGTTGTCTCCTTTCTTAATATTGAAAAAGGAAATAGATTTGTTGATCTGAGAAAATCTTTCAGAGATAGACGATGGATATCTAATATAGGTTAAGTTATAAATTTAGTTCCATGTTCAATAAATACTACATTTTTGTGACCATATGGAAATTGTTTACAAATTAGTCCCTCTTGTTTTTTAGAATTATAAGTATTCCGACTTTTTTATGCAAAGGACAAAAAGTACAAAAAATATATGTTGGGAATAAAATGTAGAATTTTGGTGATGTAGATTGTGGACCTGTCATTTATGGTAAAGATGTTTATAAAGTATACGTATCTTGAAAAGAGTTTGACTTAAGATTGATTAATGTTGTAGGGGTTGAAATTGCATTTAGACTACGCAGGACCACGTGGTAATGGGAAAAGTTCGCGTTCAGGAAGTTATGCTTATTCAGATGCATGGGCCTCTGCATATAGTGCCGCTGCAGCTGGAGCTGCACTTGTTGCTGGCTTAGGCATATTAACATACTTGAAGCGAGTTTGATTAAATGAAGAAACCAGTTATGTAAGTGAAAGAGGCCAATTGAAGTTAGCTTGAATTTTGGAGGGCAAGCTGTCCGCTAGCTATCTTTATGTTCTGAAATTTTGTACAATTTCTCTATATATACGAGGAAAAGGTTTAAAGCATTTTTGTGTTTTCTGAAAATTAATTGGGATGGTAATCCCTTGCTGCTTGTGTATTTGTAATTTTAGTAATTGCAGCCTCATCAACCCTCGAGACTGAACAATAACAAGCAGCTCTGTCCATTTTTTTCTGACATTACGAGTTCATAAATCAATCGACCAGAATTGATTTCATTAGGGGTAATGATATATTTTTTGTGACGAATGTTTGTTGTATAAAAAATATTTAAATATGACTTTAATTTCTTCAAATATTACATTGTTTGGTTATAGTTCTTAGAATAATATTTGTTAGTTTCAAGTATATGACATTTCTTTTTTGTTTCTTTAGTTTTTCTTATTCCTATAACTAGGTTAGTATTAAAAATCAATGGTACTAATTAGTATAAAGAAGACATTATTTTAAATTAATATACCTATATGTTGAGGTGTATATCTTATTTATTTAATGTATTTATTACTTAATTCCAAGATCATTATTTGTTATTTTTAACTGTTATATTAAGTAAAGTTTATAATTCATTTTCTATATAATATTTTTATAATAGCTTAAATATATTTTTAGTCTCTTAAATTTGCTTTATTTTAATTATTTTTCTTAAGAAACTGTAATTTTTAGTTATGTAATAATTAAATTTTGTCTAAAATAACTAATGGCGTGTGATTCATCTTCGTCTTCCCAGTCAAGAGAAGGGAAATCGTGGCGAGTGAACTGCTCTAGATTAAAGCTGTCAAAACGGGTAATCCGGCTCGACCCGGCCTGGCTCACCACATATTGGTCACTTAGTGAGTTAATTCAATCCGGCTTATTTATTAGCGAGTCGGAAAACTTTGAACCCGACTCGACTCACCAAACGGGTTGACTCATTGACCCACTTAATTATAATTTTTTGAAATAAAAAAGACTTACAAACTTTCTATAATTCAAATCTAAACAAATTTTACTCCTAAATTTCACACCCATGTTTAATTAATTTTGAAAATATAGAAATTAAATAATTTTTTCAAACAAAAAATAATAATAAATATTTTTTTATAAAATTAAAATTAAATTTTAATAAAATAAAATTAGGTAAGCGGGTTGGTGGGTCAATCCGGCCCACCACGGGTTCAACCCGCATGAGCCAGGTTGAAATCTGACCCGCATAAAAAAAATATAATTTTTTCAAATCCAATCCGGCTTGAATCCGTGACGGATCGGATTGGTTTGCGGATTGTGACCCATTTTGAAATCTCTACTCTCGACTAATAATGAGAAGATTTGTTGAATAATCTTTTCAATGTTTTTGTACGGATGAGCAAATCAATTATAGACACCCTAGCTAAACACTGGACAACTACCAGAGGTGCAGAGATTTTAGCCATGGCTGTTGTTTCCATCCAACTCTTAGAAAAGCAGCAGAAACAAGTAAAGTTTCTTCACTTTCTTGCCTTGTCCAAACGCCACGAAGAGCTGTGTTCTAAGCAGAGTATGAAATCTGCAGTTTATTCACCAAAAGTTCATTTACGGTTATTTGATGCTCAAACATTTTTTCTTACAATCATACTTCCTTATCCAACTAATTTAATCATGCTTGAATTGGTCCTTAGTTGTTACATGATGTGGATATCTGACTCCGTATATGCTGCTTAATTTATCTGCCAACCTGCTTTGTAAAGTAAAATTAATGAGCTGCCTCCTTCGAACTATTTGTTACAGATTATGCTGATGGTAAAATAGTCAAACTTTTAAGGATGACTTTGTGCATTCTAGTTTGGAAATTCAGATGTCAGGTGCCCTTTGGGACATGATACAGTTAGTTGGTGAGTGAGCTCGTCGAAACACTGTCCTTTTGATGGATAGAGATAATGCAGAAGTGTTCTACAGTAAGGTTTCAGATCTTGAAGATCTCTTCTACTGCTTAGATAAAGAGTTAGAATACGTAGTAAGACCGGAGCACCTGTTCGTAATCCAGATCCAGAGGGCATGTGAACTCTCTACGGCATGTGTTACCATAATTAGGACATGCTTCAACTATAAGAATGAGCACAGATTATGGTATCTCCACCTGAGAGTTTAACTCCTTCGTATTGTCAACCTATTGTACGGACTGGGATTTGGAGTGTTGCTTCTGTCCTGCTTCACTTGTTAAATGAAACATCTGGACTTGATAAATGAATACTGGGAGAGACGAGACACCCTTCTTGAATCTCTATATCAAAAAGTTAAAGAATTTGAAGATGCTCACAAGGTTATTATTTTATTTTGCTTACGTTATCCTTGCAATCCTGGTGTGGAATTGATATATGTTGTTCAATTGGTCTTTTGTACAGGATTCGTTTGAAGTAGCTGGAGAGCAGAATGACGAGACCATAATGAAGCTTACTTCGCATCTACTATCAATTGCTAAACGACATGGATGTTACAAAGTGATTGTTTTCTTAGCCTACCAACCCAAATATTCTGTTACTAATTAATTGAGGTTTAGGATTTGAAAAGAAGTCTCCTGGGAAGAAATATTTGCACTTCTAAAACTATTGTCTATAAGGAAGCAATGATACGGTTTTATCCTGATTTAGAGCTAGAGTCAGGACACAAAATGCCTCTTAAAATAATAAAGATCTATTAATTATGAATCAACCGCAGACCTCACAATTCCACCAAATTTTTACAGCTCCTGTACTCCTTCATTCTATTTAAACCTTTATATATTATAGGAAAGACTATCCAAACGACTGTTAATCAGGCATCCGGAAATTTCTTTTATCAATATGGAAATTTCTTTTATGACATTCTTCATCAATGGCACAATGTAACATGATGTTTACTTTTCTTTATGAACTCTTAAAGTATAAGACATACCAAAAAATGACCTTATTTTGGATACAACACTAGAAATGAGTTACTAGTAGTAACTAAGTTGTTTTCGGTTACATTGCTGACAACTCTTAGAAGTTCTACATCGATTAGAGATCAAATCAATTTATAATATATAAGTGGGGTGCAAACCTCACCTTTCAAGCTAGTTCTATAGGGTTGAGTTAGTCTTAAAGTCCACTTCTTAACATGGTATCAGAGTCAATTTATAATATATAAGTGAGATGCAAACCTCACATTAGAAGCCGGTTTTGCGTGCCTGTTGAAGAATGAGTTGGCGACTCATAGGCAGTGGCTTGATTAAGGGAAACCACCAGAGCCGTAGCGAAAGTGAGTCTTCATAGGATAATTGTCACTGCTTATGGACCCGAACCTGAGTGATCTATCCATGACCAGGATGAAGCTTGGGTGAAACTAAGTGGAGGTCTGAACCGACTAATGTTGAAGAATCAGCGAATGAGTTGTGGTTAGGGGTGAAATGCCACTCGAACCCAGAGCTAGCTGGTTCTCCCCAAAATGCGTTAAGGCGCAGCAATTGACAAGACATCTAGGGGTAAAGCACTGTTTCGGTGCGGGCCGCAAGAGTGGTACCAAATCGAGGAAAACTAAAAAATAACAAGGGTCAAGGTCAGCCAGTGAGACGATGGGGATAAGCTTCATCGTCGAGTGGAAAACAACTCGGATAACCAACTAAGGCCCCTAAGTGACCGCTCGGTGATAAAGGAGGTAGGGGTGTAGAGACAACCAGGAGGTTTTCTTAGAAGCAGCCACCCTTGAAAGAGTGCGTAATAGCTCACTAATCGAGCGTTCTTGCGCCAAAGATGAACAGGCCTAAGCGATTTGCCGAAGGCATGACCAACGGAGGAAAATATGTTGTGGACGCAGTTGTAAGAGTCGAGGAAGATAGGTGGAAGGAACGAGAAGAAACCCAAATAGTTTGTTGAAGTGACTGTTGCGAAGGCGTGGCACACTGTTAGTCACTTTAGACAAAATTTAAAATGCTTACTTTTGGAAGACTAAAAATTACAATATCCTTAAAACTAAATATCAAAGTAAAGTAAAGTTTGAAAGAGAAACCAAAATAAAAAATGTTTAATACTTGATAAACTAAAAACATATTTAATCCTTGATAATATAATATCCTAAAATCACAATAAAATATTTTTTTCAATATATTTGAAATAGAAATTTTATCTTAGGACAAAAATAATAAATTATGTTTTATATTTTTAGAATTAATAATTATAATATGTTTTAATTGTATCCAATGCTTATAAAAAATGACAGAATTTAAAATTTGTTAAAGCATATCAATCTACTAAAAACCAAGTGTATTTGTTACATTTATATGACCAAAATATACTGAAAATCAAGTATATGTTTACACTTGTATGAAAACCTTAACTAAGCTTCAGTACTCTAAATTCAATTATTATAGAAAAGCAAAACGACTTTTTTTTCTATTTCCAAAATTAAGCAACTAGAGAAAAGACCATCTTTAGATAGTCATTCTTTTTAATAGTAGGTGATTCTTCCAAAGAATGAATATTCTTGTTTCATCATTTAGTGAATTAAGGAAATAAAATCCTCCTTAACTCATTATGTTTGTGTTTGAATTTAATTAAAGGTTCCCTTTTCTTCACATCCTTAGTCATCATTTCTACTGTTTTTATAAAATCTGTTATTTTCAAAATGTCAAAGAGTTCTAACTACCTATGGTGGTTGCAAATGTTTCTCTAAAAGGAAGGTATTTAGATAATGATATTTAGATAATATTTTTTTTATAACATTTAAACATCGTTTACGTATTATTATGTAATTGGTTTAAAATTACTCCACAATTAATAATAATAATTATAAATACTATTATAGACCAATCACATGATGATACGTAAATGATATTCAAATATTGTAAAAAATATATTGTTTAAGTGTCATTATTCTTCTATAAAACTTGCAAGTTTCAACAGAGATTTGAGATCATTGTTTAGGGCCGTGTTAATGTTAAATCACAGAAAAATGGACTACAGTGAAAGTTCTTCTCATATATTTCTCTAAAATATTACTATTTAGTAAATAAAAAGTGTTAACATGGAAAAGATCATCAAACATTTCATAAAAAAAAAATCAAATAAATAATTCATTTGAGTTGATTAAAAATAACTATTTTTTAAAATTGAAATATAATTAATATTAAATATTTCATAAATAAAATATAATTTCAATAAAAAGTAAATTAAATATTAGATTACAAAATATAAAATTAATTTTCTTCCCTATTTATATTTGATGTTGATATAATTGATTTTTTTTATCATTAAAGTTTTATCCAGTTCATTTTAAAAAAATCATAATGAACTAATAAATAAAAGTTTCATAATATATTAAATGTGTTTAATTTAAGGATACTTTTTTTTTTTACTTTTCACTTTAAATTCATACTCAAGCAACCAATTGTAAATTTCTAAACCCTATAATTTATGGATTACAACTCTTCATGTTAAATACTGCTGAAAAAAAAATACACCTCTAAAGTGATTCAAAATGAAAAGTACATGCAAATTGAGAGTTTTAAGTGGTAAAAAGTCTAAATTGAGAACTTTGCCAAAATTAATGTCAAATGAGAAAAAGAAAGAAAATAACAAAATGCATATTGTTTCCAATGTCAACCATTTTGGAAAAAAAAAAGGGTAAATAAATTAGGGATGTCAACTAATTTCAATAAACTTTTTAAATATGGGTGAATCAGTTTACAAATTTTATATGGAACTATACAAGAAAGTTATATTCTTATGCAAGAGGCAGAACGTGGTTGGAACTACTGAAAACTGATCTCACGAAATGACTTTCAAAACCCATCTGACTCTCTATCACCAACTTTTTGTCGGTTTCTGGGCCCTTTTCTATACCCATCTGCAGTCCATCCTTACATTCTAAGGTTTAAGGTGTCTCTGCAATGGAAAGAAAATGCATCTTCACTTTTCCTTTTATTTTTTTTAAAGTAAAACTATTTAAAAGTAAAAGTGAAAGCATTAGTTTGGCATGAAGTGTGGTTTAAGTAAGGTCATGAAAAAAAATGTAATAACAGTAAAGATTTTAATTAAAAATCAAATATTCATTTTAATAAAAATTAGTCATAAAAAAATATTGAATATTTTTGTATTTTATTTGGAGCAGGAAAATTATTAATGAGTTCAAAATTATCATGTTACAGATTTTGTATATAATGTGTGGTAATAGCATGAGTTTGGTGTGCCGACAAGATCACATAGTTAAGAATGAGATATGTGAAATTCTTTTGTTGTTTTATAGTTTCACGGGTCACAACAATTTATTTTGTGCAAATTTTCATGCAAACAAATCAATTAAAAATTACACCTTTCTCCTTATATGCATTCCTGTGTTCTTTGTCTGTTAATTGCCCACTGATTTGCGTGGGACCAAAGGCGTCAATGTTCCCACTTTCCAAAGCCTTCTTGGCTCTTTTAATATTTATTCTAAGGTAAAGTTAATTTATTAATATATATGTCATGAAATGAAAGGAATGAAGTTTGGTTATTTTTATATTTTGTTATTTATCCGTGATGAGGAGTTTTAGATTGATTCCGCGTTCACACTTATCATCATTAACTTTAAAGATTTTATCAGCAATTGTCTTCCTTAATGACAAGAAACAGAACTTTCTTAATTTAATAATTAGACACTTGTTTTTATATAATTAGTATCTGGCAACTATTTTTTAAATATATTTATTATTTAACAATAAAAAATTATAAATTAATTAATTTTTTATATATTTTGAATTATAATAATAACAATAATCAAATAATGAATAGTAAAAATATCATCAAAATATTACATATATATATATATATATATATATTAATTTTAATTATTATTAAATATTTTTTATAATAAAATGATGTAATGTGTTAAGTTTAAAATAGATTGAATAAATAAATGATTTTGTGTTAAAAATATTTTTTTTACTTTTGTACTGAAAAAGTATATGCAAAATATTGATTGTAAAATAAATTTAAATATTTTTATTTTATTAAATAATTTTAACATTTGTATGTTGTAAATACAATATATTATTTGATAAATTAAAATATTTTCATAAATTTATTTATCCATTTTAAAATAACTTTGAAAAATTTAGATAAATTAATTAATAGAAATTAAAAATAGATATCAATATCATTTTAAACCAATTGTTCATTCTATTAATTAAATAAAAAATTTATACGATTATTTATCTATATTTATATTATTTTTCAAATTAATATTTATTAAAATTAATAATTTTAATTATATTATACAAGTTCAGATTCGTACTTTGTATTATAAAAAATGATAAATTTTTTCAGTAAAATTATTGTAACATGATATTTTAAATACACTAATTTAAGTCTAATATAAATCTCAATAAATTAAATGATAATTTTATACATTACAAAAACTAAATTTTAAATTTTTATTTTATATAAAAATAATATAAATCAATTAAGAACTATAGAATTAGAATAATTCAAAAAATATGTAGAATAAAAGAACTAATTTAAATAAATTAAAACTAAATGATATATTAAAATTTAAATAATATGTATAAATAATTCACTAAAACAAATTATCATATATAATTATTAAAAGTAGTAAAATTATAAAATTATAATCCTTTATTAATGGAAACCACGCTTATCCATACAAGGTACTACAACTTAAGCTAAGCCTAAGAAATGAAAGAAGAAGAAAGACTTCAAGGACTTTCACTCTTGTGTGTTTTCAAGTTTGTTCTTACTTTCTCTAAAGCCTTGTAAATATGATTTTAGTCTTTGTTTTGGACCTTGTATTATGGTAAAAAAATCTTGTCATTTCTAGACTTGCTTTCACCTTAACTGTTTTTTTTTTGGAATTCAACTACAACCAACTCAAAGGTCCAAAATATACGTGCTTATAGTCAATGGTAAGATCTTTGAGTCTAGTTTCCAACAAAAAAGAAATCATCTCATTTGGAGCTCTTTGGAGAAAGTTATGGGTAAAATACTCAGCAAAGGTCAAAGTTGACAAGATGATGTCTTGAACGAATTTTGGGCCTGTTTCTTGAGTTGTGCTTGCATGGGATGTGATCTAGCTTGTTTGTAGCCTTAAGTTACTTAGAGAAAGGCTCTCTTACATGTGATTGGATGAAGGAAAGACAATATGTGATTGGATGAATTACATGCAAGATATGATTGGATGAAAAAGAGGCAAGAGGCTCCCATTCATCCCCTTGGCCAAAGAAGTTTCTAGGCTCTTTCTCAAGTGCATGCACTCTAACTCTCTCCTTCACCTATAAAAGGAGAGATACCCCTCATTATTGTTTTTACTTATTTCTATCATTTATAAGGATCTAAATCTCCAAGTGTTGGAGCAAGATGTAAACATATTTGAACTCTCTTGTATTCGGTAATACTTTCCATTTATGCATGAGTTCTTTTGATATAAAGTTCGTTAATTGATTTATATTTAACGTTGGATGAACTGATCACTTGTCTTATCTAACTGACTTATGATTGAGTAGAAATTAGTCTTAAGTTGTGGTTCAATTAGTTATCTTGTGGGCTTCTAGATGCTAGGAATAGATCTAAAGTGTGCGCATGAAGATAAAGTCTTAATCTTAATGCAGGTGAACTGGCTAAGACGTCACTAAGGAATCAAACTGAAGGGTGGCAATCCTAGGCTCCAGGCGTCAAGGATGGACCTAGAGTTATACCTAAGCGAACTCATAAGACTTGATCATTTGAAGCTGCATGCCTGGAGGTAGATTTAATGCAAGAGAAGGCAAATCTCTGAAGTCAAGCTTCAACAAGGTTTAATCATTCAAAAGTCACTCACTTAGTAACTTAAACTGACTTCCAATTGGTTTTATAACATTATCACCAATATAAACTTGTTTTCTACACACAAATTGTCTTACAAAAAGATCAAAATAGTTAAAACATTATGTTTTCTACCAAATCCCTATGGATACAACATTTTTTTACTACAATAGCCTATTATTCTTCCTGGTATATTTTGGGTTACTACAATAGCCTCGTGATCGAGATCATACTCAACCAAATAAAAGAGTTTAAAATGCAGTACTAGAAGTTCTTCCAAGGTTGTCTCCTAGTGACCATTGTTTTATGTCAAAGGTTCCAACACACACAAAACGGGAAGTAGATTTTGAACGTGCACTTGGTTTTGTTGGTTGCACTATCTCAGATTTGGATGATTTCTCCATCCAAGATTGTACCTTTTAAAGACAAGTTATGGTTTTGTTGTTTTTGTTGTGGGGCTTTATTGTTATAAATGTTGGCAACATAGGCTTGAGGAGTATCAAGAATTGCAGTTTGTTGTTGCAATAGACTAGCATCTGTATAATGATCATGTGAAGTGCAAATTCCACAAACTTTTGCGGGTGCAAGTTTTTGATTTGTTGTAAGTTGGGTAACCAGTGTGGTGAGAACATCAATATTACTCTCTAAGTTTTTGTTTTGTTGCTTTTACATCATAGAATCCTCTTCATGTTGTGCAAGCCTTTATAAAAATATTGGAGGAGCAACTATTCAGAAATCTGGTGGTGGGAACAATTTGCACATAATTTCTTGAATCACTATTAATATTCAAAGAAACTCTTAAGGGATCCCACTAATATTTTACAAAGATTACAAGTGTTTTACCTCTCCAGGTTTACGAGTATTCTCATCACTCTTGGCTCCCTAGTCAACACAACTAGTATGAGTTTAACCACTCTGGTTTCAAGTCTTCTAACCACTTTCGGTTTCAACCCTAGACAATACAAAGAATTATGTGATTTTCTAAGGTTTTTCTCTTCTAGAAAAAAATGTTCAACTTGAATTATATTTGAGCACAATAAGCTTGTTTGAGTGTTCACGAATTCACTAGTTTATTCTTCTTTTCTTCTCTTCAAGCTTTCATCTATATATAGTTTTCCTTGAAAGATGACTGTTAGACAAAGAAGTTGACTTCAGGAAAATAGGTAACCTTTAGGTGGGAAGTCATACTTTAATCTACTTTGTAGAGGTTCAGAACTTTATCACATTCTTTAGCAAAATTGAGCTTCTACAATGGGACAAAGAAAAAGGCTTCAAGGGAATCATTCTCAGAATGTTCTTCATATCTTACAACGTCTTTTTTTAGGTGCAATGATTATGATAATATCTTTCTGCTTTAGTAATCTACACAAATATCAAGAACAAGGTATACAAGCATCGAAACACTTTATCATACAATGGTTCTAGCCTATCATCTAACACAGAACCACATCCAACAGAGAACCACAAATCCTTAAATCCATCATACCCAAGCCCTTTCACTACAACAAAGTAACTCCATAAGTCAGGGTCAAAATTCATAGTATCAGTTTCCCCTTCATACTTGAGGCACCCTTCACTCATGAACTTCCCCCTATGGTGAATAACCACCTCTATATCATCCTCATCATAGACAACACAATCAACAATATTCTACACCTATAAATAATCATAAAACGATAAAAAACACCATATATTAAAACAAATAGCAACTGATAATGATAGAAGAAAGCAACTTTAACTATGGGGGACCACAACTGTAGTAACCATACAACACATTTTCGGACAACCCCAACCCCACATTCCACGGGCACATGACTACAAAAAGCACTGAATAATAAATTCAAACCTTGTTATACTACATATATTAACCTTGCACGAAATTCCATTCCAAGCAATTGTGATACACGTCCAAGGACTTCGTGATTCACGTCCAAGGACTTTGTGATTCACGTCGAAGCTCGCGATTGCAAGGATTACTCCAATCACCAACATCGAAAGTCCTAATTAAGCAAATACCTTGTCCAGTAACGAGTTCGTGAAGAACACTCTCCTTCCCAATTTTAATCCCAATTTTAGTGAATCCTAATTCATAATAACATTATACATTTCAGAAAACCTAATTTTAAAATGTATAATATAATGAAGTTCCACGTAACACCCTATGTTTATGCTACGCAGGTCATCAAAAACTTAACCCATTAATCCAATTTAACTGAATCAAATCAATTGCTTTGATTTTTCACTTTTAGAAACTTAATTAGGGAAAAAAATTAAAAATAGAACCTATTTAACAAAAACAAAAAGGGTTAAATATGTTTTTAGTCCCTTAAGTATCACACGATTTTGAGTTTAGTCCCTACTCGAAACATTGATTACTTTTAATCCTGATAGTTTTGAAACAGTTATAAATAGTCCCTAATTTTGAACGGCGTTAATTTTTGTTTGACGTGGCTAACAGCCAGCCCACGTCTCATGCCATGTATGAGTTTATTCTTTGCCATGTTTTTTTTTCTTTTTATTTCAAATTTGCACGGAAGTAAACATTGAAAAAATTAGGTGCTTGTGTGAAAATTTGGAATAAAAAGAAATAAAAACATGACAGAGAATAAACCCATACATGGCATGAGACGTGGGCTGGCCGTTAGCCACGTCAAACAAAAATTAACGCCGTCCAAAATTAGGGACTATTCATAACAATTTCAAAACTATGAGAATTAAAAGCAATCGATGTTTCGAGTAAGGACTAAACTCAAGATCGTGTGATACTTAAGGACTAAAAACATATTTAACCCAAACAAAAATAGAGATTGCGGAAGTGGTTTAATCAAATATTTACGTATCATTTTACTAAATCTTCTATCATGTTAAAATAATCCTTTCTTCTTATGAAAAATATATTACAAGTAAAATTATATGTTGGCAAATTATTAAACATTTTTAAAAGATAGATATTATATTTAAATGTAAAATATTGTTTTCGATAACATTAAATACATTATATCACTTCCATGTAAAGTTAAATATTATATTGATTGAAAATAATGTGTAGAAAAGTTATTAAAGATAAAAATTGAGAGATAAATGGTTATATTTTTATATATCACGCTGTTATATTTGAAACTTATAATTTAAAATACATTTATTAAAAAATATTATTTTAATCATTACATTTAATATATTAAAACATACATTACATTTAATAAATATATTTGTTCAAAAATATCACATTTAGCATATTTAGATAAAATTGACTGTCAAATAACATTAAGTAATGTATTCATTACATATAATATGTAGTTAGTTAAATTATTAAATATAAAAATTAATAAATATATTGTGTTAAAAAATTGTACATTTATTAATATATTCAAACATACATTACATTTAAGAAATATAGTGTTAAAAATATCACATTTAACATATACAGGTAAAGTTGACTGTCAATTAATATTAAGTAATTTATTTATTATATATAACATGAAGTTAAATTATTAAATACAATAATTAATAAATAAATAAATAAACAGCTTATATTTAAATTATTGGTTAATTAAATATAATCTTTGATTGATAGTACAGTGTAAATAACATTTATATCATCCGAACATTGTAACTGAGTTCCTATTCTATTTTATTTTACTTTATTTTAAGTTTGAATTTAAACACTTTTGATTTGCATTAGGTATTATTGCGACTTATGGGGAAAAAAATTCTCTGAAGTTAATTTATTAGTGCGGAAAGTAGAAGAAACCCAAAAAACTGATACCGAAATTAGAAAAATAAACTGACCCCGCGAAAAAGGAGAAAGTAAGATCCTCATCATCTACCCAGAATAATCACAAAACGACACTTTCAATTCATGTTCCACCAATTGCGTTACTTTTCCTTCTCCATTGTTCATACAAGCTGAATCAGTGAAGCAGTGAATGAGTGAGGTATAGCACAGAACCAAACCTCAACCTCAATCTCAACCACAACCTTATCTTCCTTCTTCTGTGTTCTGCTACCACACTATCTACACATGCAAACTCCTCCAACACTGTATCTAAAATTCTTCTCTATAACTGCACAAAGTATCTTATTGCCGTTCTGCGCTGTTTCCACATTCAGTGATAAAAGCCTCATTCCATATTCACGTTTATATCACCATTCACTTATTCCGCATTCAGTGTTGGAAAAGCCTTTTGTTTTACCGACAACCCATTTGGAAAAAGGTCCCATCTTTGAAGGAAAGAATGGGAGGTGGTAAATCCAGATCTTTCATTCTAGTCTTCTTTCTCTTTGTGTTCCTCTGTGTTTTTGCAAGGGCGCAACAACAGCAACCTATAAAAAACGTTGTTGTTTTGGTTATGGAGAACCGTTCCTTTGACCACATGCTGGGGTGGATGAAAGAGAGAATCAACGCGTTAATCAATGGGGTCACGGGAGATGAATGCAACCCTGTTTCTACTAAAGGTTCGAAGCAAGATTCAATTTGCTTCACCGATGATGCAGAGTTCGTGGATCCGGATCCTGGGCATTCATTTGAAGATGTGTTGCAGCAGGTATTCGGGTCTGGTTCGATCCCTTCCATGAATGGATTTGTGGAGCAAGCATTGTCCTTGTCTCAGAACCTCTCTGAGACTGTAATGAAAGGGTTTAAGCCCGAGGCTGTGCCGGTTTATGCTGCTTTGGTTAAGGAATTTGCTGTTTTTGATAGGTGGTTTTCTTCAATTCCTGGTCCAACACAACCCAATAGGCTTTTTGTGTACTCAGCAACCTCTCACGGTTCCACAAGTCATGTCAAGAGGCAGTTAGCGAAAGGGTACCCTCAAAAAACCATCTTTGATTCTTTGCATGAGAATGGCCTGGACTTTGGCATTTACTTTCAGAACATACCCACAACTTTGTTCTATAGGAATCTGAGGAAATTGAAGTACGTATTCAAGTTCCATCAGTATGATTTGAAGTTCAAGAGAGATGCCCGAAATGGGAAGCTTCCACCCCTGACTGTGATTGAGCCTAGATACTTTGACTTGAAGGGCTTACCCGCTAATGATGACCACCCATCTCACGATGTTGCACATGGCCAAATGCTGGTTAAGGATGTTTACGAGGCTCTAAGAACCAGCCCTCAGTGGAATGAAACACTTTTCATCATTACATATGATGAACATGGTGGATTTTTTGATCATGTGAAGACCCCTTTTGTCAACATTCCTAATCCAGATGGGAACACCGGACCTGCTCCCTATTTCTTCAAGTTTGATAGGTTAGGAGTTCGGGTTCCTACTATTATGATCTCTCCTTGGATCAAGAAAGGAACTGGTAATCTCAAAATCCTAGTTAATTATCCTTTTTTAGCGTCTACTCTTTTGTCAAAGCAATTATGCATATTTTTCTATGATAGAGATGTGAGGAAATTATGGCCAATACTTCTTTTATCATGGAGAATATGACATGAATTTATTCCATTGAATGCCACATTAACTTTTCTGGGACCATGTTCTTTCTGATTACCAGTATTCCGATGTCGTTACTTTAGTTTGAGTTCGATGCAGTTGGTTGATATTTCTTTTCTATGTTTGTCCTTTTCCTTGTGTTTTGAGAGAATAAGGACCAAAGGATTGTTGTTTTCTAGTCAAATTTGGTATACAAACAACAAATTGGTTTTGAGCAATACGGTTCTAATTGCTTTGTTTACCAAATCTTCTTGAGTGCATTTGTTAGATTCTAAAGCTTCAACTTGCTTTTGATTGGTCTGACATGCCTACTGATTTTAATTTACTACTTGGTCCAAATTTCTCAGTGATAAGTGGTGCCAAAGGACCTGCTGAAAACTCAGAATTTGAGCATTCTTCTATTCCTGCAACCATAAAGAAGATCTTCAACCTTTCCTCCAACTTTTTGACCCACAGGGATGCTTGGGCTGGGACATTCGAGCATGTTGTTGGAGAGTTAAGTTCACCCAGAACGGATTGCCCAGGTATCCAACCTACCCTTTTTATGTCAATCAATTACATTCCTCTATAATACATTACAATATGGATTACAACGTGATAAAGTTGAACATAGATAGCTTATACAAAAGAGGGGAGACTTCATCAACTTTGACTAAGAAACTTTCTGAATAAGAATTTTTATATTATCATTTAATCATAAATTGTGATGGATAATCAGTTTATTAACTTCAATAATAGCTACCTGAAAAGTTTATGCTTATCATGATTTCTGATTGGTTGACAGTGTAATTTTTGTTATACTGTCCTGCACAGAAATTAAACTCAAAACCTTATATTATGTGTAACAAAGTATTAAGGCTGGGTAATGTGTGTATTTCAGTGACTTTGCCGGACGTGACCCCTCTAAGGAGCACTGAAGCAAAAGAAGATGCAGGCCTGTCTGAATTTCAGAGTGAGGTAGTTCAATTGGCAGCAGTTCTTAATGGGGATCATTTCTTGAGCAGTTTCCCTGATGAAATGAGCAAGAAGATGAGTGTGAAGGAAGCTCATGAGTACGTTCGAGGAGCTGTCTCAAGGTTCATAAGAGCTAGCAAAGAGGCCATCAAGTTAGGGGCCGATGAATCTGCCATTGTGGATATGAGATCCTCTCTCACTACTAGGTCTTCAGTTCATAATTAATACAAGCAAAACAACAGAGAAAATAAAGTTGTGGCTACCACTGTATCTAAGTATTATAGTTTTAGGTCATCTGATAATTCTTGTGCTAGATTTTGCTGTTGTGAAAGTGGAATGCTATAGAAGGGTGAAAGTGGAATGCTATGAGTATCAGTTTGTTGTGAAAGGACGGAAGTTTCTCTAGGTGATAAAGTCTGCCTGAGAATTTAAGGAAATTTAAGAAAAATAATCAAGAAAATGATGGGTTGGCAAGTGAGTAATTTCGAAATAGAAAACTCCAGTGCTGTTGTACAAAGTACCAACTCATAATAATATAAATGAATATCCATTAGTTTGTTCAGATTTGCCTGTATCATGTGAATTTCTTGAAGAGCGACTCGGGAAGGATAGACAAACGAAAAGTACCGTCTCTTTCACCAACTGAGATTTAGTTTCAATGTGATGTTAGAGATGCAACTAATAAAGTTAAATTTTTTAAACTTATTTGATATGGAGTATTTTAGTCGCATGAGCCATGAAATACAAAAACTAAAGAGCTAAACTTAAAAATCATTCACCTACATACTATACCGAAAAGGATGAAATACAAAAACAGGAAGGTTAGTATGTAGTCAACCTGTCATTTCAGTTGCAAAGTAGATTTATACTTATTCAGCATTTTTCGAAAACCTATTCAGCGTAACTTGCACAATCATAAATAAATAAAATGGTGTTTTGGCGCTTGTGTTGTTTTCAAGAAGGAGGAGAGATTATGTTCCTTCTGCAGTTACACACAACTTAAGCCAATATCCCAACTATGGTCGGTATGCAAGTGCCTAGAGTTGGATATACTAATCTCGTTTGATATATTCGAAAATCATAAATAACAGTTTTTGTTTACCAACCATCAATACCCCTCTTGGAGTGGAAATGCTGTACATGGTAAGAACATCTTACCAGGGGTATTAGTCTGCTTTAATTGTGAAAGGTGGCATATATTCTGGAGAAATAATTTTGCAGCATGCCGAATTTCATGAAAAAAGGACACCAGAACATGCTACCCTGCAGGACATATATAATGAGATTTGCCGTACCATGAGATGCTAATGCTTTGACAAAGTTTATTAATATATATATTTCTATTATAAAGTAGAATACCAAATAGTATGTGAGATCGTGACACTTAATTATATCTGTAAGTCATTCTTCCCGTAAAAAATGGTGAGGAATATATACCTTTAGCAATTCGTCGGTTCTGGACAACTGGACTCTCTTTTTTCATTTTTAAATTGATACTATTTCTCCTTTGAATTGTCAGGCAAACTTTAAAAATATCTTCAACTAAGATACCGATTAATTTCCTTATCATTCAATCCTTAACTCCTAAATTAAGTGGTAGACTCATCCATGTGTTTGGATGCACGATTGAAAAGCTGAACGCGCATAAACACTGTCCTTTTGCATACAATACTTGTGCGGAACCACACATAATATTTAGTTGCTGGTTCGTTATAATTGCATGTGGACCGGAGATGTAATTTTTAAGACCAAACATGCGTCAAGAACCACCACCATCTTCCCATTATATTTCTATATATTCCTCAAGCAAATAAACAGATATGAAACATGCATTGTATTCACCTAAACAACGAGATATAAATTGAAAAAAAAATGATGACACAAACAAGTTTCATCATAGACAAAATACAGGAACTCTTCTCTAAAGTTCAAAAGAAAGTAGTTAGTTACACTTTCTTTTACAAAATTTATAAGCAAAAAATCTACAAAATACCAACTATCATCATTAAAGATTTTCTGAACCCATAAGATGAGAACATTGAGATAAACTGATACACCTTTCAAGCCTTATTGTCATTTACTGTACTGTACTCAGAATCAAGTTTCCATATTCGGAACCACTCCACAAATTTAAGTATTCATTCCATACTTTATGTTGATAACGGACTTTGCCACGTTGATATATCAGTGATAAGATCACGCAGTTGATCTATTAGTGTCTTCAGGAGCAAGTTCTTGTTGGCAAGCTCCTACATTTATGAGAAGATGTTCAATGTTTACCACTGAAGTAATTAAAAAAGAAAAACAGACAATCTATCAACCACTCCTACATTTATGAGAAGATGTTCAATGTTTACCATTGAAGTAATTAAAAAAGAAAAAAGACAATCTATTATCAACCACTTCAGCTCAGACGCTGAATATGATTGCAAATCTAGATATCCTTTTGTTCCTTTTTTTCTCTTATGAAAAATTATTGTGCTAATTAAATAAATTTAAAAGATTCATAAAAAAATGTAATTTAAAAACGAAGAAAACCTAGAAAGCTTATATTAGTGTTAAGAAGCTAAAAATAATAGCAATATATAAAAAAAAAAAAAATCTCCAAAATGGTGTTGTATCATAATTATCTTTTTAAAGCTAATACCAATGGGTCATAAATTGTTTCAAAAATAGGCCAAAATTACAAAACACATAATAAGGAAGACACTAGATTCAGTTAAATCTTAACATAATATGACTGAAAAGTAAATGCTTCTGAATTCCAACAAACTAAAATCTGTTCATAAAACGACAATTTCAAAGCTCAGCCCTTGTAAAGAACAGCGTCAAAGAATAGAGATAAAGATTAATACATTTATTAAAAACCTGGTTCAAACCTACCCTTCTTAGAGTTGAGGCTCGCTCCTCCAACTTGTCAATTTCAGCTTCATCTGCAGGGCTAGCAGCTGAGCCGGTATCAAATGATTTTGACTGCAGTACAAACCACGTCAGTTTAACAAGAAAACAAAAGCTTCACTTGACAAAATTTAGTAGTATAGCTCACAAAAAAATTACATACATAAATATTTAAGCAAATAAGTGACATATATGAATGAAAAATAAACTGCGAGTGTATCTACCAATATCTCTTGTGTCAATTTACACTATGTGTTCTATATCTACAATAGGGAGAGTTTGTCTACCAATATCGTTTATGAATAATCCTTTAACTCCAACCATCAATATCTTCAAATTCCAGTTGATGGTATTGCAACATTGCAGAATTATGTTTAGCAAATAATGAATTTATACAAAGCAATTTGTACCAGCCGGTTTAATATTCTTTTTAAACAATAATATTTTAAAGATGAGTTGTTACTGAATTTTTTATAATCGTATTAAGCTTATCCCTGTTTTTTTTTCACCCCCGTTTTTAAAACGACATCAAATTGAACCTTAGAATAGTTTGAATAATCGTTTTACCTTCTCTGAAAGATATCCATGAAATTAAGATTGAATTCACAATCCATTAGCTAAAACTCTGGTTTAGCAAAGCAATAACTAGCTAATTATCATTCCTGGGGTGTTTAGGTAATAAAACATAGAAGAAATAGATGGCCAAAAGTCAATAAGCCACTTAAAATTGCAGTCAGCTCTGGAACATTAACAAGAGCGTACACACACGAGTTTCATACTTTTCATTATATTATTGAAGCACAATCAATGTTATCGATATTGGCAACCCGAAAATCCTTTACAAAAGTATGAAGAAGCATCGTGGACAAATAAACATACAATATATCCAGATAGATAAATAATGAAAGACAGCCATACAGCTAATGATACAATACAGTGAATAATAATAATAATAATAATAATAATAATAACAAGTTTAGAAATTCGAATAACATTAAAATCAATGCAAAACACCAGAACTTCAAACAACGACAAGACAAGCATTGAGTAGAAAGAAGAAAAAGAAGGGGGAGAGAGCAGTGCTACAGAACGAAAGAGGAAACCAAGAAAAGGAAAAGGGGGGAGGGCGGCACTGTACTGGGACAACAACAGCACTGCAGTGGAATGCTGGCAGCGGAATACGTCTCAAGCTCTGGAATACATTGCAGGCAGCAACAGAATAAGCCAAAGGAAGTGGCAGCAGCAGTGTCACTTGAGGCTGACCACAACATCTACGGTTGCTTAAACAGAAGAGATCTGTATTTTAGGTTGTGGATGGTATCTTAGGTTTGTTAATTTTGGATTGGGTTTGAAGCGAACACCTGACCCTTTTTTTCAAAATATAAAATTTAAGAAGCCTTGGTCAGTGTGACCAGAACTGAGGGCAGCAACATCAATCATGGTCGTTCCATGAGGCCATTCCACAACTTCCATAGCTGTCACTAGCCATCATGGAAAACCCAATCCGCCACTACCATGCAGTGGTGGGCAGAAAAATAAAATCTGTCACCCCTTTTTCCATGGTCGCTTTTTTTAACACTGACCACCATGAGTTAAACTTGCATGGTTCAATTATCAGCAACTTGATCCCCTAAACTTACAAACTGTGACATGAGTGATGCAGAAATGCCCCCCATGTAGCCAATAAACGTGATTTGGTAAGTGAAGTAGTTGAGTTGCTGACTTCAGAATGACAAATAGGTTGCTTGCATTGCCGCCAAAGCACACTGAACGTGAATTCACAGTTAGGCGTGCATTCACGTTGATTGTACACTGGAACATGTGATAGCCCCAAAACACACTGAATGACATTTCTGCAACTGACCTATAGTTGACAGGAGTTCCTAACATTTTAGCCACTAAACATTGAAGGACACAGCATGTTTAGTGAAACTACGGTCTTTCAGATTTCTGAACTCTGTAACTAAACACCACATTTCAGTTTAAACTTCTGGGACCATCACAATTTGGCACTGATGAATGTTGGAATTACAATAAAGTACCGGCACCAACTTAAGCTGAAAGATCTAAGTTTCTATAATGTATCAAATGAATATGCACGTTAAAAATTGACAACCACAATACATCCTAAATATCAAAAGTAGGGCTTTCAATAGTGCATGACAGTGACATAATAATGCTGTTGCGACACAGCGGTATCAGAGGCCGCACAGTGCTCACAATCACTTGTGGATTGCAGCAGGATACCACTGCAATTCCTTCTTGCTTAGCTGTTAGGCTTGTTTTTTGGAAGGGAAGCAGGCATTTCAGGGATTTTGGGGGGAAACACAACAAAAAGGAGCGATACCTGCATGCATCTACATCCCTTTTCTCTCTGACGAGAAGACCTACAGTCTCCTTGTCTCTGGATATGACGAGACATACTCCCTCTGCTTCTGGCTAGACATGTTACCTATGTCTTTTGTTGATATTTACTTGTATGTTTTGTATAAGACACATGATGCTTTTTAGTGGTTACAACGACTTTAATTCATGTATTTTCTTGTATGGCGACGTTTTATTGTCAATTATGAATCACGATTATTTAACAACTTTCCATCATCGAGAATTTAAACTGTATAAAAAAATTCAAATAGCATTTTAAGATCGACTGCTATGCGATACTATATTTTTGAAATCTTTTCAGATCTCAATCCAGGGAGAGTCAAAATTACTCCTATGTCCAATCCAATCCAATCCAATCCAACCCAACATCTTATCCTTTTACATTAACAATTTAACACCACATTCATGCGTACAACCAGAAGGCAGCATCGACTAGTACCTCTCCCACCCTCTGAGCTCAATAGAGTTTATTGCATTTAGCTTCGGCACATAATAACCTCCCAAAAAGGTTCACAAGATCCTCGAATCAACAGAATTGATCGTTAAAATGCATTTCACAACAAAGCAAACACGGTATAGGGTCAACGAGCGAAATCGTGTACCTTCTGGGAGTTAGGAATGGCAGTGAGAATGGTCCGAAGCGCGGCGACAGCGTTCTTGTACCGCAGGCGAGCCTCTTCGAGGGCGCCTCCAGCGCCGGCAGAGGCTGTGGCGCCGTCAGAGTGAAGATTTGAGTTGTCTGAAGCGGAGTCAGTGGTGGCGGAGGGGGCATTGGGGGAGGTAGAAGTAGCGGAGGGAGAGGTGGACCACAAAACAGGGTTGCAGAGCTCGTCGTTCATGGAAGAGAGGATCTGGAAAGCGAACTCTATGGTTTCTTCCAAGTACTTCTGCCCTTCCATCGCCAACTCCTGCGTCGTTTTCGACCTCGACATCATGCCGTTCCCCAATTGTTCTTCCATTCTAATCCCCTCACACTCATTCAGCGCCAAAACCACTGGATTTAGAAATCCTAAAACCCTAACCTCTTATAGATTCCAAGATATAAACAATGGCGAAGAAAAAAATAAACCAAAAGATGAAAACGTCGACAGCAGGATTCGAACCTGCGCGGGCGAAACCCAGCAGATTTCAAGTCTGCCTCCTTAACCACTCGGACATATCGACACTCTGAGTCTGGCTATCTCATTATTTCTTTATTATCATCTAATACTCTTCCTACAAGTTATCATTTTAAATATAAAAGATTTAGTAACTTACAACACTCCTCTTTTTTCTAATTCTACCCTAGATCTTGCTTAATTTTGTTTGATAAATTTTATTAAATAATTTAAAATAATTATTTTGTATTAAGATATTTTTTTGTAAATGTTAAAATTGAAAAGCTATATTTTATTTCAAAAATATATAAAAGTGTCAATATAATTTATTTTATAACATTAATAATTACATGCTTAAAGTTTATCGCATTTGGTATTTGGTTTTCGTGAAAAGACTTCTACTAGAGAAAAATAAGAAATAAATCATTTTTTTATTCATTAAAATAACTTAAACATAGGTTGATTTGTCACATTTTTTTAATACATTTTATTTTCAATTTTTAAATAACTTAATTTTGTTTACAAAAAAATTCATTTGTTTTTGTTCGTATTTAATTCTTAAAAAAAAACATTATGAAAAAGGTTTCTATTATGCATTTTTCGACAGGGTGTACGCAGTGATTGTGAGGGATGATAATGGTTAGATCTTAATCTACGTGGGTGGAGCTTGTTGATCTCTAACAAGTGCACACGATCTGCAGTGACTACTTTAGTGACTGCATGGAGGAATCAGTGATACCTTTAAGTGCTTGATCTAATGGAAAGATATGGAGATGACAAGACAACTTTTTATTGGTAAAATTTGAGATTGAAGGATAGTGACATGTGGTAGCTCTTAGTGGGTAGGTTCTGAGTTCTAAGATGAGTCTTTGCTACAAATAGTTATGTACGTGTAAGATATGAAAAAAAAAATAGACATCTTAAAAATAAAATAGTTTTGAAATTTTAGTGTTTTTGTTTGGTGATTAGTAATTTTGTGTATATATCTTTGTTAGATTATTTTTTTATTTTTATTTATATTTTTCTTAGGGATAAAAGGATTTTTTACCTTTTATCAATTAAGTGCATAAATTAAAATAGTGAGGTGTAGAAAGGAGAAGTATGCAAAATAATAGATTAAATTAATCTTTTAGAGGATTGGTTAGTTGTCATTTTAAAAGTTTCTTGGAAAAAGATATGAGATATAATCTTTGTGAGTTTAGAGATTAAAAGAGATATTATTGTTAGATAATAATAATAATAAAATATTAAGATAGAGTATATTAGAGACTTATCATATTTAATTAAATTAAAGATAAATTTATTTTATCGTATGAGCCTTTATTATAAATAGAGTATCTTATGTGTATATTCCACACAAGGAAAATTAATCCCACACATAAACTCCTATAGAAACTCTGACCATTAGGAAAATGAGACAAAAACTTTGAAGGTGAGAGGAAAAGAAAGAGAATAAACGTGAGGGTGCAACTACATTAGAAGAGATCTTTGGATATAGATAAAGTCTTAGTATTGGTCAATGTATGAGGAAACTTACCTTGTTTGTTGTGTGTTCTTGATTATCTTGAATGATATACCTTGTTTTGATGCATGGGATTGTAATTATGAGTTATGATTTTCTATTGATTTGCTGGGTAAGGGTACATGTATGTATGATGGATGTTTCTGCATTATGACAGGGTTTATATCATGTTTGTGTTGGATTCTCCCTATGAAAGTATGTATGGCTTTGTTGGATTCTCCCTATGAAAGTGGATAGACCAAGGGTCTATCTGTGTGATGTTAGTGGTGACATCGAGGTTCGAGGAATGAGGCTTGAAGATCGAGGATCAAGGATCGAGTAATCTAAGATGATTGAATTGATTATGTTTAAGGGATTAGGAATCTCATTGTTAATACATCTATGTATAGGGTGGTTGATATAATCAGTGTGTATATAACATGTTTTTATAATTGTTTTAATGGTAACTTACCCAATATTTTTTTGTGTTTTTGTGTTGTGAATGAAATTATCGAAGATGATCGTATAATATGTTGGTTTAATAGCACTAATTGTCCCTGTTTTGGTAACGAGAATTCGTTTTGGTCCCCATTTTTTTTTGTTCAATTTAGTCCTAAAGAATGAAAATTGTGTTCAATTTGGTCCTTTTTACAAACGCCGTTTAAATCGTTAACGGCAGACACTCCAATAGTGCCCAACAGTGTTGATGTGGCATTTAATTGCCCACTTGGAGAGTCTGTAGAGGCACACTGAGGTGGATTTTGAAAGAAATGCGAATTATTTATTGTACTCCAATTTATGACCAGAGGGTGAAGAGTGAAATTAGGTTTAGGTTAGGGTTTTTTACTTTACTTCAGTGAGCGAAAGTCAGGTTCGTGGTTAACCTTCCCAATCTTCAAAGTTGATGAGCCATGTCTCGTTCACAATGTTCTTCTTCTTTTTGCAATAGCTCCGGCCACCGAAGTTGTAATTCGTCACTTGGTGGCGGTTCAATGGGGGTAGGGATAATCCCCATTTGCAATTGTGGTGAGTTGGTTGTAGTAAAAATGGCTAGAACTTTCAAGAATGCTGGAAGATACTTTTGGGGTTTGATAAGTGTGAAAAAGAGTTATTTTTACACTTATAAATGATCTCAATTTTGTAATTATTCATGTTATTACTCAGTGAAAAGTTGTAATAGGAAGTAGATTGTTATGTAAATTATTGTACAGGAAAAATTTGTATAAATGGGAATATGTCGGTCAGTTCTCGCAAAGCGCAAGAAATTCGCAGGACCAGAAAATGATATTCGCAGAGCGCACCAGTTATGTGCGCTGAGCGAATCAGGAAAATCAAAGTGCCAACAATTTGGAAATTCGCACAGCGAACACATACTTATGCGCTGAGCGAATAACAGCAGTTTTAGAGCAGCAGTTAAAAGAAATTCGCATAGCGCACACATACTTGTGCGCTAAGCGAATTAAGGAAGTTAAGTGGCTCTTAAAAGGCGTGACAAAGAGGCAGAAATGATCTCTGACACACGAAAAATTAGAGAACTACTCTGGAGAAATTCAGGAGAACATCAAGAGACCTCTCAAGACATCAAGACTTCACATTATGCAAGGAATTGCTGAAATGAGTATGTTTATGATGTCTAGGATAGGCTAAATTTCTGTTCGTTGGAATTGATTGTAATGGCTGACAAGTGATGTAATTTGTCCTGTTCAATATAAGTTGTGTTCATATGTTTTTCTTGATTTACTTGGCATTATACGGAAGTATAATATAATTAATATATTCAAATTATACTGGGAAGTAAATTTGAGTATGAACTCAAGCAAAGCAACCTGAAGGAACGAAGCTAGGAATAGTTTCAATTCTTCTGGTCATTGGTAAACATCAGATCTTAATGCTAAGTTTATGTTTAATTACTTAAGGAATTAATAATTGAACATAATTCTTTAGAACTTGTTTTAAGGGATTAAACCAAGATACTGTGATGTTAATGTTTGAATGCAAATTATATTGTTCAGATAAGTTGCTGTAATGTTAGTCATGAACTCAATTCCAACGAAGCCTTCTTTCAACTTTAATTTCAAATTTTGATATTCTGTTAATTTCTTACTTTCAGTTCACTGAATCAAATTGTCCTTTGTTGTTGAATTGAATTTGATAAATAATTTTAATTGAACAACTTAACTCAAATTCCCTTGGGAGAATGATACTTTACTTATCCACTTTATTACTTGTAACGATTTGGTATACTTGCCAAATAGTTATCAGGGTTGTCGTAACTACAAGGTGATGTGAATAAAAGCATCTGTAATTAAAGCTTATTTTCTTGCCTATTTTCTTTGTGTTTGTAATTAACAATGTGTTTGATAAATAACAGAGTGGAACTAGTAATGTGATGTCTTGTAACTATTTTAAGTGGTGCAATGAAGAAAAGGTTGACGAAAGGGATGTTATCATTGGTAGTCAAAGGAGGAAGATTTGTGATATGGAGAAGACAGTGAGTGCTTTGACGAGAACGAACCAATTCTTAGTAGCAGTGGTTTGTGTTCTTAGTGTACTGATCATAGTTATGTTGTGTTCTTTTTTAGGTTGATGTGTTGAAAGTGTGGTTGATGTGTTGAAAATGTGTTTTTAGGTTGATGTGTTCTGTGTTTCTAGGTGGTCCCAATGTACTTTACTTTTGTGTTTTGAAGTATGAGGTTGTTAGGTGGTCGCATTAGACGACTGTGTTTTGTATTAAATCAATAAATGAATAACATTTCTTGTTCAAATTAGTCCTCATTTGAGTTAAATATGTGCGCATGTGGTCCTCCAGATGTTGACAGTGTTATGTGCATAAAATGGACGTGGTCAAAATCAATATCAAAACATGGGTACATGAATATATTTTCACAATCAAAAGTCAATTCATGGGTACACCATAAGTTACATAATAGCACATCATTACAGATCCAATGCCAAATATATCAAAACATTATAAAGTATTTCAAAACATTACTAAGGACACAAGGTTTAAATTAGGAAAGTATTTCAAAACAGATACAGTTCCAAGTGCACGAAATTTATAACATTACAAAACAGATGGTCTCCTAATTGGTAACTTGTCCCTTCTAATTGGCTCAGTTGGTTGCTTAGTGGATTCCTGTGTTGGTTGGGGTGGTGGTGCTTCAGATGGTTGTGGTAGGTCTGGTTGATCTTGAGGGCGTAAAGGGCATTGATTTCTATTATGCCCAAGAACACGAAAAATGTTGCATTTCTTGCGGTGGCCGCCTTTGGTCATCTGGGTTTCATCCCTCCTTACCTCCCAACTCTCCAACCTTCTCTTTTTCTTTAGTCTGCCAAGTAATTTTCTTTTAAAAGGTGGGAGGACATCTGGGCATGCTGTTCTTTCCCATAAATGGTGCCCATTCACTGGAAATATGATTGAAGCATATGTTTCACCATAAGTTGACCTTCTAAACCAAACAGGTACATATTCTTCTGGATCTAAATTTAAGAATCTCATTGCTACAATAGCATGGCAGCAAGGGATGCCACTAATGAGCCATTTCTTGCAGGTACAGTTTTGGCTGTCCAAGTTGACTGCAAACTTGTTTGTAATCACTGCATAATGCCTACCTTCAAAAATGTTTTCTCTAGACCAACTGCCATCAAATAAGACATGATTAAAAGTTAAATATGAAGTCCTGAATATGAACAATTTTATCACAGACCAAGTGGCATGAATTAAAACTGGGAAAGGAAATGCTTACCTAGGGATCCAATTCTTGGATAAATTTGATTCTTTTGTAAGTCTCTTTCTATTCTTGGGACATATATCAAAGTCCATATTACACATTTTGATTCTGTTGGTCGCCCATTTTTTCATGATGTAAACTCTAATTTCCTCTAGGAAGGTGACAATGGGCTTTCCTCTAGCATCAACAATAACACTATTAAAAGCTTCACTCATGTTATTGACTAGTGTATCAGTTACTGCTCGACCTGTAAATCTAGATCTAGACCAATACCTATTACAAAGAATAAGAAATTGTTAGGAAGCTAAAAGTATGTAAAAGGTTGTAGTAAGGAAGAAGAAATACCTTGGGGGAATAACAATAAGGTATTTGTATGCTTCTACCTTTGGGTTTCTCTGTATATGTCCATTGTCATCTGTGTCTGAATCATAGTTGCTTTCATTCTCACTATATTCTACTGACACAGACCCTTGTACGTCGTTATGTAGTACTCCTTCATCAATATTAACATCAACATCAACTAGTCCTTCATCCACTTCTTCTTCATCAACTACTCCATCAAGAACTTCACCATGCACCACCCCTGCATCATCATCCTCACTTGAACTAAATTCTTCAATGACAACTTCTTCCTCCACCTGCACAACCACTTCGTCCTCCTCCTCCCCCTGCACAGCCACTTCATCCTCCACCCCCACAGCAACTTCATCCTCCACCTGCACAGCAACTTCATCCTCCACCTGCACAACAACTTCATCCTCCACCCCGTGCACATCCTTTTCTTCATTCCCACTCTCTAGACTTCCAAGACACAACAAATGAACTGGTTCATTTAATTCACTTTGAACAATAATGTCTGGCTCCTCATCCACAAAGTGCACCACAAACAAGTTAACTTCCCCTAAAATCTTGGCAATGCCTACCATGTTCATTGAATCTTTGTCATCGTACAACTTATACAAAATATGGTCAATGCAATAATATAACTCAGACACATTAATATAACCCAACTCCTTAACGAAATCTACCAGTTCAAAATAACTCCATTTGTCTGGGTCCACACTCCAATAAGTGACTTCCCCACCAACATATCGAAAAGGTATATCTGTAACCAGGGTCCCATCATGGTGGACCACAACATTAAATCTCTCCTCAGACATTCCAAACGCAAGCCTACAAAATGAAATTTATGGGCATGGGACCACTATGGAAACGGAAAAAGTAACTGCTTTTAACGCTAAAATAAGGGGTAAACCCTATAGGAAACATTAAACAATAAACCAACAATCAACAATCAACGAGACACAACCCATTATAATATGTTAGAGAACAATGCCCTAAACAGTTCGCCCTAAACAGTTCGCACAACTTCTCAAGAAAATCTAACTTTCGAAAAAATGTAACACTCACATTTTCATCTGTGCAACCAAGTTTACACAGGAATGTCACAACACCCAGCTTAGTTACGAGATTAGAAACACAAACCTGACTGCCAAAGATCAATGCTTCGAATTGGAACTGGACGTCACTGATGTTCTTCTTCCCAATCTTCCCAGAGCACGCAAGAAGTTTACTTCTCAGAACCCTTAAATTAATTTTCAAAAATGCAATCCCTAATATCTCCAATTGGAATTTCAAAATTAATAATTCCAACTCAGTGTGCCTCTACAGGCTCTCTAGGTGGGCAATTAAATGCCACATCAACACTGTTGGACACTGTTGGAGTGTCTGCCGTTAACGATTTAAACGACGTTTGTAAAAAGGACCAAATTGAACACAATTTTCATTCTTTAGGACTAAATTGAACAAAAAAAAATGGGGACCAAAACGAATTCTCGTTACCAAAACAGGGACCATTAGTGCTATTAAGCCTAATATGTTATACGTGAGCAAATGGTGTTGAATATGTTCTAGAAGCATAATAGATTCGAGAGATGTCAGAGAAATATTTGGAATTTCTTTTGAAAGTGCTTATGTTTAGACATTTGAGATAGTGTAATTAGTATTTTGTTTTCTTCGTTATTTTAATTACTTTTTAATAATGTAATTGGACAAAGTTTTTGGAACTATTACGATTTGAATTAATTATGCACATTTATATGCTAAGGTTTTTGAGAAATACGTTTTTGTGCTATAAGAAAGATTTGAAATATAAGGTTTTTGTAATAACTCGTCACACCCCAAATTTGAGGCATTATAGTAAAGGGCATTGGCGAATATTGATGCAGTGTGTATGGTGATTATACGTGGGCATTAGTTAGCATTGATTCGGGTGTGCTATGAAAGAAAATTCTTAGAATGGTTTTTCAAGTTAGTATACTCCTTATTGTGGAGTATGAATGATTGATGGTATAGGCAATAAAGATAAAAAGGAAGATGTGTTTATTTTAATCATGGTGGAGATTGTTGGGTTGATGAAAATATATCTTAGAAGTCCCACATCGCTTAGGATAAGCAAAGGAGTGGGTGATAGTGGTTATATAATATACTTAGGTCCATGATGCTTAGACATACCCCAAGTCGTTAACACTTTGAGCACGTGTTTGGCTTTTCTTATACTCTTGTAGTAGAGTATTGTGAGGTTTAGTTTAAATTTTTGTTCTAGAGAGTGTGAATGTGTTTGAGGTCAAAGGGTATGGCAAATTTGTATGTGTTGTAAAATTTTTCATAGTGTTATTCTCTGGTTGTCATCAAACAACAATCATTTTTTTTCAATTTTATAGTTTTCATGTATGTTCTTATGTTGATTTCTTTTATCAATTATGAATACGGATTATAATATTCGTTAATATAGAAAAATACTTTAATTTGAAGTAAGATGAGTGATCAATTCATCCAACGCTAAACATAAATCAATTAACAAACTTTGGATCCAAAGTTAACATCTATAAATGAAAAGTATTGTTGAATACAATAGAGTTTAAGTTGTTACATCTCACTCCAAAACATGGAGATTTAGCTCCTCATGAACAGTAGAAAGTACACGTAAAGAAGATAATCCATTTCCAAAACCTCTAAAGTTGTTCTCTTAATTATAGAGGATATGAGTGAGGAGACACTCTAGAGTCTCTCTCTTAAACTACTTTAAAATTCTCTCAAAAAGCTCTTCCAAAACAGATTTGAAGTGTTGTATTTATAAACTTCTAACAACATGGCTTTAATGGTAGTCCATGACTCTAGCGATGAGGTTTTCTTCCTATGTGAGTTTTCTTCATAGCTTGAGCAGTGAGTTCCTGGGTTGGAGCCTCTTGAGATTACTTCATGATGAAGGGTCCTCCATGGTTTGAGCCTTAGGTCAGGGCTTGAGGAAACCTTCCATGTTGGGTTTTCTTCTCGTAGCTCATGCCCTGATTTATGGTGATGCAACCGTGTTGTGACAGAGAGCTTGAAAAGTGTTTGAACTTTTGTGTTTTTCTTCAAAGTGGGGCTTTGACTCTCTAAAATCTTTTATTCTTGAAAAACAAGTAAAATTTGGATAATTAACATGGATTTTATACATAATCAAAGCAAGATAAATGTCAATTTAACATTGAAATAAACTAATATTAAGCACTTATCACCACCCCAACTTTAAACCTTGTTTTCCCTAAACAAGTCTTACTTTTAAATTAACTAACATATTTACAAACAAAAGGTTGGTTAGCAATCTAAATTCAATGGTTGCTTCTTCACCAGACAATGCAAAAGCAGAAAAACATGCACATTTCATCACATTTTAAAAAATATCATAACACACAAGCTTTCACAACTTTGAGTCAATATAGAACTTTTTATTGTAATTTGTTTTTTATATAATAAAAACTCCTCTCATTATGGTGTTTCACTCTTCACAGTGGATGACATATCTTTCTAGACCTTGTACCATATCTCATGAATACTTCCTACCTTTAATCTTCAAGGATCACAAAGGACTTTTGTAAGCTTGTAATGAGGTTTGACAATAAAGAAATTCTTTGTTTTTCTATGATAAACAAACTCAATAAGAAAAATATGAGTAACAATCATGCACGAAAAGTTCATTTTCTTTCCTTCAGCTCTTTTGAGGCCTTTGACAAATTATAATTTTCATTTCTCAGGCCTATTGCATTTCAAGCTCATTTTTCAAGAACCTTTTTTTTTGTTATTTTGATCTTTTTTTTTTCAATTGATGCTTGCTCAAAACCTATTTTCTTTTCCTTTTTGGTTTCTAAGTTCGGGCCTATTTTCATAATAATCTCAATTGTGTCTAGCCTTCCTTTTTTACCCAAGAACAACACTAATAACTCCTAAATTTTCCCTCTTTTCTTGTGTTTAGAAGTCAATTTTAAATTCTTTTAGTTCTTAATTGTTTAGAATTAGACTAGTTTTAGGATTTTTCTATAAATTTGTACTTTTATGAAATTTTAGTTAAAAATAGGTTTTAGATGTAATTTTTAGTCTTTGTTAATAATTAGGAAATTGATATTTTTTTCTGTAATTATTTCCAGTGTTTTGTTTTAATTAGATTTTAATCTCATAATTTTCTTTTTATTTGCATTTTTTTACTCTTTAGTTCATTTTTTTAGATTTAGATCTGATTGGGCTTGGAAAGCTGACATGAACCTTGGACTGTTTGAGCTGAAGAAGAATTTGGGTTGGATTGGGCCGTAGCCTATGCATAAGCTGAATCTTTTTGGAACGCTACTGGCACTGGACATCCGCTGCTGCGACTAAGTGAATTGGGCCTCTGGGCTGATTCCAATTAAGTAGAACGACACCGTTTTGTGTTGCTGTGATGAGAAGTTCTAATTGAAGGAACAAGGTTCGTGAAGAGGGCTTCATTCCCAAATTTCTTCAATCTTTAACCTAGGGCTTAACGAGAGCGAGAGAAATGAAGAGAAGTTGGACCTTGCGCCACTTGCCAAGAGGAAGCCATCCTAGAATGCAAATCGAACCGGAGAAGCAAATCAGAAGGAGTGCTGAGCTGGAACAGTTGGAGACCAGGTTCAAAGTTTGTTGAAAGTTGACTCAAGAAGCTTCTAGAGTCAGTTGCTTAGTTCTTCCCCCTTTCCCATATTTCTTTCATTTTCTTTCTTTTTATGTTTTTGATTTTTCCCTATAAAAGGGGAGTCTTTGTAATATAGAACGTAAAGGTGGTGGGTGACAGACACCACTCTAGACTCTCAGTTCCAAATTCTTTAGTTTTAGATTTTATAGCTTTCGTAGAAGTAGATGTTCTGATTCTTGCACTGGAATTCTTGGGATGATCACTGGGTGACAGACTTTGAACTCTCTGGGATTTCTGGTATCTGTACTTTTGATTTCCAGTTCTTAATAAAAGTTGTTCTTTCCAATTTCAGTTTCAATTTACGTTTCTATTTGCACTTTTAAATTTCCAGCACTACTATTGTTTGATTCTTGCATTGATTTAGTTTTGATCTTTTATGATTTCAGTACTTGCATGATTTAAAGTAACATTTTAGGGATTTTGGATTTTTTAGACTTGTTTTATTGCTTTATTTTAGTCTTGATTCAATCTGTTTCTTTTTTTCTTTTCATTGCAGATTCAGAGTAATTTTTTTTACCTTTTCCATTCACACATTTTAGTTTTACACTTTACACTTCATTTTATATTATTTTTCTTTTATTCCCTTAGGAGATTACTCTATGGAGGTTTAGTGTTATTAATTTCTCTTCTGATTTTAGATTCTATCATGTTTAGGTTTTCGGATTATATTAGCATATCATTTTAGGTTAGAAATTGTGCATTATTTTTGTTCTTTTCATTCATTCATACATCATTCATTCCTTATCAGTGCATTTATATTTTCTATACAATTTCTGTTTTCATCACAAATATCACATTATTGCATTCATTTCCAGGATTTAATTTTACTTTCTTTTGCATATTTTAGTCATATCATTCACAGGTTTAGGTTTTGTTATTGCATAAATAGATAGTGTTCATCAGTTTGGGTTTTTCATAAATAGATAGTGTTTCATTGTAGTATAGATACCATTCTAATTCTGTTTTAGTATAGTGAATCCTTCAAATTATTTATTTTATTTTTAAATTTCATTTTTCCCCACATAGTTTTTAGTAAATAAATAAAATAGATTTTAATTCTACAAATTTCTAAACTTAATAAGTACCAAGTCCACGAATTAGACCCTAGGTTGCCCCTATACTACATTAGTGGCGAATTTAGGTTTGTTGAGATTTTAGGCAAAAAAAAATCCTTTCAACAAACACAACACCTAATTTCTCATTCTTTCTTAGTGAAAAGGTTGTTAAAATATGTTTATAGGCTAAGGTTATGTTTGCAAAGGCCTTGGTGCTAAAAAGATTAATCAGTGTTGTTGATGGAACGGCTTTTTGGCTATCGGTTTTCAAATTTTACAATCAAAATGACCTTGAAGCAGTATAAAATGTCTTTGTGTCATGATTCAGATTTACAGATATTCTTTATGTGTGAAAATCAAATCCTTAACATGCACGCCTATCAACATACACCTCTTACTCTAAAGGTTACTTCTTGTAAACACTATGGAGATAAGTTAAACACCAAGACTATATAAGCGCACTTATCAGAATAACGTTTATAGTTGAAGAACTTAGTTGCTCATGAAAATCATCAAATCTCTAACAATTATGGTCAAACATCAGTTTCAAAAAGGATTTACAAAAACATTATTCAACCCCCCCCCCTTCTAGTGTTTCTCGGTACTTCATTTCTTAGTTTACTAAAGTGGCTTTCCACATGACTCTCTGGGAGTAGAGATTTTTCTAAAAGTTAGAGTGTCACATGTTAAGCTCTCCTTTATCAAGATAAACTTTTAAGGTTTGGTCCAATATAGTATTTTACAGTTTTTATCTACTTTTGAGACATTTTCATCTATAAATAAAAGGTTCTTCCCTTTGAAAACCAACTTTGAGATTTATAATGAAATGTTGCCAAATTTGAGTCATTCTTAACTTGTCTCTAAGTCATGTCTAGAGCATCTCGTGAAGTCCCCCTAGCCACCCTTCTCTAGAATTGGTTCAACCTCTCTAAGAGCATCATCAATCATTTTCGCTCCAGCACTTAAACCTCCAAAACGAGACATATTCTCTCCATCTCCATTGCTTTCGCCACTTTCACCTCCATAGTTTCATCATCTTATTTTTGCTCAACCTAACCTGAGGAGAAGACTATCAAATATAGAGGGGAACACATAACTCATAGCCTTTGACTATATTACATAGTATCTAATTTTCTTCTAATCCCAAACACCAATTCTATAAATTATCACCACCTTCACTTGGTGGGTAAAACACATTGACAAAACCCTTCATCATCATCTCCACCATCCATGTCAGTCTCTTCCTCTCATGTGCAACCTATAACCAAATAAAAAAAACAAAGAGGAATTAGGAGAGATAATTGTTGCTAGAGAGTTTGAATTTCGAACGAAGTAGAGCAACAACAACATGAGCTTGCAGAAAACCCGAGGTAGAGATAGAGGTTTGAGAAAGTGATGGAAGTTTGCCAGAGTCTGGAATCTGCAAGTTGCAACTCCAAACAGCAAGCCAACAAAGATACAGAGTGGTGCAGCGGAAATAGATGAAGATGAGTAGAGTTTTGGTGTGTTTGTGATGGTAAGAGTGTGTGGAGTATCCTCTCAGCTCAGAAGGTCTTCCTACTATGGAAGGAAGCTAGAGGAAAGGGTAGAGAAAGTGAAGATAAGAAATGACTCAAGAGCAATAGGGTTGGAAAACAATTTCTGCAGCATTTCACTAAGCTCAAAAGTGGTTATTACAAAGGAGAGGCCCTCTTATTTATAGGTGAAGAGGGGTCTCATTTCTGATCTAATTTCCTCCTAAAATTCAAATAATTTCGCATAAGAGACGCGCCATTTCAAACCAACAAGATCCATGCCATCTTCCAGGTCAGCCAACTCACGTGGATCATGCTTCTTCGCAGGCGCTGGGCGGTGTAGAGTGGCGCTGAGAGTCACTCGGCCAACAACTCCCTCCTTTGCTCCTTTGCCATCTTTTATTTATTCTACTTCTTGGATGGCTTCAATCAATTTCTCCAAGCTTTATTAGACCCTACAAAACAAAGTAGAAGTCTTTTAGTTAAGAGAAGAAGGATTAAAAGTCACTTTCCATAGAAGTAAAATGCTAGGTGATCCTTCTTCTTCTTGAATCTTCTTTGCTATGGCTCTAGTAAGAGGTCCAATGTGAACCCTTGATGGTCTTCCATCAGACCCTCCCTCTTGAAAAGGATTTGTCCTCAGATTTGCTTCATCCTGTTGATCATCTCCTGTGAAAGGAATTAAATCGCAAATGTTAAAAGTAGGACTGACACCATAACTTTCAAGAATATCTAATATGTATGCATTATTATTTATTCTTTTGACCACTTTGAATGGACCATCTCCTCTTGGACTAAGTTTGGACTTCCGCTGAGAGGAAATCTTTCCTTTCTCAAATGAAGCCAAACTAGGTCTTCTTCTTCAAAAATTATTTTCTTTCTCCCTTTGTTGTTATATTCTGCGTATTTTTGGGTTTGTTTTTCAATTTGGATTTTAACCTTCTCATGTAATTTCTTGATAAACTCTGCTTTAGATACACCTTCTTTATGAAGAAAAGAAGATGTTTCTGGAAGAGGTAGTAAATCAAGAGGTATGATAGAGTTAAAACCATAAACAACTTCAAAAGGAGAAAGATTAGTAGTCTTGTGAACTACTCTATTATAATCAAATTCAATATGAGGTAGATGTTCATCCCAAGATTTATTATTACCTTTTAATATTACCCTTAATAATGTAGATAGAGATCTATTTACTACTTCAATTTGTCCATTAGTTTGTGGGTGACATGTAGTAGAAAATAGAAGTTTAGTTCCAAGCTTTTCCCATAAAGTTTTCCAAAAGTGACTTAGTGATATGATCATAGATGGGACAACAATGAAGAGTTTTCAGAGTAACAAAAGAGCATAAAAAGAGTATAATAAGTTTCATAGGCTTGTATTTGCCTCTTTGTTTCTTTTCGTTAGTTCTAGTTGAATAAACGCTTATAAACTCTTCTTTTCCTTTTAGAACAAGCAATGTGGGACTTCTCATGGCTTGGTCTTAAAAGAAAAGAAGAGTAAGTAGGCGTCTTAGCTTGTAGCGCAAGGAAGCATAGCTAGTTTTCATTTTTTGAACTTTAGGAGAGCTAGGTGGCTTATAAACCCTTTTGGAATGAGAGAATTAGGCAATGTGGGACTCCAAGCACCTTGGGACGTGTTGCAGCTGCTGGAGCCTTCCAAGTCCCACATTACTTGAAACTCTTCACCAAACTCACTCCAAAAGCTATATAAGAAGCCTAGGGGGTCTCCTTTATAAACACCTTTGAATCAATTGAATTAGTGAGTTGAATTGAAAATTTGCATTCCTCTTTTGAGATAGTTTTCTGTCTCTTTAGTCCCTTTTGGGCAGACCTTATCTTGCGCAAAGCGAGTGGCGATCCTTCTTTGGCACTTATCTTAGAGCCTTCTTCAAGTGGCGTGTCTTCAAGTCATAAGTTTCCCTTCTCTACTCTTTTCCGCATTTATTTTCTGTCCATTCTCTTGTATGTCATTTAGTATATTCTCTCTAGGTATGCACTTCCCCACCACTTAGGAACTTCACATCTCTATCAGACACTATGGTTTTGGGTAAGCCATGCAATCTCACTATTTCCTTAAAGAAGAGTCTAGAGATATAGCTAGCATCATCTACTTTGTGGCAGGGTATAAAATGTGTCATTTTACTAAAATGATCTACTGTAAAATATATAGAATCATACCCCCTTTGAGTTCTTGGCAATTCTAGAACAAAATCCATACTTATGTCCTCCCAAGGGGTATTAGCTATGGGAAGAGGTGTATAGAGTCCATGAGGCATAATTTTTTATTTAGCTTGTAAACAAGCTATGCATTTAGAACAATGCCTTTGAACATCTACTCTCATGTGTGACCAATAGAATTTACTTTTTAAAATGTTTAGAGTCTTATCAACTCCATGATGGCCCATGAGTCCTTCTCCATGACTCTCTTTGACAAGAAGTTTTCTAATGGATCCTTGGGGTATACAAAGTTTTCCTTTATTAAAAAGATACCCCTAAGAAAGATAGAATCCATCAATTATTAAACGTCGTTTAGAATTGTAATTTGACGTAAAAGAATATAAAGCATTGAATACACCAGCGTTAGACGTTAAAAGGTTAGTGAATTCAAAAAAAATTTGAGCGGGAGATTGAAAATTCATTCACTTTATCTTAGCGCACAGGACATCTTTCTCTGCTCAAACTTTTTTTGAACGAAGTTTGACGACCATCACATGTAATCTTTCTTTCTTTTGATATAAATGCATGTAATCTCTCTCACTAGAGGCAACACTTTAGTCCGATGAACCCAGGTTAGTTTTCGTTTTTGTTTTCGTTTTCATTTTGAAGAACTTATTTGTTGATAACTTGTTTGTTATTTTTTTTTTGTTGAACTTGTTTGTTGCTGTTGTTGTTTGGTTGAACTTGTTTGTTGTTATTGTTTGATTGAACTTGTTGTTTGATTGATCTTCTTTGTTGTTTGTTATTGTTCTTTGATTGATCCTATATTATTGTTCATAGTTCATGCTTTATAAAATACAAAAAACTAAAAATTGTTTGTTTTTTCTGCTTTTCAGGTCTTGTAGAGCTGTAAAAAAGGATCACAATTAATTAAAAAAATATAAAAAATTGATTAACGTCGTATATTGACAAATTTCGACGTTACATGAACGTCATATATTGACAAAATTCGACGTAAATTTAATGTCTTTCGCTATGACGTCGTTCTCGAATTCGACGTGAAAGGCCAAAAATATTCGACGTTGTAGGCTATTTTTGTACTAGTGTTAGCAAGTAATGCTCCCAAGTCTTTAAATCTCTACTGAGGGCATACAATTCTTTATCATAGGTAGGATAATTTAAGGTAGGTCCCCTAAGTTTTTCACTAAAGTAGGCTATAGGGTGACCTTCTTGAATCAAAACAACTCTTATTCCTACCCTAGATGCATCACATTCTAGTTCAAAAGCTTTGGAAAAGTCAGGCAAGACTAGAATACGTGCATGAGTTAACTTATTTTTCAAGGTCTCAAAAGATAAAGCTTACTTATCACCCCAAATAAAAGGGACATCCTTTTTTACCAATTCATTCAAAGGTGCAACTATGGTGGAGAAGTCCTTTACAAATCTTTTATCAAAACTGGTTAACCCATGGAAACTTCTCACCTCTCCTACAATTTTAGGGGTTGGCCATTCCTGTATAGCCTTGATCTTCTCAGGATCAACATGTACACCTTCTTTTCCAACTTTGAACCCAAGGAAAATCACACTTTCTTGACAAAAAGTACATTTATCAAAGTTGGCAAAGAGATGATGTTCTTTAAGAAGAAGCAAGACTTGCTTGACTATAGATTAAGATGTCATCAAAGTAGACCACTACAAATCTCCCTATGCATTCCCTAAGGACATGGTTCATCAATCTCATGAATGTACTTGGAGCATTAGTCAAGTCAAAGGGCATAACTAACCATTCATACAAGCCAAACTTGGTCTTTAAAGCAGTCTTCCATTCATCACCCTCTTGAATTCTTATTTGATGATATCCGTTTTTGAGATCAATTTTGGTGAAGATGGTTGCTCCATGTAATTCATCCAACATGTCATCTAATCTAGGAATGGGGTGCCTGTATTTGACAGTTATGTTGTTGATGGCCCTACAATCTGTACACATTCTCCAAGACCCATCTTTTTTAGGAACCAACAGCACAGGCACATCACAAGGACTCAGACTCTTTTCGATCCATCCTTTGTTCAATAATTCATTAACTTGTTTCTCTATTTATTTTGTTTCCATGGGGTTGGTCCTATAGGCTGGCCTATTAGGAAGGCTTGCCCCAGGTACCAAATCTATTTGATATTCTATTCCCCTTAGAGGTGGTAGTCCACTTGGTATCTCTTTAGGAAATACATCATTAAATTCTTTTAAGAGTTTTTGCAACCCCTTTGTAAAAGAACCAAGTTCATAATTTATTGAAATCAATGCCTCTTTGCAATAGAGGGGAAAATGAGATTGTCCAAGCAAAAGATTTTTAGAAACTTTCAAAGTTTGAGGTTAGACAACTTCTTTGGTTGAGGCATTGTTTACCAACCTCATTTTCTTTTCCTTTTTCTCTTTCCTATTTTCCTTTTTCCTTTCTCCATCCAACTTCTTCTTAAGAATTAGTTGCTCCTCTCTTACTTGTAAAGGTGTAAGAGGACACAAAACAATCTTCTTTCCCTTGTGTTGAATGGTGATTTTGTTGGTGACTCCATCATGTAGAGCTTGCTTATCAAATTGCCAAGGCCTCCTAAGTAATATATGCCCAACTTCCATTGGTACTATATCACAAACAATTTGATCTTCATATTTTCCAATGGAGATGGGTACACTCACTTGTTCTTTGAGTACTATCCTTTCATCCTCTTTGATCCATTGAAGTTTATAAGGTTTAGGATGAGGAGTAGTAGTTAAGCCTAGCTTCTCTACCATTCTTGAACTACAACAGTTGCAACAAGAGCCACTATCCACAATCATTGAACATGTTTTTTCAAAGACTTTACATCTTGTGTGGAATAGGTTTTCTCTTTGTGACTGTTCTAGCTCAACATGTTTACTTTCAAGGAGCCTTCTTACCATGAGTAAGTCACCATCACAAGGTAAGGCTTCTTCTTCTTCAAAAATGGATGTTTCAGATTCACTATAGGAAGAACCCTCACTTTCACTCTCATGTTCAAGAATGTAAGTTGACCTTCTATTGCAGCACTCAGTTGCATAGTGCCCCTTTTCCCCCACATCTAAAACACTTAGTCTCCTTACTTCTATGTTCTCTCGAAGGTTCTTTGACTTTTTCTTTGTCCATCTCTTTTTCCCTAGATCCTTCATATCTTGGCTTAGTTAGACTCCCCTCCCTCTTGTATTCTTTCTTAGAACTAGTAGGATATTCCTTTTTGGAGGAGCCTTTCCTTTTGAGTTGTTGTTCCACCCTCACACAAAGTTGGACTAACTCATTGAGATCATTATAAGGTACAAGTTCAACCTTATCTCTTATGTCATAGTTAAGTCCACTTTGGAACCTAGCAATTGTTATCCTTGGTTCTTCTCTTATCCCAGCTCTCAACATGAGTAACTCCATTTTCTGCCTATATTCTTCAACAGTCATGTTCCTCTGTTGGAGTTTATGGAGTTTGTTCATTAACTCTTTATCATAGTAGGCTGGAACATGCCTTCTTCTTAAGGCAGACCTTAACTCATTCAAATACCTAACGGAAGGTAGGTGTCTTAATCTAAGATCTTTGACCAAAGTTGTCCACCAATATAAGGCATAGCCTTGG
Organism: Vigna reflexopilosa; assembly: GCA_027742785.1. NCBI lineage: Eukaryota > Viridiplantae > Streptophyta > Magnoliopsida > Fabales > Fabaceae > Vigna > Vigna reflexopilosa. The sequence goes on from CM050918.1 coordinate 29,749,973, forward strand.
AAACTTAGAGAGGCCATGGTTACTCTCCTCTCATCATCTATTTGGTGCATTCAAACAATTGCTCAACTTTCATCTCCCACTTTAGATATTCTTCCACATCATCCTTTCCATGAAAGGAAGGAAGATCAATCTTGAGTTCTCTTAGATGATGCTCTCTAGCTCTAAGATGTCTCCTAGGAGGCATTTGATAGTGGTCATCATTGTGATGACTACGAGCTCACTAATATCTTTATCCCTTTGTTGGAACTTTGTTCAAATTCTTCTCTTAGTTGTGAGCCCTCACTATTAAATTTCATACTCCCTTTGGACACTTGATTGACTCATTCTTGTCAAGTAGGAAAAAGTTTTCACAAAGTTTTTAAAGACTTGCACAAGTAATGAGTGAAAAGGTTTTCACAATCTTTCTTTGTTTTTAGTGAAGAATTTCCAAAGAGATTCTAGAGGTAAAAAATGTTTCCAAGTAGCTCCCAGGAAGAAGAGGTGAGTCACAATTGGATAAGCTTAGAAACCAAGTTCTTCCTTAGCCAGAGTTTCCTTAGAGTTATCTTTTACCTTAGTTTCTAAGTAGAAATTCTTCAAAATATTTTCAAATGTTAATGGAATGCTTCCTAAAAACCAAAAGAAGGTTTATCTAGATGTTATGCTATCCCATATAACGCGGAGACTTAAAACAAAAAAGATCAATCAAGCAATTTAAAGAAAGCAATAAAGGTGAAAAATGTAAATGCTAGACGACCCTAAGTGAAAGTGCAAGTGAAACTTGGAGCCCCTTGACACACTTCCACACTAAGAAAACGAAATTGCACTATTACAATGTTTAAATGTGATCTTGGAATTGCTTCAAGAGCATTTTTTCAAGTCACTTAACCCAAAAACAAAACTGGAAATTAAACTACAAAGGTTCCGTGATATTAAGGCTCAAACAAGCTTAAAATAATGCCTAAAACTAGTGTAAACTTCAAGCTTCAGCTGCTGCTAGGTGCTACTCAAAATCAGTATGGGCGTTGAGCTTTTCTGGTTGAAGAAATGCTGCTGGAACAGGAAATTGCAGCTGCTGGACAAAGGAAATAACCTGCTGGAAAGCCCTCCTTCTTACTCCACTTTCAATCCCCTAACCACTTCATAGAAGGCTACCATAGTAGGAGCAGGTTTATGCCTCTTGATGCTCCAAACAGGTTGCACAGCTACTCCAAATAACCACCAGAAACGCACCAAATAGTTTTTAAAACTGCACCAACTTTATCACACTTCAATAAAGTTCAAACCAGATTTGGAGGCCAAGAATGCAGAAACAAATGGAAATAGGAATTGAATCACAGCAAGCACACAAGAGGAACTTAAGAAAGGCACTAGAACAGATTAAGAAATCAAGAAAAATCAAAATCACAGTTCAGAATTCATTCTAGATGCAAATTGTTTGATAATTTCCAAAGTGTTTGATAAAATGCCCCAAAGAACTTCAGATTTTGTGTTTTTTGGCTTTCAAGCATTGTAAACTCGATTGATTGGTTCTCTAAGCTTTTTAACACTTGATGTTACTTCTTTTATTCACTTATTTTCAATCTAAATCATAGAACCAGCTTTTTCCAATCCAGGTTTGGAATTATGCAAAGAAATTTTCAAACAGCAACTAGAAATGCAGAACTGCACCAGAAAAAAATGAACTGACTTGATGGTTTAATACCCAAATTCATGTGGAAGTGTTTTAAAATCACAACTAACAGTTCAAGCAACTTTAGTTGATGATTTTGAGTGTGTTCAGACTTTAAAATGACTTATAATCTGCTGGTAACTCAAAATCATCATTCCACTTCCATTTTTGCCAAAAAAAATTGATGGTTTAAAACTCAAATATGCATATAGGCTAATTTTTGACCAAATGAACAGTGCTAGCAACTTTAAACCATCAATATAAACTTGCTCAATCTGTAAAACAGCAAAGAAACAACATATTTTCGAAAATCACCTCTGCTGTACCACTTTATGCAGTAAAATGCATCATTAAACCATCCAAATTCAGTTTTCCAAGGATTCAAGGGCTGGACAGCAAAGAAATGACTCAAGGAAGTTTCAATACACAGAACTAAGCTAGAATAAAGTGCTTAGTATGGTTAAACTCAAAATGGATCAAGCAAGCATGTTTAGCACGGTGAAAAGCTAGATTAAAAACTGAAACAGTGGAATGCTAGTGTTTATGCACAACCAAGCTATGAAAATTGCATTTCATTGCTTGTAATGGTCTGCTACACTTTTAGCTACAAATAAAATCAAGGTTTAATACCTATTTTGGTCCCTCTTTTGGGGAGGTTTGTTCAAAGTGGTCCTTCCTTTTTTAAAAAGTTCACTAAAGTCCTACTTTTTGCAAAAACTGTGCAAGTTAGTCCTTTTTGCTAACGGCGTTAATTCTGCTAACGGAAGAGCTGCCAGGTGTCTAATATCTGATGATGTGTAGAAATAAATTTGACGTGTCACACTGCATTGTTGAATCATCCTGTTACAGTACTGATTCATGGTTATTGTTCCCCAATTTAAAAGCAAGGGTTAGGGTTTATGGTTATTTTGTCCAGACTTTTCCAATTTTAAAAGCTTAGGGTTAGGGGTTTGGAATGGCTTCTTCACAAAGTGGTTGTTCTTGTTCGAAGACAACGGGCAAAGGAGCTTCGCATTCATCACAGGGTACTGTTTCGAGGGGTGTTGGGATAACCCCTATTTGCCACTGTGGTGATTTTGCTGTACTGAAAGTTGCGAAAACTACAAGGAATGCTGGGAGGCAATTTTGGGCATGTCGTCATTATAAGATTTTTGGAATAGCATAGTCACTTTTATGTTGAATTGATTTTCTGTGTTGACAGATTTTTATGTTTTTTATGAATAATAGGGTGCATTTACAAGTGGGATGTCATGTAACTTTTTCAAGTGGTGTGGTGAAGAGAACGCTGATGATAGAGATGGTACAAATGTGAGGCAAAACAAGAGGACCACTGATATCGAAAGTAGTGCCAAAGAGTTGCAGAGAAAGATAAAGTTTTTAGTTGGAATTGTGGTTGTTCTTATTGTGCTTAACATTATCATATTGGGGCTGTGTTTAGGTTGATGTTAGGTGGCCAATGTGCAATGTATGTTGTGTTCATGTATTATGAGTTGATGTTGTAATATTGTGGCTGTCTTTAGGTTGATGTTAGGTGCGCAATCTGCAATCAATGTTGTGTTTGTGTATTATGAGTTGGTGTTGTAATATCAGTGAACAATCTGGGTTATTACAATAAAATTCGTAGTAGTCCTCATGTTGGTTTAAAAATGTGTATTGCGGTCCTCATGATGGTTTTAAAATGTTTATTTTGGTCCCCCTTTTGCTAAAAATTTGTGCAAAACGGTCCCTTAATACAACATAATATCAATACATGGTAAGGAAACCTAAAGGAACATACAAACAACATAAAGACACATAATATCAGTACATCCAAACAAAGGTACTGTCATACACAAATAAAATGTCTAAATTCAAATATCAAAGATAACATGTCTAAATTCAAATATCATACATAACTAAGGTATTGTCCTACATAATATCACTAAACTGCTGGAGTTCAATCTATGTAACTTGTCTTCTAATAGTTAACTTTTTCCTTGCTATTGCTGGAGTTGGTTCTGTGATGGAATCTTGTGTTGGTAGTGGTGGCTGAGGAGATTAGTCACTTGCTGGGTCTTCTGTACTTTGTGCTTCTGATGGTTGTGCTGTTTTTGTTGGTTCTATGATGGATGGACGTAAAGGGCATATTTTTTTGTTGTGCCCCAATTGACGGCAGATGCTACATTTCTTTCTATGGCCACCAACACTCATCTGGGTCCCATCCTTGGTTAGCTCCCATGGCTCCAATCTTCTTTTCTTCTTTGGCCTCCCAGGCATCTTCCTCTTAACTGGTGGCAGTACATCTCAGGGAAGGGTGTATTTTCCCATAGGAGGTGGCCATTCACAGGATAAATGATGGATGCATATGTCTCTACATATGTGGATTTCATGAACCAATTTGGTATAAAAGTGTCTGGGTCTAAATTTATAAAGTGCATCGCTGCTACTGCATGGCAACAAGGGATGCCACTGATCATCCACTTCCTGCAGCTACATTCATGAGTATCCAGGTCCACTGTGAACTTGTTACCAACAGCTGAAACATGCCTAACCTCAAAAATCCTTCTTGCAGACCAGCTGAAACAAATAAACATAAATAACTATGTTCAAAAGTTGGAGATAAACATAAATAAGACAGAAGAACAATATTACCTTGGGATCCAATATCTAGACAATTGACATTCCTTTGATAGTCTCTTCTTGATCTTTGGACAAACATTGAAATCCATAGATGCCACCTTTATTCTGTTCGTGGCCCATCTTTTCATCAAATACAGTCTAATATCTTCCAGCAATGTGATTATTGGTTTTCCTCTAGCATGAATGAGGACACAGTTGAAACCTTCACTGATGTTGTTATCTAGACTATCACAACTTGCTTGAGCTGTGAATCTAGATCTTGACCAAAACCTGCATCAGAAGAAGGAAGAAACTGGGTCATCATACATGACCTATTGAAATGTGCATGTGACAGGTATGAGGTATTTATCATACGTACCTTGGGGAAATAGCTATGAGGTATTTATAAGCTTCCTCATTCACTGCTCTCATATTCAACATCTCTCTTTCCCAAGCCTGGGGGTACATGCTTGTTGCAACACTCCACATCAAATTCTTCAATATTTGACCATAAACCGCTTCCTGAAGTTAGCATAAAGGTGCCTATGCAGAATCTTTGTTCTGCCTTAGGCAAAAGCTCTTCAATAGCATGTATCAACCCCTGACAACTTCAATATTTTAATCAAAGATACATAAAGCATAAAGTAAAAAGAAGAAAATATTGTAAGTAGTGCATGTACCTTTTGTTGGTCAGACATCCACGTGCATGCTCCACATATTTCATTACCACCAAGGTCTTCAATCAATAATTGCAAAAACCAACTCCAACTATCTTTATTTCAACTTCAACTACTGCATATGCTATGGGAAGCATTTGGTCATTTGGGTCCCTACCAACTGCTGTAAGCAACTCTCCCTTATATAGACCTTTCAAAAAACAGCCATCTAAAAGGATGATGGGCCTGCAACTTACAAAACTATTCTTATATGCTTTCAGACATACGTAAATTCTTTCAAAGATGGCCTCACCATGATCACTGTTCACTTTAATCTTAACAGTTGACCCTGGGTTACTTCTCAACACCTCATGTCCGTAGTCATGAATCCTTCTAAATTGCTCTTTAAAATCTCCTTCACGTTCATTTGTTGCCATTAACTTGGCCCTTCTTGCTTTAGAAATTGATACCTTGGTGTTCCATTTCCTTAGAGCTTTATTACGTATATCTTGTACCTTTATAGTTGGATTATCATGCAACGACTTATCTATTTCATGACTCAACCACTTACTATTCATCATTTTAATGTTTAGTTGTCTGCTGCAAGCATGGGTATCAACAATCTTCCTTAACTGCCAAATCTTTCTTGTTGGCAAATATCCTAAGTAAGCTACCCATGGGCACTTTTTTTGCGCACCCATGCATCTCACCCGAACCCTACGCTTATCATTCTTTACAAACTTAAGATCCCTCCCAGTATGAATAGCATAGCTTCTAATTGCTTCCTTAAAATCCTCCTTATCATTAAAAATAGTACCAACTTCCCATTTGTAATCTGCCATTGACTTCTTTTTTCCAAATGTAGGAAACCGACATCGACTTGGTTTGTCTGCATTGTCATCCTCCTCACTACCACTATCTTCTGGAGTTAACAGCTGTTCTGACTCCGAATCATCATCAGACAACCCCCTTCCAATATCTTCCACCATGTAATATTCATCACTCTCACTACTGTTTTGTACTTCATCAGAAGACTCCTCTTCAACTTCCTCCACTTCCTCCGCCTCCACTGCACCCACTTCCTCCACCTCCACTGCACCCACTTCCTTCACCTCCACTTCCTCCACTGCCTCCACCTGCACCTCCACTTCATCAACACCAACTTCATCAACCTCAACTGCACCAACTACCTCCACCTCAACTGCACCAACTTCCTCCCCATTTTCTTTTACAGCAGCCTCAAACCCACTACCCTCACCACTCTATGCAGGCCCTTGACAAAGGTAAAGAACTTCATTCTCATTCTCATTCTCATTTTCCACAACCTCTGGTTTGCTAACTTTATGCACAACAAATAAGTCCACTTTCCCCAAACATTTAGCCACTTGCATCATATTCATAGCTCCATTATCGTCATATAGGCCATGTAAAATATTTTCAATGCTGTAAACTAACTCTTCTACTTCCATGTAACCCATTTCTTTAATTGAAGCAACCACTCCAAAATAACTCCATGTGTCGGGGTCAATGTCCCAAGAAGATATCTGCCCACCTATATACTTAAAGGGACACACGTCCTTTATCAAGGTCCCACCGTGGTGGACCACGACCTTAAACCTATCGTCACACATCCCAAACCCTACCCTGCAAATGAAAAGGGGGAGAGAATTTATGATCTTATGATGCTATATGAAAGGGGGAGAATAGTTATTCTATCTCATGCATAATCTGCTTGATATTATTTGTTGTTATTTGTGTTACATGCAGAGTACTTGAACTGTGATAATTGTGTTATATTTCTTTTGTTACTCTGTTGTGTATTAAAGTGTGAAAACATGGTTGGTTATTAATCATGGTTGTGCATCATCAAAACGGGGGACCAATCTCAACATGGGACCAATTTAACACCCAACATGGGACCAATTTCAACACCCAACAGGGGACCAATCTCAACACCCAACACGGGACCAATTTTAACACCGAAAACGACAAATAAAATCATATTTTAAGCCACCCATAAAAAACAAACACACAATTCCACCCATTAAACACGACAAACATAATGGATCAGTGACGAAGACTTAATAATGCGATTAGTAACTAAGAACACTAACCTCAACAACCTTGATGAACGAAACAACCTCCTTTCACGAACCACGACGCTGGACGAAGAGGCTGGAACACCAAAAAATTCCTAGAGCGCTGATGGAGATGATTGCATTGAAGATGCGTGATGAACCCTAAGTCGCCCAGAATTTCCCAATCCCAATCGCAATTTTTACCCAAATCAATCTTCTGACCACAATTGATTTACTTAATTACCCACCCCAAATTACCCCAAATTCATTTTTTAATTTAACCCTAACTATATTAATTTACACGTCACAATTATTTATTTTTTTTAAACACATAACAATGCCACATCATCAGATATTAAACACCTGACAGCTCTGCTGTTAGCAAAGTTAACGCCGGTACCAAAAAGGACCAACTTGCACAGCTTTTGCAAAAGCTAGGACTTTAGTGAACATTTTATAAAAGGGAGGACCACTTTGAACAAACCCTCCCAAAAGAGGGACCAAAATAGGTATTAAACCTAAAATCAACTGAAAACAGGTTTAATGATTCAAAACTAGAAACAGAATTCTGCATCAGAATTAAAACAGCAATCAGAATCAGATTTGCTTTTGAGTGCTTCAGCTTGTATCACCATGGCTAGAACAAGTCTTCATTGCCTTTATTGGTAGATCTATAGCTTGTCTAGCATTTAAACTCAAGCAAAACCGAAATGAACCAGCAAAAATGAATACCAATCAGATACAAAGTGAAAATTGCAACTATAACGTGCACAAGACTAGAACAATACAGAAATTGAAAATTGAAGCTGAAATTGACTCAAGCAAATGGAATTCACCGTTTAAAATGAAAGATACACATAAGCACACACTGGAAATACGAAAACAGTAACTGGAAACACAAATTAAGTGCAAAACAGAAATGAAAAGAACACCAAAACAGAATCTAGACATCATATGACAGAATAAGCAACTAAAACGGAAATGAAATAGAAAATGGAGGAATTAGGTTAACTCCTGATGCGTGGACGACCTAAGCTCTGGATACCACTTGATGGAAGCTTTCCAGAGTCTGGAATCTGCAAGTTGCAACTCCAAACAGCAAGCCAACGAAGATGCAGAGTGGTGCAGCGGAAATGGATGAAGATGAGTAGAGTTTTGGTGTGTTTGTGATGGTAGGAGTGTGTGGAGTATCCTCTCAGGACTGGAAAAAAAATTCTGCAGCATTTCACTAAGCTCAAAAGTGGGTTATTACAAAGGAGATGCCCTCTTATTTATAAGTGAAGAGGGGTCTCATTTCTGATCTAATTACCTCCTAAAATTCAAATAATTTCGCATAAGAGGCACGCCATTTCAAACCAGCAAGATCCATGCCATCTTCCAGGTCAGCCAACTCACGTGGATCATGCTTCTTCGCTGGCGCTGGGCGGTGTAGAGTGGCGTTGAGCGTCACTCGGCCAACAACTCCCTCCTTTGCTCCTTTGCTGTCTTTTATTGATTCTACTTCTTGGATTGCTTCAATCAATTTCTCCAAGCTTTATTAAAGTAGAAGTGTTTTAGTTAAGAGAAGAAGGATTAGAAGTTACTTTCCGTAGAAGTAAAATGTTGGGTGATCCTTCTTCTTCTTCTTGAATCTTCTTTGCCATAACTCTAGTAAGAGGTCCAATGTGAACCCTTGATGGTCTTCCATCAGAAAGCCCTGTGCGATTTAAGGAATGAGAGTGGGTTGGCACTAACGACTCAAATTGTGGTCAAAAATGAGACTATGATGTGATGCGACAGTAGGGTGTGGCGACAAGGCCCCTACACCTAGTGAGGCTCGCACGAGAGGAAGAACGAAGGGGTTGGAGTGTCGTGAAGGCATTATTACCATGTTGCTGGAGGGAGTGGCTCGTGTTTAGGGCAAAATGAGAATGGAGAAAGGCTTCTTAGGATTTCTGGTGGATGTTTCACCTAATACCTCCAAGAATTTCACCTTCATCTCCATTTTTTCTTAAAATACTTATTATGTTTAGAAACACATTCAAAAAATTTCGAATCCAATTAAATTTTCATCAAATTTCAAATTTTTTAAAATCTTCATCGATTTCAAAATCTAATAAAAAAACCCATCAAATTTCGAAATTCAGTTAATTCACGTTCAGATTTCAAAATTCCTGAATATATGGTAACGGATTTCAATACTCATTTAACAAAGTTTTTTAATTTTTTTATTTAAAAATTAATAAATATTTTATTTAATATAATATTTTTTATATAATTTAATGTATAATCAAATTTTATATTACTATTATTATTTATTTATTTTTATTATTACTTGTTTTATTTCAATTACTTTTGTATTTTTTTAATATAACTATTATAATAATAGAAATAACATGTTAATAATTTTTAAAGTATGAATAAATATTAAATATTATAAAAAATTTAAATTAAACTAAATTATTATTAAATTTTAAATTTAAAACAAAAGTTTAAAACTTTCTTTTAAGAGATTTCAAATTTTGTTATCTTATATCAACTATTTAACAATTTTTTTTAATATTCCATTTTTTATTTAAAATTTGATAAATATTTAATATAATTTAATGTATTTGAATATATTAAATCAAATTTTATATTATTATTTTTCTTTCTATTTTTATTATTTTTATTTTTATTATTTTTACTTTTATTTTAATTATTTTTATTTCAAATTTTATAACATTATTATTATAATAATAAAAATTATATTTTAATAATTATTAAAATATAAATATATATTATCAAAGTATTAAATTAAAATTATTAAATTTTAAAAAGAAATTTAAAAATTTAAATTAAACTAAATTATTATTAAATTTTAAATTTAAAAAATAAAGTTAAACGGATTTCAAAATTCATTAACAAGTTAACGGATTCCAAAGTCTGTTAAACAAGTATTTTTGAAATTTAGTTTTTATTGAAATTTTATAATTATTTAATATAATTTAATATATTTATTTATATTAAATTATATTTTTATTATATTTTTCTCTCTTTTATTTCTTCTTTTTTTGTTTTCTTATTATTACTATTTGTATTTCAATTATTTTTATTTTATTTTTTTATTATAACAATTATAATATTAGAAATTATATTTTAATAATTATCAAAATATGAATATACATAAGTAATATAAAAATTTTAAATTAAACTAAATTATTATTAAATTTAAAATTTAAAAAAAATAAATAAAAAAACTTATTAAATAGGTTTCTTAATTTGGAAATCCATTAAAAGGATGTATAATAATTTTATTAAGAAAAAGAATAAATTAAAAAAAATATTTATGAAGATTAAAAAAAGAATTTTTGAAAAAGTTAGAAGAGAATTGTAAAACACTCATTTCTGATTTCAAAGAGTAAAAAAAAGTGGGTTAGCCATCTTTCTTTCTTCATACACCCTTATTTTAATCTTGCACCTCCTTGTTTTCAGTTATAGACCTTATTGTTATTTTTCTCTTAGTCGTGTTTTACTTTTACTTTGTACGCCCCTACATTTGTTAATCTCGCACTCATATGTTTTGGTTTGTTTTCGGGCCTCTTTCTGTAACCATTCTTTGCTATTCTACGGTGTTGCTCCTTCCACCACCATAGTTTCTTCCTCCACTTTCAGCGCATACCACACTCACCCCCTCTCTCTCTCTTCACCCCCTCCGGTTTCCGTCACCCACCCCCGCGTAGAACTAATCTGAAATAAACAACAAATAACTGTAAGCTTCCATGGCTCACTTTTGTTGAGATCTACATCAGTTATTGCTCTGCCTGTAAAATTAGAGTTTGATATCTTATTTAGGAGATAACAAGTGACAAGTTCTTCATCGGTAGGATGAAATCGAAAACCTTGTGGTAGGGTTTCCTCTTTTGCATGAGTTCCTTCCATATCTATATCCTTTTCCTCCTTGATAATGGCTTCCTTTTCCTTCTGTACCACACAAAGAGTGACATGATACACATGGTGACGGTTGTGAACGTGGCAGCGATGTGGGAGAAGGCGGTGGAGCCGAACGTCTTGGTGACGGAGGAGGCATAGAACGTTTTGGCGGGGGAGAAGATTGATCTGGCGGAGGTGGCGACGGAGAAAGGGGAGGTGGTGGAGAAGTAAAAGGGGTAGGTGGTGGAGAAGTAGAAGGAGTTGGTGGTGGCGGTGAATGAATCGACGTTGGTGGAAGAGGGGAATTCTCCGGTGTTGGCGGAGGAGATTTTTTCAGCGGAGATACAGTAAGTGGAGGAGAAGAGATTTCTGGGAGTGGTGGTGACGTTAACGGTGATGGTAAAGGCGATGACTTGAAGGCTACGACAACTGTTCCGAGGGTGGCGGAGACTTTGCGTCGTCCGATGCTACTGCAACGAGGACGGTGGCGGAGGCGAAGCCGTAATGAAATCTGCAAGTATAAGGTTAAAGTAAATAAAGGTTAAAGTTTAATGGATATTTTGTAATTAAAAAAAGTTGTGGGGAGGTGCAAGGAGGATTGGTGGTGGTGACTCTATAGTCCACACTTCTCACATCATACATATGTTTATTTGTTTTGTTTGGGCTTATTCCTTACTTTTACTTACAGGTACAAGTTTCAGTACACGCCTTGTACGTTAATTTTTTTTAATCATTTATAATATCTTTATTTTTTTTTTTAAGTTTTCTCAATTAAATCTTCGTATTATAAAATCTTTCAATTAAATTCTTGAATGTGAAAAATGACGACGTTAAAATTGAGTGTACGTGGCAGGTGACGTTACTGATATGGTAGTATATAATCAACTGACGTGAGAATGTATGATCAATTGAGTTAAAATTGATTTATAAATTAAATTTTATTGAAATAAAATGATTCAAAACGTAACGTTTAAATAAAAAATAGTTAACAAATGAAAACGTTGCATTTTAATTGAGTGAAGAACGCTTTAATTATTTGGGGAGATTTGAGAAATTAAAAGAGATTTGAATAAAACCCTGAATTGGAAGACTGGAATCCAAAGTGAAACGTGTGTTTGAGGATAGCGAGAACAAAAGAAGCTTTCGCACCTCCACCAGTGAGAACGAAAGGAAGTTGTTCCTCCATGGAAGCACCGGAGAAGAAAGAAAGCAACCAGAAAAAGGAATTTCCTTAGGGTTCCGTGGAGCACCACTTATGAGCGCTGAAGAGCGTTGTTGCTGCGACGTGAACGCGAGACCAGATGTGCGAGTGAAAGGGTTTTGCCTGCGCCTGCGCCTGCACGAACTAAACCAGGAAAAAGAAGAAGCTTCGAGGCGGTTCTCCCACGCACCAGAGTAGAAGGAAACCCAAAAAGTTGGGAATTTTCTTAGGGTTCAAAAAAAAGGTGCAATTTTCCAAATTTAGGGTTTCAAAAGGATTCTAATTATGATAAAAAAAAAAACAAGAATGGTGGCAGAAACCATATGCGATACAAAGATAACTAATTTAGGGTTCTCTGCAAATTTTAAATTAAGATTCTAAAAGGATTTTGATTTAGGAAAGGTTTAATCATTTGTTAATTGTTTTTTATTTAAACGCGTTTTGAATCATTTTATTTCAATAAAATTTAATTTGTAAATCAAACAAATCCAACTCAGTAAATCATACACTGCCATGTCAGTAATGTCATCCTGCCAGGCACACTCAATTTTAACGTCATTTACCCAAATTAACGACAAACCCTTAATTGATCCAATTTTTCACATTCAGGGTGAGAGATTTTACAATACGAGAACCTAATTGAGAAAACCCTACAAAAATAAGAATGTTCTAAATGATTAAACCTTAATTTTTTTTTACGACAATAAGTGTCTTACTATTTTGCATACATATTCATTTTATTTGACTTTTATTTTCTATTTTGATCTTTATTTTATTTTTTAAACACTTCTTCTTAAACTTTCACCTCAGTTAGCTTTTAACATCCAATTTTTCAGCACTTATTTTTTCCTGAATAATAAAAAATATTAAAAGTATAAAAAATTAAAGAAATAAAAAATATTTTTTACATTTTTTTAAAGGTATGAATACTCAGGTGACCGTCTGATCGTCTTAGTACTTAATATTTTTCTTTTTTATAAATAATTAAAATATGCTTTTAAAGGTATGAGTACGGTGACCCTAACGTGGTCCTAGTATTTAATATCTTTATTTTTTTTTCCGAAGTAATTAAAATATATTTATAAAGTTACGAGTACTTGTGTTACCGACTATGTCATTGTAGTAATTAATACCTTAATTTTTTTCAAGCATGCTAAAAAAAATACAAAATCTTCAAAAACTAAAAATATCAACATTTTCAAACAAATAATTTTTTCTAAAGAATTACTTGACCTTGATTTCTCATTTTGAACAAAAAAAAAAAGTGAGAGCAAGGTGAATCTTTTTGAAAATCATGTCAACTTTGTACATTTACTTAAAGGTAGTGCCTTCGAACAAGCATGTTAATACCTTCCTTATACGTGACCAACTCTTAAAAAGAAAATATGATTTTTGTAGACCACATCTTATTTTATGGTTTTCCATAGTTTTTCATAATAAATTATGGTAAAGATTCCAAAACATTTTTTAAACTTATTTAATTTCTGGTTCGTCATCCCATCGCGATCTAGGTTGTGATAATTAATATAATAAGTTTTCATGTATAAGCTTTAAAATTAATATAACAATATTAAATGTTGGAAGAATAATCAAATATAAACAATAATTATAATAATCATAATAATAGTATTATGTCTCCAAGTCCCTCTTTGGGTAGACCTTATCTTGTTTAAGCAAGTGGTGGTCCTCCTTTGATGCTTATCTTGGAGCCTCCTTCAAGTGGCGCATCTTCAATCCCTAAGTTTTCTTTTCCTTACTCTTTTCCACTTTTATTTTCTTGCCATTTCCTTAAATGTCATTTAGTATATTCTATTCTAGGCATGTACTTCCCCATCATGTGGTATCATGAGCCTTAGGTTTTTGATCTTCTTAGGAATTGCATGCTAGAGTAGAATAACTTAGATGAGTTCATTTTTTGCTTAGCCATTTCAATTTTCGCCCAGCGCTACGTGAATGTTGTGTCAACTTGTGTGTCTTCGTTCGAGTTCAATTCTTATCTGTTTTCCATGCAATTTTTTTTCACAGTTTCGTCTAGATGTCTATTTTCATGTATAGTTTTTAATTTGTTCAAATTAGTTCTGTGTTGTTCCCAGTAAATTTTTTACTCCACTATGTCAGTCCAGTGCTTACTGTTTGAGTGACTTCTAATCTGTTTGCATTGTTTGCTTGTTGTTTTGTACTTGTGGTGGCTGGAATTGATCATTGGACGGTGCTAAGACCTCCCAACACTCTTAAGCAAGGATTAAACACTTCATATCACAGTTTGGAGGTGATTCTCGTGGCTGTCCAGAGCCTTATCCATGCTGACATTTCTTCAAACAGCAACAATGTTATTGGAGGTCTTCAACAAGTAGGTATCCTATTTCCTTTTGTTTGTTTTTCCAGCTTATAATTCTTGTCTTGGCTGGCTTATTTGAGTCTTTCTTGCAAATAATTCTTGAAATTGCACTTCTTAAGGGTCTTGTTGCATCTTGGTTCTTGTATGCTGAATTGAGTTTGATCAACCTAGGATTTAAGTGTGTAGACTTTGCTTGTATGTTCTGTATTATTAGAGGCATTACTTACATCCAATTTTATCTTTAATCAAATACACATACTCAATTAAATCCTCCTTGGCCAAGACTAGTGATATCAATTCTGTATGATTAAAATAAAAATCAAACCAACACCAAATTTGGTTGCTGTTTTGTGCTAGTCTGGCTGAGAAGTTTGCCCACTGTTTTGGTGTGTTTGATAGCTAATTTTGCAGCCTCTTTTGTCATAAAATTACAGAATATATAGGTTTGATGTTTGCCAAATTAATTCCACTCATTGCTAGATCTTACTCTTCATGTATGCATAGAATTTTGGTGTGACTTGTTTCTTAGTTGTGTCAATTTTTTCTTTGTTGTCTTGTTCATTTTGAGCCACTATTTTGATTCTATTTTTCTTGCTGTTTTGTCTTCCTAAATTCTTTAGAATACTGCCCTTATTTTTTGTGCCAAGTTTCTTGATTTTTAGGTTCCATTTTCATCATTTGTCTTGTAGTTTTCATTCAATTTTTTGGCTTCTACCATGTGCTGTCTTGATTTGGCTCCTTTGCATTGAGAGTGTATTGTACATCTTTCCATTTGCTTTAGACTTGAGTTGGTGCTCTCAAAGTGGACTTGTGAGACATTGTACTATTTTTGAAAGAAGGGTGCTGCCCTTACCTTGTTTTTTTGAGACACTTTGCTGAGAGATTTGAGCTTCCTTCCTTGTTGTTTTGAGTGAAACCTTGTGCTGCTGTTTTCCGTGATTTTTGGGCTGTTTCTAACCATTTTTGTGTGCTAGCTTTGTTGTTGTTTGCTTTGTTAACATGTCTACAGGTTCAAGTCGTGCTTCCTCCAATGGAGCTAGTCACCATGGAAGCCCTTCTAGCAAATTTGATTTGATGAAGGCCTTCCAACAAATGCAACATCAACTTGACTCCTTTCAAGACATGAAACGCCAACTTGATGCCATTAGCAAACGGCTGGACACGAAGGCAAAGACTAAAGGGAAGCTCTTTCATGGTCATGAGCATGGTTCCTCCAAGAAAAAGCAAGAAGACAAAGCTTTGGATCCATACCTTGCAATGCCAAAGTTGTCTTTGCCAAGTTTCAAGGGAGACACCGATCCTAGTGTATTTTTAGATTGGATAGCTAAAGTAGAACAAGTTTTTAATTTGTATGATGTAGACGGACATTTGCGTGTAAAGCTAGCTACTTTAGCCTTAGAGGGATACGTCATGCAATGGCTACTTAGGATGAACATTACCAGGGGCTCACCCGTGAGCTCTTGGGAACATTTTCGGTGCTTGTTGTACCAACGCTTCGTACCTCCATACTACCATAGGGACCTCCTAATTAAGCTCCAACGGCTTACTCAGGGTAGACGAAGTGTGGAGGAGTATGCGCGTGAGCTCGAAGTGCTCTTATACCATACTAACACTAATGAGACTGACCATGCAAAAATATCTAGATTTATAAGTGGTCTCAATAGAAGCATCAAGATGTTGTAGAGTTCCATGATGATGAGGATTTAGATGTTGTGGTACATAGCGCTATGAAAGTTGAAAGACAAGTTTTAAGAAAAGATTCCTACCGCAACAAATTTTTCACTTCTTCCAAAGAAAATTTTTACAAAACCTCATCATCAAGGGACAAGGAAAAAGATGTTTCTAGAGAGATCTCTCATAAATCTCGGCCATCTTCTACTAACACCGCGCCTTCTTCTTCTAAACCTAAGTCACCAACATGACCTAGTCAAGTAAAATGTTTTAGGTGCTTGGGTCATGGTCATATTGCATCTGCATGCCCAAACAAGAGGGCAATGTGCATTCGAGGAGAAGAGGTTGTCACCGATGACTCTCCTCCTTCTTTACCTTCACACACTTCTCACTCTTCTTCTTCCTCTAGTGAAGATGAGTACAAGGTTCCATTTGATGGAGACCTACTAGTTATAAGACGTCTCTTGGGTCAAGTTCACAAGGACTTTGACACAACTCAAAGAGAAAATATTTTTCACACTAGATGTCTTATAGCTAGCAAGGTTTGCTCCATGATCATAGACGGGGAAGTTGCACTAATGTGGCTAGCACACGCGTAGTGGAAAAGCTCAAGCTACCCACTATGGCGCATGGCAAGCCCTACAAACTTCAATGGTTAAGTGAGGAGGGTGAAATCTTGGTAAATAAGCAAGTCCATATTTCCTTTTCCATTGGAAAATACTAAGATGAGGTTCTTTGTGATGTTGTACCCATGGAAGCAACTCACATTTTATTGGGAAGACCATGGCAATTTGATAGAAATGTTCAACATGATGGTCTTATTAATAGAATGTCTTTTACTTACCAAGGGCGCAAGGTCGTCTTAAAACCTCTAACTCCAAAGGGAATATATGAGGACCACCTCATCATGAAGTCCAAAAGAGGTGAAGGAAAAGAGAAGGTCAAGAATAATCTCCTCATTTCTCATAAAGAGGTAATTAAAGTTATTGAAAAAAGGGAACCTATCTTTTGTGTTGTACCGTCCTAGTGTCTCACATCCACTCCTATCCTTAAGTCTTCCAAGTTAGATAGTTTGCTAGAAGAGTTCCAAGATGTGTTTCAAGATCCTCCAAAAGGTTTACCACCTATTAGAGGAATTGAGCACCAAATTGATTTTATACCAGGAGCTTCTCTTCCAAACCATCCAGCTTATAAAACAAATCCCATGGAAACCCAAGAAATTCAAAGACAAGTAGAGGGTTTGTTGTCCAAGGGGTGGGTTCGAGATAACATGAGTCCATGTGCTATGCCGGTCATACTTGTTCCTAAGAAAGATGGTTCATGGCGCATGCACAGATTGTAGGGCAATTAATAACATCACCATTAAGTATAGGCATCTCATTCCTAGGTTAGATGATTTATTAGATGAGCTTCATGGTTCCACCATATTTTCCAAAATTGATCTTAAGAGCGGATATAATCAAATTCGAATCAAAGAAGAGGATGAATGGAAAATTGCTTTTAAGACCAAGTTTGGTCTATATGAGTGGCTTGTCATGCCTTTTGGCTTCACTAATGCTCCTAGCACATTCATGCGTCTCATGCATCATGTTCTAAGACCTTTCATAGGCAAATATGTAGTGGTCTATTTTGATGACATTCTCATTTATAGTGTGTCTCTAGATGATCATTGCATACATGTTAGGAGTGTTCTTCAAGCCTTAAGGGAGGCGTCGGTATTTGCTAATTTAGAGAAGTGCATCTTTGGCATGGAGCAATTAGTTTTTCTAGGCTTTGTTATTAGCTCCCAAGGAGTTAAAGTCGACTCCTCCAAAATTGATGCTATTAGGGAGTGGCCTATTTCTCAAAACATCAAGGATGTGAGGAGCTTTCATGGCCTAGCCAGTTTTTACCGTCGCTTTGTGCCTAATTTCTCTTCTCTTGCCGCTCCTTTAAGTGACATAGTTAAGAAGGATCTAGGTTTTAAGTGGAGGGATGAGCAGTAAAAGAGTTTTCAAGTCCTTAAAGACAAGTTAACTCATACTCCCATTTTAGCCTTGCCTGACTTTTCTAATGTAGGCATTGGGGTCGTGCTTCTTCAAGAAGGACACCCTATTTCTTACTTTAGTGAGAAGCTTAAAGGGAGTCACTTAAATTATTCCACCTATGATAAGGAATTATATGCTCTCATTCGAGCTTTGCAAACTTGGCAACATTACTTACTTTCAAAAGAGTTTGTGATCCATAGTGATCATGAAACTCTAAAACATTTGAAAAGCCAAGGCAAACTCAATAAGAGACATGCTAAGTGGGTAGAATTCTTAGAACAATTTCCTTATGTAATCAAACCCAAGAAGGGTTCTTCTAATATAGTTGCGGACGCACTATCAAGAAGACATACTCTCTTGACTACTCTTGAAACAGTTTCTTGGGTTTGATCACATAAAGGAATTGTATCAAGATGATAGTGATTTCTCTTCTTTATTTGACCAATGCACTCATGGACCACACAATGATTTTTTCATTAACAATGGCTTTCTTTTCAAAAATAAATGCCTTTGTGTGCCCATGAGTTCATTACGTCTTCTCTTAATTAAGGAAGCACATGAGGGAGGTTTGATGGGGCACTTTGGGATTGCAAAAACTTTAGCTATTCTTCATGAGCATTTCTATTGGCCGCATATGCATTTTCATGTAAGCATGCTAAGTCCATCACTCACCCTCATGGCTTGTACACTCTTTTGCCTGTGCCTAGTAGTCCTTGGGTTGCCATTTATATGGATTTTGTTTTGGGTTTACCTAGGACACAGCGAGGGATGAATTCTGTCTTTGTGGTAGTGGACCGTTTTTCAAAAATGGCACACTTTATTCCCTGCCAAAAAATAGATGATGTTGTCCACATTGCTAAATTATTCTTTAGAGAGGTAGTGCGATTGCATGGTTTGCCTAAGACAATAGTTTCTGATAGAGATTCCAAGTTCCTTAGTCATTTTTGGCGATCTTTGTGGAACAAGTTGGGTACTAAACTTCTTTTCTCTACCACTTGTCATCCACAAACTGATGGTCAGACTGAGGTGACTAATAGAACTTTGGGACAGTTGTTGAGATGTTGTCTCGAGGGCAATCCACGCCAATGGGAAGAGTTGCTACCCCATATTGAGTTCGCTTATAATAGGGTTGTCAACTCTACTTCCACTCATTCTCCTTTTCACATTGTTTATGGGTTTAACCCCCTCACTCCATTGGATCTTCTTCCCCTTCCTGACCTTGAGTCCATGTGCTTAGATGGTGTATCCTAAGTGCAATTCATTAAAGATTTGCATAATAGAGTTAAGACGTGCATTGAACACACCAATCAAAAGCATGCATCTAGTGTCAATAAACGTAGGAAAAAGGTTACTCTCTCTCATGGTGATTGGGTGCGGGTTCATTTGCGAAAGGATAGATTTCCTTCGCAACGGAAATCCAAACTCAATCCTAGAGGAGATGGTCCTTTTCAAGTCCTATGCAAAATAAATGATAATGCATATGAGATTGATTTGCCTGACAAATATACTGTACATCCTACTTTTAATGTGGCTGATCTTTCTCCTTTTGCAGATTTCACAAATTCGTGGTCGAATCCTCTCCAACCTGGGGGGGATGATGTGATCATGGATGGGCCAAGTAATGAAGAGAATAAAAGGATGACAAGAAGCATGGCTAAATGAAATCATTTTACTTCTTGTCTTCTTTATACGTTTGTACAAAAAAAAGTAAAATAGGTTTCATAGGCGTGTATTTGCCTCTTTGATTTCTTTCTCTTAGTTCTTGTGAATAAACGCTTATACACTATTCTTTATCTTTAAGAACAAGCAATGTGGGACTTTCCATAGCTTGGTCTTAAAAAGAAAAGGAGAGTAGAAGGGCGTCCTAGGCGTTAGTGCAAGGTAGCATAGGTAGTTTTCATGTTTTTGAACTATAGGAGAACTAGTTCCCTTATAAACCTTTTGGAGTGGAGAGATTTCATCAATGTGGGACTTCAAAAGCTCCTAGAGGATGTGCAGCAGCTGACTGGACGACCTCCTCACTCTCAAGTCCCACATCTCCTAGATCTTGCATCCTAACTCACTCCAAAGGTTATATAAGAAGGCTTAAGGGTCTCCATATTGTACCTTACCTTGAATGAATTGAATTTGAGTTGATTTGCACATTGCAATCCTCTTTTGAGATAGTATTTTGTCTCCAAGTCCCTCTTTGGGCAGACCTTATCTTGCTTAAGCAAGTGGCGGTCCTCCTTTGATGCTTATCTTGGAGCCTCCTTCAAGTGGCGCATCTTCAATCCCTAAGTTTCATTTTCCTTACTCTTTTCCACTTTTATTTTCTTGCCATTTCCTTAAATGTCATTTAGTATATTCTATTCTAAGCATGTACTTCCCCATCAAGCCTGAATAGTTCCACATAAGAAATGTGAGCTAATTCCTGTGTCTCTTATAAGAATTTTAATAAGTCTTAAATTAAATTAGTAGAAACAAGATATAGGTCCATTTCTCAAAATAAGTAATTTTGATAATTATGTAATTTTTAATTTCAGTTTATATGTACAAGTCTATTGAAAATATAAATGATTCTAAACTGGATTGAAACAAGCAAATAATCGTCAATAAGGGAGTTATTTTTGGATGGACTACAGTAAAAAACTCGAATGAGCAAGTTGCTATGAAAAAAATACATATAACGATAAAAAAAATACATACATCCTGAAAATCCATATTTGGTTAATTGATACAAAAAAGCAAAATGAAGGAAGGAACAGTTGATGCAGGCTTTTCAATCAGTGAACTGTTTTCTTGGAAATTTTCTTATTCAAATGAAGGGACAACATCCAACCGAAAAACTCCATAAAGAAGTTAAATCTCATAGGATAATTCAAAAATTTATCAAATAGTGCCTATAAAATTTAAAAATAAAACTCAATTTCTATCAAATAATAACAACTAAAATCATGAAACCCTAAGCAAAATTTTGCAAACTGAAAATCCAGGTTTTGTTAACAGTCTAAATTCTAACTATACTCTTTGTCTACGTTGCTCACATATTTCACAAGCCTCAGGAAATGCAATTTTCAACAAAGGAAACAAAGCATAGTATAACTAGGTTAGCTCCTATCTCAATTCCTATGGAGTTCTCTTTGAAGCGGGTCAAACATTGTTTGACCGGAATAAAACCTTACTCTGAAAGAGGAACAATAACGAACATTGAGGGAGGTGACTGGCGAACCTGAAGACGATGATCGACGAACTCCTCTTTGATGGCTTCGTCACCACAAATGATGAACGACGGAAGACGGTGAACGTTGAATGACAGTGAAGAACGATGAATGAGAGTGATGAACGAACGAACGAGAGTGAAGAAGAGTGATGAACAAACGAATGAGAGTGAAGAAGAGTGATGAAGGAATGAACAAGAGTGAAGAAAAGTGATGAAGGAACGAACGAGAGTGAAGAAGAGTGACCAACGAGAGAAATTAGGGCTTGCGATGTGAATGAGAGTGATGGAAAGAAGAGTGATGGAATCTCTGAAATAGCGGGACTGAAAGTTGTTGAGGGAAATTAGAAATAGAGAGATATTATGACTGGTATAATACATTACTAAAATCTAAAATTTTTCCCTCTCTCATGTATTATAACAGTTGTCCATAACTTCGTCATAATACGTTTTTAACTTATTTACAAGTTCCATAACTACATCATAATACATTTTTAACTTATTTACAAGTTTTTCATCGCGTTTAATATTATGACTGATTTCCAAAACTCCGTTATAATATGTATTACGTTTATTACAATTCTGTCACCAATCAACTTATTATGATAGGTGATTTTCACCCGTGATAATAAGTCATCATAGAATTTTTTTTCATGACCCTTTCTTATTTTGTGTCTCAATTGGGTCTTTATTTTTGTAAAATTGAATCAAATAGGGTCTTTCCGTCAAATTGATCAGACGACGGCGTTAAGGAGGGCATGCTGACTATATAGTTTTTTTATTACGTGGCATTGAAAACGTAACTGAACTATTTTTTTTTGAAATTTTTGAATTAAAAAATGGAGTTTAAAGTGAGGGCAAAGTTGGGAAATTAAAATGGAGTTGATGCGTTAATGAGATGATTTTTTTATTTAATGCAAATTTCTATTCCTAATTAGTTTTTGCATTGGTAAGTTTAAATAAAATTAAAATTTCCTCTTTTTTTTTGTTAATGGAGGGTCACTCTACAAAGACCCTAAACAAGGGTCTAGACTTTGGGTTCAGCTTTGAACCAAGAAACTAAGTGGGTCGCCAAGGGGCAAACCTTCCCCAATCTCTTTTTGTTTCTTTTTTTTGCCATTTATCTTAGCGAACTCAGAAGCTCCTAGCTTCTTTCTTCTTTCTTCTCTCTTCTCGCGGGCAACCGACCTGGGGAATCATCTATGGCGATGTGATGGCAGCAAGAGCATGACGAGGGCGTCCCTGATGGTGCAGTGATGGGGCGATTCAAATAGAACCCTTCTTCCCTCTATCATTTTCGAGTTTTAGCGCTTCCTCGCAAGGAGAGAAGGTTTACTTTCTCCTCTCCGTTTTGGATCGCGCACAAGAGGGAGGCTTCCTCCTCCTTTCCGTTTTTGTTTCGTCTTACAGGGGAAAAAAATTTTGGCGGCGTAAGGGTAGTGAGGCCGTGATTTGGCAAAAGCAACGACAGTATCGAGTTTGGGTTTAGGGTTCTTGTTTCTGATTTTGGGGATTAGAATTTGCTGAAATTGGGAAATTAGGGATTTCTGGTGTAATTGGTTTTTTATTCGAATGAATTGGTGATTTGCGTATTGTTTCTGCGTATGAGTAGAACATTTCTGGTTTGTTTTGGGTTAGATTTCTCGTCGCAGTAGAGAGAATGGGGCTTTCTGTAATTGAATTTCCAACTTTGCCCTTTCTGTAATTGAATTTTCACTCTTTTAACTTAAATTTTTAGTTCAAAATTTAAAATAATAGAATTCAGTCACGTTTTTTAATGACACGTGTGTTAAAACAAGACTGTCAGCATGCTAGGTCACACAATACTTAATGTCGTCTGATCAATTTGATGGAAAGGTCCTATTTGATTCAATTTTACAAAAATAAAAACCTAATTGAGACGAAAAAAAAATCCTTTTTCATATTATGAACAAAAATAAGAACTATTGAGACATTAAACCATTATTAATAGATTTAGGATATGTATAATATAATATTAATAGCACTAATGGTAAAAGAATCTAAATGGGTGAACGGAATAATATGAATAATATTTAAAAATTAAATTGCATTAATCAATACTATGAAAACTCTCTATTTGCTTTTTTTTTATAATTATAAAAAATAATGAAATTGTTATTATTATAATTATAAAATTAAATATAAACATTTTTATAATTTTTGTTATAAATATTTTTTATTTATTTTATAGGTTTTTTAATTAAAAAGATTTTGAGTTTAAAAAAAGGTAAAACCAACAAAAAAATATTAATAAAGAAACAACCTCTTAAACTTGATAAAATAATTATTTTACTTAAAATAAATAGGGTTAAATATGTTTTTAGTTCCTATACTTTGGAGCGATTTTGGGTTTAGTCCCTCTTTCAAAGTAAGGTACAATTTAGTCCTTCAACTTTAAAAAACTCTGGTTTTAGTTTTTAAAAAACTTCAAATGTTATAATGAAACGCGTTTGAAGTAGCAAATAAAGTTAACAAAATTTGGTAAAAAGGATTAAAACCAGAGTTTTTTAAAGTTGAAGATCTAAATTATACCTTAGTTTAAAAGAGAGACTAAACCCAAAATCGCCCCAAAGTATAAAGACTAAAATCATATTTAACCCAAATAAATATTATTTAAAAATAAAATTGAGAAAAACATATATAAACAATAAAAAGAAAAATATCTTTATACAGGTAACTATATTAAATAATAGTTAATTTTTTTGGATTGCCCTATTTTGTCCTGTTTTAGTCATTATTTATTGCTCTTGTTATAATAGATGTTATGAAAAAGGTTTTACAAGAAATATTATTTTAGTTCTCTATGTTAGTAATTTTATTCATAATAATATTAAATAAGAAATTACAAATAAATAAATAATAATAATCTTAATTTTATAAAATTATTTAACTTTTTTTATTAATAGTATTTTTATATATGATATTGAAAATTAAAATATTTTTTATCAAGTTTAATTATTTTATCTTATTCAACTTTAATTTGAAATATTTTAAATAACTTTGTTTTATCTATTGGCCTATATTAGTTTTTATAAAAGAAGAAGAAAGAGTAATGTGTTCAGGTAGCTTAGAAAATAATATAATAAAGTTAAAAAAAAGTAATGATTATGTTATGCAGCTTTTAAAAAAAATTATAATTACATATTTTAATATATTGAGTTATTGTTTATAAAAGAATAAAATTAGAAGACGTTCCTATTACTTTCTTTTTTCATAAAATAAATAAAAATAAAAACATATATAAAAAACGTTAAAAAGTGGTATATAAATAAGAAAAATTAGAACCAGGCTTATCACTTGACAAATAAATGAAAAAAAAAAAAAACAAAAAAATACGTGACTCTTTCCGGAAATACCCTTTCCTAGAGCTGAACAAAGACTCAGCTAAAGGATGAAGTTTCAAAGGCTAAAACAAATTATGGTGAATTGTTTGAGAAGTAAAACCAGAAAGAGTGATGGAGCAAAAGGGACTCCATAAATCATGAATCTGATGAGTGTTCTTCCTCCTCTTGCTGTTCCTAAACTGAAAATTCAGACTCAAACTCCAAACCCTGCACTTGGATATAGGGTCCTACCTAATCTCATCTCTTTGGGCCTTGCAGCAACCTTAGCCTCTCCTTTTCCTTCCCATGCAATCCCATCTCTCACTTCTCAATCCCCTCCACTCTCCCTCACCACTCCTTTCTCTCAATCCAAGAACTTGGAGCTTGGACTAGAAAATGGGTATGTAAATATTCTTCATGCCTTCCCCCTTTTGCCTCAATCTACAATACCACTTTGTAATGCATATACTCACTTTGTAATGCATATATACATTGCAAATAATTGTTGTTTCTTATAGCAATGGATTGATTTCATGCTTCATAAATAATGACATGGTTTATTATCACCAATGTTTTCTGTCTTGCAGAAAAATTAGACCTTGTCCATCAATCAATCCAGGTTGTATATCAACAAATCCAAAGTCATCATCTTTTTCGTTTCCTTGGCTGATTCCTGCAAATTCCTTGGATGATGCTATTCAGGTCCTCATAGGTGTCCTATATTTCCATCATCTTTATTTTGACTGTTTATGACTTTTCTTGCTATGGTTGTTTGCATCTGAGTTAGGCATATAGCCATTCCTTTAGTACATTTCCTTTTTGTCTAACTTATTTTTATTCATTCATTTTTCAGAAACTACGTGAAGCAATCCTAAAGACCCAGAAAAATGTGAAGTTCCAGCCTGTGGAAGATACCCCAGATGGTGATACAAACTCAATTCATTCTCTTTTGTTCAGTTTTAGATTAATTTAGAAATAATAGCATTTTTATCAGATTGTGGAATTGGAATTAGCAGGATTTGATCTTAGGTTTTATAGACTCGATGTGCTTGTAAGTAATAATAGATTTGAAAACAATTGATTAAGTATTCAATACAGCTTAGAAAACGCTTTACAGAAAACATTTCGTTTAATTGACTATGTTAAGTATTAATAGAATTAGAATAATCCATTATATTTTCACTTGATTGAATATTTATGTAAGCGAAAGTGTTTGATGAGATTAAAAAAATCACTGATCTTGCATTGGAAGCGACAAGTTATAACTTCACTTTAGTAAAATTTGTATGCAGGTCAATATCTACAGGCTGAAGTTGATGGAGGATTTGGTAGAGATGTTGTTGAGTTTCTGGTGAAAGGTGATGTGGTTGCTTACAGATGTGTGGCAATGAAAGTAACTTATGTGTACCCTTTCACTACTGCATTGGGAGATTCAAAGGGTCAAGAAGCAAGACTGAAACAAATTAATGACCAATTGGGATGGTATGCTCCAAGTTTTGATTCCATGGAATAGTTTTGTTTTCAAGTTTTATTTCCTTTAGTTCTTTGATTTAGTGCCAAGCATAGAGTGCCTTCATGTTCTATTTTGCCTATTATGTTCAACAGTCTTGGATTCATTCTATCTGTTAATAGTTTCTACAACTGTTCTTGTTAGATTTTGCTGCATTTACCATTGCCTAATTGTCTGGTAATTGCCTTAGAGCACAAGGGATACTATGGTTATGAAATCACCAAATTTACCCGCTGAGGAATTTCACATGGAGAGAGGTGAAAAGCTACAGGCTTGTGTTAAGAGGGTGAGATTTTAGGATGTAATCTAAATTTACAAACAAAACTAAATTATTTTGTAAAATAAAAATATGTTTTTAGATATTTTTTAAAGAAATCGAAAATTAAAAAACTTCATGATAATTTAATTATTTAAAGTTAGAGAATTTCAAATTTTTATTTAAAAAACTAAGAATTCGAATTTTATGCTTTTTTCCTTTTTAGATTTTTTTTTCTTCTGTTTTTGCTCCCTCTATGCTCTATTTCAATTGGGACGGCTTGATTTCAATCAAACCATTTTTTATGGCCTAGGTTAAGATATGAACGATTTAACATTTTTTTTCTATTAATGTTAATAAAGCTTTATTTGATTGTTATCATTACTGTCATTTTTTAAGTGTTATTTCCTAATTAATATTAATAAGGAAATTTTTATTAACATCAAGAATACTTGTAGGTTAATGTCAAATCAATTTGTTTTCAATCATAATATAGATTCAAGTTGTTCTTCAAATAATATTAAATTTTCTTAATTAATATTAATAAGACTATTTTTCAATTACTGTTAACTGGGATTCTGTGTTGACACTAAATATACTATTTTCTACTTGATGTAAATAAAAGAAAAACTAGTCCTTATTGATGTGAATTTTATTGGTGTTGTTATGGTTGAAATTATTCATCCTCTAATGTAGTTGAGAGTTAGGTCTAGACTAATATTTATTAGAGTTTTTTTAACTAATCTCTATGGGACTATTCTTTGAAGTTTTAATGATTATTCTTGTTAGAAAATAAAATTCAATAAATTTAAATGGCTATATTTTAATACAAAAATTTAAAACTTTAATAATTTAAAAAATAAAATTCAAAATTTAGCCTATTAAAATTGTTATAAGTTATAAAATTCTTAACTTAAAAGCAAACTAAGATTATTTTTAAAATTTTGTATATAATTCAAAACATGGGGCAATAATTTTGCACGCTTTCCACGTGACTGATGAAGAAAAACACAAAAGTTGAAAACATGGTCATATTAATAGTTGATATAGAATCTTGTTACAATATTATTTTTTTATGTAGTTATGTTAGTAAGTGAGTTTATAATTAATTCAATTTTATGAAATTCGTCTCTAAATTAACCTGTTATGTTTGTTTGTTTATGTCATTGATATGTCATTACAACCTTTATGACATTAAACAATGTAAAAAAAAGACATTATTAATACGTTGGATTATATGATAATACAATATATAATAATAGAATATAATTCAAAAATACACAAAAAACATTATTTATTATTTTTACGTTTATAACAACCATTTTTCAAGCAATAAGGTTTCTCTATTAAGTTATCAAAACATAGTCATAAAAAATATATAAACACATTATATACAGTATTCCATGTAAAAGTTTTCCAGTCAAAATTCAAGAAAAATATTAAGATTAGTACAAAATATATTTTTCTATAACTATCTTTACAACTATGTAGGTCATAATATGTACAACAGAAATCTCATTATTTTCTACAAATGATTCATATTGTTGTAATTTTCTGTAAGAGAGTTTATTCTTTCTATGATAATTTATTCAATTTGTATTTGTAAACAAACACTAATTATGTTTGTAACTTTGAGCTAAATTTATGTACTAGTTAAGTTAGGCTAGTGAACCAAGAATAATTGATAATACTCAAATGCCATAAGTGATGAATAATACTCAATCAGGAGTGATGTAAGAATACTCAACCAGGAATGCATAAACTCGGTTTAGACAATTGTCTGGGGATAGATCCTGGATAGGCTAAACTTAGTCTAGTCAGGTTGATTAGAAAACTAAAAGTGATACTAATACTCATTGTAACTAGGGGTAGTTTATAATACTTAGACTAGCCGTGTTGACTAGTTGCAACCAGGAGTGGGTTAAATTCGTGTAATCTTGATAAGATTAATGGAACCCCTTAAAAGTTCTTAAGAGAGAACTAGATATAGCTCAAGTCTAAGTGAACCAATATAAACATTGTGCCTTATTGTTTCTTCTTTTAAAACTATTATAAAATTTTCTGTCATTGTCTGAAAATATTCTTATATGCTTATCTTATAAACCCAACACCTATACATATTACATCTATGTACACCCTCCCCACAAGTCATTAGACGTTATATTACGAAAATATTTTAAAAACACTATTCACCCCCCGTCCCCTCCCTCTTTTACTATTTTTTTGTTTACTTCAATTAATATCATAGCCTACCTCAGGTCAGTTCCTAACAAAACTCTAGGAAATGATTTTGATCGCAATGAAAAACATATGACATGGTCTTAAAACTATTCTTTTTGAAAAAATTTATTTACCAAGGACAATTAATGATTACAAGACATGTGTGACATTGTGAAGATTGAAAATCCATTTCACAATGAGTTGAATATATACTTAGTCAATTTCAAACATATTATGTTTATAGTGTTTCCTTTACAAGGCACAAACATGATCTATTAATGAATAATCAATGTGACAACAGATACATTTGGAAAAGCCTAACAAGATAAAACAACAAGGACAAGTCTGGCCAACACAAGGTTAGAGCTAAATATTCTCTTCATGGAGGCATTGACATCTAAAGCTTCATAATTGTGTTATTGTTTTCCTTTCCTTAAAACATTTTTCTAAACGTTTTATTAAACATACATGCGTCTAACAACTATTGTAGGCAGTCAAACCATTGTAATGGTTATTAAGTGTTGATTTGAGAAAAAAAAAACTTAAAATACTATTCAAACCCCTCCCCCCTTTCTAGTGTTTTCATGTATACTCTATTTCTTGGGCAGGAGTAGAGGCAGGAGGTAATAATTCCTTAAATTCATGAAATGGAGCATGGATTTTACCCATATAATCAATCATAGAGTCTTGATGTCGAGGAGCAACGACATTGAAAAGATAAAAACAAACACCAAAAATACGTTGAGTATCATTGATGTATAATAATTTGTCGTGTCCTCAGTTTTTAAAACATGTTTTGTAAGAACGAAAAATTTGTTTTAAAGAAGAGTGAAGGGTACCCTTGAAAACAATGCATAATTGAGCATCAATTTTCAACCAACGGGTAACTGCTACAGAATTAATATTTGCCACGTTATGAGTAATATGATCAACATATCATGACTCTTATGTCAAAGTTTAACATCTGATGCCCAAGTTGCATAACTAGTTCCATCTAACTTCTTAATAGATAAATGCATGTTGACATAGTTAATATATACGGATGGATTGTACGTATTGATGATAGAAGAGAGATACGAAGAGACAGTGGGGAAGAAGTCATGAACAAGCAAGAGAGAGAAAATTCCTAAAAATTGAAAGAGACCCAATCAAGGAAACAAGGCCAGATCTAGAGAGAGGAGGTTGCAGCGAGTCCAATGAAGGTGGTCCGTGTCAGAGATGACGACACATGCACCGCCATGTGAGGCTCGAAAGGATGGCAACAACAAACTATGATCAATGAATGAGAGCGTGTTTGGACTCTAGTAATGATCTCGATGACATTGGGGTCGTTTGATCCATACGAGTATAATCGTGTGGTCGTTGGTTGAAACTAATGCTCCAACGATGACAGTGACAACGAGTCTAACAGTGACGAAAATTGTCACAATGGACAAAAATGATGATTAGTTTCCCATTGTATTAAATATACATATAAAATACTCTATTTATATTAAAAAAATATAGACTAATTACAAAATAATAGTAACAAAGTAACTAACCATGCCTCCTGATCATGTATTTAAATGTTTCTTTTTTCATCCGAACATTACTTCCTCATGAGCATAGTTGATCTAGTACATTATCCAAAATATCCAACTATTTACTGGTTCATTAGTCTTTGGTTCAAGTTTAATGTATTTGAATTATTTTATTGTTGTTCAAATACTTTAAAAATTAATTAATAACGTTAGTTTAATCTTATGTATATTTGAAAGATAAGTATCACAAAAAGAAAAATTAAACAAAAAAATAAATAAAAGATATACAAAGTTTATCTGATTTTTTAAAATGGTAATTCAAAATTATTACTTACAATCATTTCCCTAATCAATATCAGTAATACATTACATATGTTACTGTTACATGGTTTCAAAAAAAATAAAAATGTATTCCATAAACATTTAATGTACAGTAAGTTTAAATTTTTATTAAACGTGCATACAACAAAAGCCCAAATCTATATATTTTTTTTCAAAATTACTAAAATTTGTGCAAATTTTAAAATATTATAAAACAAACAAATTGTACCAGATTGGTATAATTTTATTGCAAAAAGTTTATGTAAACTTAACATAACTATGATTCACTAAAGTAAAATTGTGTTAAATTGATATGATTTTAATTAAAATTAAAAATAATTAAACATACTTAAGTAATACAATTTTAATTTATATCATTAAAGTTGTATCATTGATACGACTTCAATTAAACTTAAAATAAATTACATTATTTATTTTTATAATTATTTCAATATATACACTTAAAAATAATGGTACCATTGTGATGATTTTCCAAAATTTTTCTCATAAGTTGCAAGATATTTTAATGCAACCTTTAAATCCTTTTCATTTGGACTTCTATTAAAACAGAAAAAGTTGACAATATATCCCTTTATTTGGGACCCCATGAATTAAATCTTTTCAACCTAAAAGTATTGATATTTTTTTCAGGAAATATCTATGTCATGATAAAAACGTCTTACTAACTACAGAAATAGATACCTATAAGAATATATATATATATATATATATATATATATATATATATATATATATATATATATATATATATGTGTGTGTGTGTGTGTGTTGGGCGGGGCGACTATGTTAAGCAGGAAAAAACTTCATTGAAAGCACCACAGAATGGCTTGAAAGTAATTTGAACAGAACTTTTATGAGTTAATTACAGATATTTTAGTACAAGTCATTTTTAACATTTTGTATGGTGAATATGATTGAAAATGAGAGTGTGATATTTTGGGTTGGGCGTGGAAAAGTAAACTCAAAAGCACGAAGCTAATTGTTAACCACTTATATAAAGTGAGTCTGGAAACGTAACAGAAGGTGGAGAGTGGAGAAGATGGTGAGAGTGCATGAGAAAGTGAAGGAGTTTGTGAGGCACAGATGGGTGGTGTTTGTGTGCGCGATGTGGGACATGTCATTCGCAGGCACCTCATACATGTTCGGGAGCATATCGCCGGTGATAAAGAGCAGCATGGGTTTCAATCAGAAGCAGGTGGCGTTCTTGAGCGTGGCCAAGGATTTGGGTGACAACGTTGGTCTTCTTGCCGGCAAATTCAGCCAGCTCTACCCCATTTCCACTCTCATTCTTATTGGAGTCTTCCAGAATGTTCTTGGTTATGGCCTCGTTTGGCTCGTCGTCACGCATCGCCTTCCCGCTTTCCCTCTTTGGTTGGTATGTTCATTCCATACTCATACACACAAACATACCCTTTACTTTGTTTCCTTAAATTGCCTTATTATTTTCATGTTACTTCCTGTTATTAAGTTAACTTCTAATTTAAAACTTTTCAATTAATGTAAATTAGTGATTAGAATTATAAATGTTTTAGTACAGCAAAGTTATATAACCTTTTTATATTAGAACTATTAAATACAAGCATCAAATAGATTACTCTAGTTGTGTAATTTTCATATAGTACCATAAATTGCACTTTTTGTTATTTCAATATTTATAATGTTTTTTTTTTTAATTTGAACTAAATGAAAAACTTCAAAGAAATTCGTTAAATATTGAATATGGTAAATAAGTTAATTGTGTGTATAAAATTGAAAGTGAGTAATAGTGAGTAAAAGAAATTAAAAATAAAAAAATATATTAAGATATAAAAAATAATAATAGAAGAAATTATAAAGTAAAAAGTAATATTACTAGCTTATGTTGTAACTCAGATTAGAAATTTCGTATGACAAACTATTTGGTGTAACTTAGCAAGTATTAATCATAGTCAAAGTTAATTAGCTTAATAATTCTCACTAAATACACTTTTAATAGTAATATTTTTGTTATTTATATTTTTACCTAATTTTTAATTGAATATATTTTAGGACGTAAAAATAAGAGAGAGAGAAAAAAAGTCTTGTAAATATTTTATCAAAATTTTAAAAAATATTTTATTTTAATTTTCAAAGTAACTTTAAGAACACTTAAAATTTATTAATTTTATAAAAGTGATTTTGAGAGTTATAGAAAACAGTAAAAAAATGTATAGTTTGATTATACTATTATTAAAGTGATATATTAGTTGAGGTTCTTAAGTGATTACTCTTGCTTGGGTTGTGGTGAGTTCTGGCACCTGGAGATAGTTCAACCCAATTCATGTTGATCTATTAACTAGGTGGTGATTTGCAGCTATGCATTCTAATCTTTGTGGGACAAAATGGGTCAACATATTACAACACAGCTGCACTGGTTTCCAGCGTGCAAAGTTTCCCCGAGAGCAGAGGCCACGTGGTGGGGATTTTGAAGGGCTTCGTTGGCCTAAGCGGTGCAATCTGGACTCAAATCATAGCCATGATGAAACTCCCTGATCAAGCCTCTCTCATTTTCATCATTGCAGTTGGACCTGCAATGGTTTCATTAGCCCTGATCTTCATCATCAGACCCGTTCACAGTTATAAACAATCTAGAGCCTCTGATGAATCAGGTTTCATGTTCATCTACAGCATTTGCCTTCTCTTGGCTGCTTACATGACGGGAGTTTTGTTGCTAGAAAACGTGCTTCATTTGGACCAAACCACCATCTCAATGTTTGCACTCATTCTGATCATTCTCATATTGCTTCCAATCATAGTTCCCATTCTATTGGTTTTCTTCTCTGCTCCCCAGAGTGCTGACCAAGAAGCCCTCTTGGAACCACCACTTCTACAAGCGACTAAATCTAAGAATGTTATTGGGGAGAGTAGTAGTACTGCCAGAGTGACCAAACACGTTGAAAATGAGAAGAGAATTCCCCCGAACCTAGAGGTGCTTCCTCTGTCCGAAGGGCCAAGGGACATGTTTCAGATTCAAGCTAGGCTTTGGCAAGCTCTGACCAAAGTTTTGAGGAAAATCAAGCTAAAAAATGGGCCCCGTAGAGGAGAGGATTTCACCTTGTCACAAGCAATGGCCCAGGCTGACTTTTGGGTGATGTTTTTCTCTCTAGTCATGGGCGCTGGGTCGGGCTTGACAATCATAAATAACATGGGCCAGATATGTCAATCATTGGGAGACAACAATGTCAATGTCTATGTCTCAGTTATCAGCATATCCAACTTCCTTGGTCGTGTTGGTGGTGGCTACTTCTCAGAGGTTATAGTAAGGTACCATCTTTACTACCATATTCTCTTTCTATTATTTATTTCTCACAATAAAATCTATTGAAGAATCAGATGAAGTATGAATTGGAAGTTTCAATATGAACAATATAAAAAGATAAAAGTGTCGTCTCATCTTAGAATATACCATCATGGAACACATGAATCACAGCATGTGTGCTTTTGTGCATGGTTTTTCAAGCAGAAATTTTGGGTATCCGAGGCTTGTAGCATTGGCAGTAATTCAAGCGATGATGTCTTTGGGACTCTTCTACTACGTGGTGGGATTGGTTGGACAAGTTTACGTGGTGGGGATATTGAACGGCTTTGGGTACGGTGCTCACTGGTCAATTGCCCTAGCAGCAGCTACAGAACTATTTGGCGTGAAAAACTTTGGAACTTTGTACAATTTTCTGACTATGGCTAGCCCAGCAGGGTCTCTCTTCTTGTCTGGTTTTGTGGCAAGCACAATATATGACTACTATGCAGAGCAACAGGCAAAGCACCGAATGATGCAAACTTTTCAAGCCTCCAACTTAGCAATTTCTTACCACGTAATAGCAAATAACAGTGAGGTGCTTCTTTGCGAGGGAAACATTTGCTTCTCCCTCACTTGTGGAATATTGGCACTGGTTTGCTTGTTTGCAGCTTCTTTGAGCTTGGTCATCGCTCACAGAACAAGAAGGTTCTATGCACAACTTTATGAGGGGTCTCGAAGGTAAAAAGTGGGAGCCCCAGCATATATACATGAGATCTTCCATACATGTTCCATTCCTGGAGATTCTCAATACCTTTTGAATATTGTGTTCCATTATTGTTCCATTCCATATATACTCTGCCTCTCTCGCCTCTGTTTTGGACTCTCAAATTTTAGATTTGTCATAAAAGAAATGCTCACACCTTTTTATTTGGTCAAATTCATGTGTCTATATGTGAGTTTCAGTGTTACTTGATAACAGAATTTACAATAAAGAAGACTTTTATGATTTATAAACAAAGAAAATAAACGAGTGCTATAAAATACAACTTTAACATAAAAAGAAAAAAAAAGCAAAATTCGTATTTAGAAGTATAATTCTTTTCTTGACAAATCGTTCATCAAGCATGACTTATTTAAAAGTTATCCCAATGAATAGTTTAGAAATGAAAAATATCATATTTTTTTTTCTCTAAAATAATAACTCATGTTAGAAGTTGATACGATATCCAAGGTTGTCAAACTCGAGAGTTTACGTAAATTCGTGAGAATCTAATAAACTCGACTCGTAAACTCGATTCATAAATTCATAAAAGTTTACTTTACATGAAAAAAAAATATAAATAACACCATAATTCAAATAAAATAACAAAAGTATAAGTTCATAGAAATATTGTTCATAAAAATATAATGTAAAACATTAAATATAATAAAAAATAATGATATTTTTAATAAAAGTTAAAACCATTAAAGTTTATTCTTTTTAATATAAATAACTTTTTCATAGAAAAGATGGTGAAGTGTCAATACCATAAAAAAAAAAATTTAATAAAAAAAGTTTGTACGTAATGTAAGAGAAACTACTTTTTTTCAATAAAGAAAAGTATGTGCGTGTAAGATAATTAAATGACCATAAAAGAAAAAGCTTTTTAAAAAAAGACCCACCATGACAGTAATGTGAGATAATTGAATGACCGTGAAAAAAAGCTTTTAAATAAAGATGGGAGACCGGGAGGCGAAACAATGTTTAAAAAAAGAGCATTACTCATCACGCAGTGAGACCAAGAGGCGAAACACGAGTCGACGAACCTGTGCGACGCGACCAAGCGACGGCGTCACAACGATGACTGCAACAGTGAGTGCGAACCAGGCCACCGAAGCGCGACCACGAGACCACGAACGAGAACGTTACAAACAGCAACCACCAACGTGATCACGAACAACGACAGTGGTGGACCACGAACAGCGACAGTGGTGGACCATGAACAGCGACAGTGGTGGAGTAAAGCACGATGAAGAAGAAGAACCTTAATCAGGTCTTTAAATAGTAAACTCAAAACGATTTTTTTTCGTTGTTACCTGTATTAGACTCGTCAAATCACTATAATATCGCAATTTTATACGATTGTATCAAGTTTGTTTATGAGTTCGCCGAGTTTACTCAAAATCCGAGTTTACTATCAAGTTAACTCGGTAACCATTACTAGGAACGCAAACTCGTTCGAGTTAACGAGTTAACTCGCGAATTTGATAACCATGATGATATCCAATATTTCAATTAAGCTGAAATCTTATCAGGCTAACACATAAAAAATCATTAATTATCTTTTATTACATGAACCTTATCATTGAAAAGAAAAAGAAACAAAGAGTGATACCAAACCCATGAAAAGAGAAACTAAAAAAATTCTCTACTAAAGAAAGCAAACCATGAGAAGGTGATACCTGTTAAAAGAAAAAGTATCCAAACTAATAACATATGATGGATAACAAGATATCATTAAAGTCGATTCTGCTCTCAATCTCTAAATTAACCAATTTAGTGAAGTGGAAAATAATTGTGAAATGTCAAAATTATCCTTATAGATTTTAATTAAACCTTACCCTTTTATCTCTCCTCTTTTGTCCTTTTTCCCTTCCTAATGATTTTCACAAGGTGCACTCAAACCCATATGTAACTCGCAGTGAACATGTGCTATGGAATGATGAAGATGCAACGGAATATGGAGGTTATGAATGAAACAACTAAAAATGGAGGGGTGCGCATATGGTGCAATTTGTCAAGCAAGCAGACCTAGCTAAGGAAAGGGGATAGAGGAGGAAAGAAAGGTCTCTAGACTAGTGACTTTCAGGCAAAGAGGAGCTGAAGTGATCTCAACAGCATAACTTTATATTGCTCAATGAAAACACAGGGAGACACTAAAGGGGATGAATAGTGTTTCTAAAACTTTTTGCAAATGGTGTTTGACGGGTTTTTAAATGATTTATAGACAAAAGGTATGTTTAGAAGATGGTGTTTAAAAGGAACTTTAAGAAAACGTTTGAAGAAGTAAAGCAATAAAACACAAATTTTATACTAATTCACTCAACCTGAGCTAAATCCAATTCTCCCTTAAGAACTCTTAAGGAGTTCCACTAATTTTTAAGAAGATTACACGAGTTTTATCTCTTCAGGTTTACAACGAGTATACTCACCAGTCCCGGTTCACCTAGTCAACACGACTAGTCTGACTTTAACCACTCTTGGTATACAAGTATTCAAATCACTTTTGGTTCAACCCTAGACAACTAGTATAGACTTCTTAACTCAACTAAGTTAAATACCAAGTGTTTAAATTCTCTTCAAAATGTACAACACAACAGTGCTATGAGCAAATATAGATTAATAACTCTCAAAGAGAGATAGAATTATACAACGAAATATGAGATTTTGCTAAGGTTTTTCTCTCTTAGAAAATATACCTTCAAACGATATGTTAAAATAAAGAGGCTTAGTTTATCACACCAAGAAGAGGATGAATTGGTGAAACTTAAAAACAATGTTCTTTTAAAATCTTTTTTGCAAAAGGGGTGCCTTTAAAACTTTCTTGAAACACAAGGAAAAAGATTTTCTAATGCAGCGAAAATAAGGTTGATTTAGCACAGAACAGAGTTGACTAAAAATAAAAGTGTAGGGATCAAAGAAATCAAACGCTGCTTTTTATATTGGTTCGGCCAACTTGCGTACATCCAGTGTCCTTCAAATCACAGGAAGCAAATGCACTATAATGATCAAGGTTTTTACAACAAGGCTTTTATAGAGACCTCACGTCAAAAATATAAAACACCTCTCTAACCCTCTAATCAAAATATAGGCATACAATAACAAGACCAGCAGCAAGAATCCCCTCTTCTGCTATCTCAACCCCTTTGAGAAACCCCTCAAAGTCAAGAACGCAACACACTCTTCTTCCTGTAATCACAACAAGGAAACAACCCAATCTTCAGCAGATTGTAAATCCTGATCTTGCAGTAGACACCTCAATGTGTAGATAGATCAAACTTCAATGCACAACAATCTTGCTCTTCAAGAAATCACAAGTAGATGATCACCACAGTCTCTTCTTTGATTCTTGGAGCTTCTTCACTTTCTGTAAGATGACACTTATCTGAAAGATATCACAAAATCATTAGAATCACAAAACTTCTTACAGAAATCAAATTCGCGTCAATTTATAGAAAATCACACGTATGACGCATTTTAATCGACTTTGCTACTAATGCAGTCGAATATAACAAAATAGTTATGGCAGTTAGCAGCAGTCAAAGCAATTGATTAAATTCACAATTAATTCAGTCGGTTTACATTTAATGCTTGGTCAACCAAATTAAAAATATGACTGTTAGACAGTTATGACAAACATTAACAAAATTTTAAAACATAACAGACTTAGTCGAATGCAATACGCATATAGTCGACTATGTAACAGTGTAAAACAAAGTTTTGAAAAACTTTCTCTTTGAAAAATCTCACAGCATACTTTGAAAAGGGTCTGTGCAAAGACACGAGTTTTAATCGACTCACCCCATAATGAAGTCGACTTAAAACTATTGTTTTTCCAAGCAATTTAAAGTTCAACATAGTGCATGTGGTTTTTCTTTTCCAAAATTATGTGTCATGCATTTAAGTATAAAATCATATATATAGCATAGTGAAATGCAATGAACAACACAACAACATCATAATCATGTTCCCATATAATCATATAACATGAAAGCTTAAAACATGTAACACATAATACACATGTGTTATTAATTATGTGTTGTCATCATAAAAAACCAGAAACTCTGAGATTGTGGGTTCAACTAAACCAGTGCTCCCCCTAACAACAATCTCAACATGATATATGAGCATAGTAAGCTTGTTTGAGCGTTCACGAGTTCACTATTTAATCCTTCTTATCTTCTTTTCAAGCATTCGTCTATTTATAGCTTTTCTTGTGAGATGACCGTTAAACAGAGATTTTGAGTTCATGTAGAGCAAGTAGCCTTTAGGCAAGAAGTTAGGCTCAAGTCTACTTTGCAAAGGTACAATGCTTTGTCATAGCCTTTATCAAAACATAACTTGTACGATATGTCAAAGTAGAAGTCTTCAAGGGAAACATTCCTAGAATGTTTTTCATATCTCTCAACGCCTTTTTCTTTGATATAGTGATTCTGATAAAGTCTTTCTACTTTTATAATCGACACAAATATCAAGAACAAGGTATACAAGCATTGAAACACTTTATCGTACATGCATTAAATATTTTGAATGATGATAAACCTTAGGTTGTATTACTTGTTCAAAACATTTATCATTTTTCATTTCATCAATAAATGCATCGTTTAATAAAGCATTCAATATATATGATCATCAGATGGTGTAAAACATTATATGCTTTCATCAAAAGCTATTTGTGATATGCAATGTTTAACGGCCTTTTGTTAGATGATACATTTCATAAGACATTTGTTTGAACTTAACACTATTTTTGAATAAAACATATTTTAAGCTTCAGTACTGTCATAGAGATAGACGTTTCTTATTCATAAAACGCCAGCTTGTAAGACGTTGTTTGCTTAGGCGTTTAGATGTTGTTTATAAAACGTTGTTTGTTACCCATATCGTCTTATTAGATGTTTCATTAAGAAAAGATGTTTCCTTTTATTAAACGTTGTTTATAAAGCTTTGTTCATCAGACACTATAGTCTAGAAAACATTATTATAAGCTTGATTTCGTTTATAAAAAAATGTTCCAAAATATTTTTCTCTTAGAGTTATTTCTTTAAAACAGACTTTCATTCAAAGTGATATTTCATTTAATACTTTTTTGTTAAACTTTAAAACTTGAGTTGTTAGATAGTATAGTCTCTAAAAAATAGTCTTAACACTAAAAAGTGATTTTTACATGGGGTGGATTACTGAATTTATAATGAATTCAGACTCTAATCAAACCTAACTGCGCTCCTGATCATCAGGCATTATACGTGGTTCATAAGACATGTGTGAAAGCATGGGAAACACATTAAACATGTGGGAAAAACGCGCAACGAGTGATGTTGTGATAGTCTGACATTGGTGTTAAGCGAGATCTGAGGTCGTTGAGCATTATGCAGCTTACTAAGTGTGAAAAGCTCTCTAGACTCGCTTGCGTTGAGCGTCCTCTGGTTGTCGCTAAGAAAGAGCTCGTTGGACACGTCAACAAGCTTGTTGGGTAAGCTTTGGTTGATCCATCTCCTTTCTTTAGTACATTCTTCCACCTGTTTGAATCATTTCTAGGCCATACTTTTAGTACGAGTTCCATTGGTTGGACCCAAGTCATCATCTCCTGTCTCTTAAGAAGGATATGTCCTTAAATCTGGAGGGTTGACTTTATTTTGTAAAGCATGATTTTATTTTTGAAGAAGCTCCTATTATTCGTGGGAGCAGGCCATCGTTGGATGGCTTTATTTTTCTTGTAATCCACATGAACTCCTCTTAGATAAAATGTCATTCTACAGTAATCATAAAATAAACATTCAATAAATTTTATTTTTGCAAACAAGGTATATATAAAAATAATATTAGAAGAAGGCCTTATTGTTTTTTGGATGATGTCTTGGAGAACATTTTGAAGCCCTTCTTCATAAATCTATCTTGCCACAACTTGAGTGTGACCTAAGGGCTTGAGCCACAGAAGAAAATCCACCAATGAAGGTTTCCTTAAGCCATCAACTAAGGCTTGAGCCATGAAGAGTGTTTCATTATTAAGCAACCTCAAACATCTCAAGCTTAGATCTTCATAGCATAAGCCATAAAGGAAACCCACCAAGGGAGGAAACCTCAGTGTTGGAGCCATGAGCCACCGTTTGAGTCGTCCTGTAGAAAGTCTATAAATACAAGCACCATGGAAAGATTTTGGGAGGTGGAGAGAGAGAGAGAAGCTAGAGAGATCCAGAAGAGAACTATACTTCGATCTTAGCCCACTTAGGGTGAATTTAGAGAGAGATTTTAGTGAGTTTCTCACATAATCCTTGTACTTCAAAGATACATCCTTAAAGGATTGGGAGATGTTTTCCTCTTTGCTTGTAATTCTTTCTATCTTCATAAAGAGTTAAATCTCCATGTGTTGGAGCATGATGTAGCAGATTCAAACTCTCTTGTAGTTTGTGACACTTTCATTTATGCAGTTTTCATTTGATTTAAAGTGGTTAATTGATTTGTTCTTGATTTTGGGATGAATTGATCACTTATCTTATTTAACTAGCTTGAGGTGTAAAGACATTTAGTCTTGAGTTGTGGTCCAATCAGTTTTCCTGTGTGTTTCTGGATGAAATAGGCCAGAGATGTGCAATTGGAATAAAGTCTTATTCATAATGCAAGTTGGTAGTATGCGGTTACTTCCAGGTTGCATACTGGACAATAGGCAAGATACTAGTCTCCGGGTACCAGTATGGGCTTGGAGTACCATAAAGAGCACTCCCAGGAATTGATCACAAGAAGTTGTAGACTTGAAGGAAGATTTAATGTAAGAGATGATGGATCTGTGAAATCAAACTCCAACACAACCTTTAATACAAAAAATCACTCATTTGATAACTTAAAGTAATTTCGAGATTAACGTGACAACACTTTCACTCTCCACTCTCACACTTTTTACATGAACATAATCTCATATTAGATCAAACTGATCATAACATTGTTATTTCCACCAAATCCATGTGGATACGACACTTGTTTACTACATCAACCCAGTATACTTACTGGTAAATTCCTAGCCTTACTTAAGTCGTGGGAGGAACATGTTTTTGGCGCAGTTGCTGGGGATTTGAGTCGAGAAATATTTGTTTAGATCAGATTGATCATTGTATAAATTTGTATACTACTGTAGAAAGAAGGAACCCATTTTATTTTTACATTATTTTTTTGTTTTATGGTTACTATTTCATTGATTTTCATCATTATTTCTAGTTGGTGCTGTAAAGTTTCTCACTATTGTTTCTGGTTGTTGTGTATGCAAAGAAGAAGAGAAAAGAGAAAGAGAGTGACCTTGAGAGTGAAAAAATGAGAGAAGAAAAAGAGGTAGAGTGTGAGCAAAAATCTAAGAAAAAGAAAGAAAAATATTATGCAAAAAAAGAAAAAGAAAAAGAGACAATAAGAAGAGAAAGTGAGTGAAAAAGAAAGAGAGAAAAATAGATATTATGAGAGAATACACAAAGAGGGAGAGTTAAGCAAAAGGAAATCATTCATGAATGATAACCCTCATATCACTCATTTACCATATCCATATGGACCAACAAAGAAAGATAAAGAAAGACAATTCACGAGGTTCTTGGACATGATCAACAAGTTGTAGATCAACATGTCATTTATGGAAGCTATAGAGCAGATGCCTACGTATGCAAAGTTCATGAAGGATTTGCTGACCAAGAAAAGAAGAATCTTAGAAGAAGAGACTTTGAAGTTAGAGGCGGGATGTAGTGCTATTATACAAAAACCTCTATCATAGAAAATAATTGATCTAAGTAGTTTCACATTGTTTGTTACAATTGGACAATTAAAGGTTGGCTGAGCCTTCTTAGACCTTGGAGCAAGCATCAATCTTATACCATTGTCCATGATCGTAAAGATTGGTGATGTGGAGATCCTGCCTGCAAGAATGACTTTGCAACTAGCTGACAGATCAATCAAGCATCCATATGGAATTGTAGAAGACATGCTGGTGAAAGTAGATAAATTTTACTTCCGTGTAGACTTTGTAATTATTTATGTATATAGAAGAAGAGGGTTGAAAACTCAACTTACTAAAACAGAGAAATTTATCGGTCATCCAATAATAAGGGTTTCCTTTTTTTCAAATGAAAGATTTGAAGACCTATTGATTCTAATAACTGATTACAGAGTGGATCATTCGGACCTTTCAATTCATAGATGTGGATCTCGGACCTATGAATGGGGATACCCCCAAAACTCACAAAGAAAAAAGAAGGAAGTGAGTTAGACAAAAAGAGAAGAAACTTGGGCAAAAAAAGAAGTAACTTGGACAAAAATAAACAAAGTGACTTAGACAAATCTTTTTTGTCGATAACCTCAGACCAATCAATCGAATATTGATTAATATGTAATCGATCGAACACTACTTGAAAACGGCTATTCTGCTCAGAAATGAAATAGTCCAAATGTTCCTGGAAATTCTTGCTCCCATTGGACCATTTGTATCTATATACATTAGGATCCCAATTCATAGATCTCTCCGTTCGAGAAATCAAAATAAGAGGATCGAACCATTTCTTCTGACTCTTTTTCAAATTTGATAAATGTTGGTTGATCGTGTATTTCATTCTAGTTCGATGATTCAGAGTATCATTTCCTATTTGATACCTTTGAATTCCATATTCGAAGTTGCAATTGAATCGATTCAATACATTTCTTATGTAACCATGGGTGCTATATTGGATTTGAATCAGATTTCGGATCAATCTATATTGATTGACTGCCTCCATTATGTTGTTGCTAGCAAATACAACTATTTTAGGTTTTGGATCTTCCACATTATTTCCGCAAGAGGTCTGGACCCATTTTTTTATGATCCTTCGATAAAAAGATTCATTCTCTTCATAAAAAAGAGGAGGTAGAACCAATAAAGAGTGCTTTTTCGATTCATCCCTGGAGTTCAATAACTCATTCAAGAAATGTTTTTGATCCAATCCGGAGGAATCCATAGAAAAATAAAATTCCTTATGATACACCAGATCCGGCTCGGTTATTGATAGAGTGAATAGATCTGCCATTTCTTGAAATATATCTTCTGATTCAAAATCGTGGTGTAACGTGTATCTCCCCCTGTTCCGGTCATGGAATAGATGAAATAAACCCCAAAATGGATTTTTGTTCAAGAATGAAATCTTATTGGAACTGTCCAGTTCACCCTTTGGAACCATATCACATCCTCGATAGGATGAAATAGGATGAATTGAGACGGTATTTTGTAAGTACATAATTATCTTGAATAAATTCACTATTTCTTTCTTTTCCGATCGCCTGGAAAAAGCAAGATGTTTCTTTTGTTCTTTTTTCAACAATTTCTGATCTCTAGTAGACCTATCAGTAGGATTCGAACCCAGATGAAGTTCTGACCATCTGTCAGAGAAAAAAGAACGAGTGGCTCTTGCAGGATTCCCAAGAAATTCTTC
The DNA here is from genome assembly GCA_027742785.1 of Vigna reflexopilosa. Classification (NCBI taxonomy): domain Eukaryota; kingdom Viridiplantae; phylum Streptophyta; class Magnoliopsida; order Fabales; family Fabaceae; genus Vigna; species Vigna reflexopilosa. The sequence goes on from CM050918.1 coordinate 29,793,922, forward strand.
GATTTCTTCCGGAAGCAGATGATTATTCATCTGCTTCTCACGTTCCATGAATAGTCGGCACATTGAGGAATATCCAGAAAGGATTTTAAGGAATCGCTCTGATTCTATCTCTGTTCGTTCCGTTTGAAGAAAGGAAGGATCCCAACAAAGAATCGATCTTTCTTTTAGTTGTTGAATCTCTCTTTGATTGATCAATGTGTGATATTTCGAATCCTCATTCCTAATGGAATCGAAAGAATCCTTGGATTGATCAGAAGATCCTTTCAATTGGCTAGAATCCGTTACTTGAATGAAACTAGATCTCGTGGAATCATATTGAAGATTTGATGATACATTCCGTACCTTGCTAAAAAACCGATCCTTGTTTCCCAACCACACATTGTCTAACCAAATCCAATTCTCTCGTGACATGTTCCTCAAAAAATCCGATTCGTGCGGACTCTTCCCCCAACTAACGAAGAGATCTTGACGGAATTGCCACATATGAAATTGAGCACAATTTTGCAAAGAAATAGCCCGCTTGTTTCTCAAGAAGAGATGCGAAACATGCTCAATATCATTTGATTGAATAATTGACCCAGTCCCTTGTTGTTTGAAGAAACCCTCCACTTCCTTTGGTATTTTTTCACGAAAAGCAAACATGAGATAATAAATCCAGTCTTTCACTAAGATTTCGAATAGCTGTCCCGAATTCAAGTTGATTATGTTTCGCCTCTTTCTCGGGGAAAGACGATCAAAAAATTCCCAATCATGGTCCTTACGGATCGGATCATCCATATAATATACAAAAAGGAACTCCAGATATTTGATATCTTTCGCTTTGAATGAGATCTCAATTCCAGCGATGGTTTCATTAGATATCTTACAACTAGAATCGCTCTTTTTTCCTATCCAGTTCCTCCACCACCGCGAACCCCAGTTAAATTCAGGCATGATATACTTTTTAGTTATTGGGAGAACCCGAGTACTCTCTTTCGGATCCAGGAAAGAACTCTCAGAGATCTTTTTTCCTTTTGGAAGATACAGGAGCGGAACAATCAACCTATTGATATTGGAAGACTCAGATGATTCTTCCAATGTATCATTTTTGGGTCCAATGGAATTCATAGGTATAGGAAGAAGCCTTGTCAAATAGGGATTTTT